>VZZY01023895.1:21874-36956 GCA_013400335.1 Eurystomus gularis | reverse complement strand
CCTTCCTTCCTTCCCTCCTTCTCTTTTCATTTTTTTTTTAACAACAGTGAATTGCCTCCACAATAACCTCATAGAAATAACTATAGCAGACACATCCTCTTCTAGCATCCCTCTGGCCGGGGAGATGCTACTCCTCAGAGCAGCAGCCCCGGCTACAGTGCTGGGCATGGGAAATAGCAGGGAGCGGGGCTGGGCACGGGGCTATGGGGTGGCAGTTGGAAAGGGCCAGGCTGCTGATGGGTGCTTCTCCTGGGCTCCCAAAAAAGGCACACTATTCCAGCCCTTACAGCTAACTTAGCAGCAGCATTTCAGGTGTGAAAGCTTCGTACTAAGTAATGTTTCTTATCCAGTCTGGGGTGGAGAGAAGGAAAAGCAAGAAAAGTGAGAAAGAAAATGGGACCAAAAATTCCCTTTGGGCATGGAAGCATCTTTTGGACAGTACATGTGAGTGATTCCCAGCAGTCAACAATGGAGCGTGGTGTGTTAGAGGATTTTTGGCTTTCTATGTGCTCCAGTACTTTTCCAAAAGGATTACAGCATTGCTGGATGTTAACGATGTGGCATGCTGCATTAACATTGGCTACATCCAACTTAAATGGCTCTGATACTGGCGTCCATGTGCTCTTAATCAGATTTTGATGAAAGCTAGAGGCATTAAAAGAAAATTATGTTCAGCTTCTGGCCAGCCTCGAGCTGGTTTCAGGGCAGCTGCCAGTGTGGCCCATCATGGACAAATGCAGGAGCCAGATGAAGCAGCTCTGGCAAGACCTTGGGAGCCAAAATCTATATGGGGAGTCAGCCAGCCATGCTGACTGTGGTGAGGTGGGTGATATATTGCCTGACTGTGGCTCAAGGTGGTGAGGATGACTCTACCTGATGCCCAGCACTGGGAGAGGAGAAGGCACTGGGGGAGGGGGGGCAGGGCAGCCACCCATGGGTGAGCAGGGATGTGCCCAAGGTAGCAAAGACCTCCAAGGATGGATCCTGGGGATCATGTTTAACCAGCAGACCCAGCACAGGATATGTGCGCTGGTAAGGCTTGGCACTGGTGAAAAGCTGGGGAGCATTGTCAGTGTGGAGAAAGACAGGATGGTGGCCCAGAAACAAGCAAAAGACCCCAAAGTACAGAAGTGAGATAAAATTTGGCTATATGGAGTATCAGCAACATCTGCTTTGGGGGCAGAGAAGAATTCTGCTACAATCTGGAAGCCTGTCCTATTATTGGCACAGCAGAAGAAAGACTTGTTTGCACAGGTTTGTCTTCAAGCCATGGGGAGCTGTAATGTGATGCAGCAGAGGCAAAGAGAAATGTGATGAGTTGATACACTAAGGAGCTATTTTCGGAAGTGAAGGGAATACTAAGTAACATTGCAAAGCACTGCAGTGGCACCTCCTCTGGGGCAGGTACTGTGCAATGCTTGAATCCCTGGTCAAAAAAGATAAATTCATACCAAGAAATTGGGGAAAAGCTATGCCAGGTATCAAGGTCTTGCACTCTCCAGTTTACAAGAGGAGGCAACAGGACCTGGGTTGGTGTAGTCCAGCAAAATTTCCAAATTTGAAATCCCCCAAAAGGGTGGATATTGAAAGTTGTTTTGTACTTGGGAATAGAGAAAACATAAAGCTGGAGAAGGAACCTGCTCCAGAGGATGGAGAAGTACTTGTCTCTTCAGCAGATGTACACTGCACATTGTACATTACATGCCATGGAGAACTGCATGAAAAATAAAGCAAGGAGAGAGTATGACTGTATGACAGCATATACTGAATGTACAGGACAGGCTGCCTGCCATGCTGAGGAACAGGATTGTAGCAGGAGTATTTCCAGGATCTAGAAACATGTCTCACCCGAAGAGAGGAAGCAGCTGGTGAGCCAGGGAGTGACAGGTCCCCTTCACACTGGTTTGTGGCTTTTCTCTGTGGTGACACAGCTGAGACTTTGCAAAGGAACTGGGAACTTCCCTTGAGAAACTGGCTGCTGGTAGCAACCAGGGTTTCACTGGTGAAAATCTGCTGCCTAGGGATGCCTGTAGTATATTAGAGGTAGCCGAAGAGAGTGAAGTCAACAAGTGCTGTATCTGCTTAGCAAAGTATTCTGCACTCCTGTTCTTAGCAGTACATTTTTAACCTGTAGTGATCTTTATCTGAATGTTACTATTCCTAATGCGAGCATCAGCATCTTGTCTCAAGTGACTCATGCTAAAAACACAGGTATGTTGGTGCACAGCGTCTTAAGGGTGCATGTTGAAGTCTTGTCTGCTACTATTCAAACATCACGAGAGCCTGGCAGACACTTGATCCCCATCGGCGTCAGCAGGTGGGACTGGGAATCTGCACTGAGATAATCCCCTGGGAGGTGACGAAGTCTCTTTGGGTTACAGACAGGCCCACCCGACAGTCACCCACAGGGTGCATCCGAGTCCCAAAAGCTGGCAGTGGGGCTTGTCAACATGCTGTAGATGAAGGTCAGAGACTTCTAGAGGGTGGCCTGTCAGGCTCTATTTTTTGTTTCCAAATTAGATGTGAAGCCGATGGCAGAAACCCAACAAGTGCTTCATCCTTGCTTGGTGCCATCACCCAGCAGGGTGGCACCCGGGCAGCAGGTCCTGCCCCAGAAGGGACAGAGGCAACTCTAGTGGTGATAGCTGCCATGTCCCTTTCTCAGCCTCCTGCTCCAAAACAGCAGGTGCCTCTCTAAGTGTAAAGCCATCTTCTGCTCACTAGCAAGAAGTCAGTGGTACCTGCTATAAACCAAGGTTTTATACTTATTTTTCCGTATTTTACTCAGTGAGGGGTCATGGGGTATAATGGGAAGGAAGCTGGCTTGTTTGTCACCTGTTGAAATTAGGTGCTGTTTCAGATGTGTGGGGAGGAAGCAACCTTGGAAATGTCAATGCAACGTCAAGAGATAACTTATCAGACAGACGACTTCACTCATGAACAGTGACTTGTCCCTTATGTTTGGTTAAGTGTTTGCCAAGCAAATAGCTTTTGCAGGATGGGGCTGGGGGCTTGTGACCGCTTGCTCTCACTGCCTGACCTCAAAGGCAGCAGGAGAGGGTTATGCTCACCAAGCCCTCATCAGGCACTGCCATTGACGGTGGTCGGTCGCTAACAACTCAAATTGAGCTAATGGAAAATCACCTGTAAACTGTGTCACCCAGTGAACTCTCCCTAACCTCAATGAGACTAGTGAGGATAAAAGTTCAATAAGACGTCATAGTTGTTGACATATTAAAAAGCCTCACCCCACTGGTGTGCCACTTAGGTTGAAATTGAAGACGGCAGGGTACCAGAAGGCAAAAGCCCAGCAGAAGAAATTGTCTGCAAATGGTGTACCCAAGGGAGGCCAAAGGCCAAAGGTGGAGGCCTTTGTCTCTCAGTGACATGGCTCACTTGCAGAAAAAAAAAGCCCAGCTGCCTTTCGGACAAGAATAATAACTCCAGCAATTATTTTCCATGAGCTGGATGAATTATTTTCTATGAATCATTTCCTTGAGGTTCGATTAAAAAAAAAAAGTTTCACAAAAACAAAACTCAACGACCTCCTCAAATTTTGCCTGAACTATTGTTCAGAAGGAACTGTTTCCTCTCTTTCCTTTTCATTCAGTGGCCTGGAGACAGCCTCTGCGGTGAGACACTGCCAGAGAGGGAACCTCTAACTCCCAAAGGGATGTAGGGTGGGTTTTGCCTTGTGGGACGTTTTGGGATCCTTGTGCAGACAGGACAGGGGGTGAGCAAAGCTGGGGTGTGAGTGTTGCCAAACTGTGCCCCATGCTGCTTGTGCAGCTCAGCAGTGGAAGAGAACTGTCTGATAGGAAATTTGGGATTCCCTGAGCCTGTTGGCTGCTCTGAGCCACCCATCTGGAGGAGCTGCCTGCCCATTGCCTGCCCACCACCTCCACATAAGTCTTCGTGCTCCCAGACGCAAAGTTGAGCCCAGTATGAGTGAGTTACTGGATTTTCTGTCATTTCAACATTGAGGATAGTGCCAGTGACCTGTATTGGTCATGGTACCATTATTTAGAGATAAATTATCTCTGAGGCTGTTGGTCTGGTGCCTGATCCCATAACTTGCTAGGGCTGCCCTAAGCCCTGGTTTGGTCTGTCTTGTGGCCAGCTCTGTGGCTGGCCATGACATGATGAAAGCTTGCTGCCTAATGTGTGAAATTTTGGGGGGGAGCAAGAGAAATAGCAAAGTATATCGATGGCTGTTGCTTTGTATAGGGTAAGCATGGATGGATGGTGAAAGACCTGACTTGCAGAGTGGGGTGGAAAGTAACAGATGGTCCTAAAAAGTCATTTCATATTAATGTGCTGTGTACTAAGTACGTTGCAGAGAGTATGGATTAACATTCAAATTAGAGCAGAAAAGTTCAGTATGTACCTATTTAAAGCTGCTGAGCTATCTGTTTTTGAAATGTTCAGTCACTAAAAACATTTTTAGACATCTAAGAAAGCACATCAGTTGTTTTTTTCTTTTTTCTTTTTTCTTTTTTTTTTTTTTTTTAACCCCAGGTGTCTTTTTCTATATTAATGAGTAGCACGGCTTCATGATTGCCTCCAGGAGCACAAGAAGAGCAACCGTATCTACTCATAAATTTGGAGGAGGATGAAAATGCAGACATCCCAGTCTGATGCTTCAAGTGAGCTAGAGATACTACAGTCTCTGATTGCTTAGGGTTTTGATGGTTTAGTATTTGAAGCCCAATACTGACAATTCAGGTGTACATATTTCTATTGGGCATTCATCATGCAGTGCTATTCCACCATATGCTTTTGTTGCATTTTATTAGTTTTTAATTTCCCTGCAATGTCTGCACAGACCTTGGGGTGTGGAGGCAGCGAGGCTGCTGTGGGTACCTCACAGCAGAAGTGTGGGTTCATCGGCCAGACCACAGCTCTCCCACGCTTGTGTGGGCACCAGAAAGGAAGCTGGTGGCAATCCTAGGGCTGGCACATTTTTTATTCTGGTGACCAGAAGGAAAATGTAAGTTTGGCATACTTAATTACAGTGAAACTTTTAAATAACACTGGCAGAAGGGATCTATGTCCTTAGCAGCTGCATGCAGGTGAATACCCTCACTGGGCAGAGCAGAGCTTTGTGGAGCTGCAGGTTGAACGAACTGGACAGCATTCATTTGCTCAGTAAAATGTTATGGGAAAAGTTTTACAGTGGTTAGAGTGAGGACTGCTTCCAGATAGAAATAGTTTTTCCTTTCTTAATTGCAATTCCATTTCCTGAATCCTGAAAAGCAAGAAGTTGATCTAATGGACAAGACGAAACAAGGACAAGTACATTTATAGTTCATCTATGTTTTACTGTGTTTTGTGAAGATTAATAAGCGTTGAACTTTCAGACAGACAGTTTTCCTAGACTGACTCACGCAAAAGAGGAGCTTATGGGGGTGCTGACACCTCCATGTCCGGGTACACAAAACACACCCTGATCCGGGGCAGATCATGGTTTTGTTCTCTTGGGAAAAGGTGGGTTGATAGAGGGGATATAAACTAGAGATAAGATAAAATGCTTATACACAGAGCAAGCTGAAAATATCTGCATTTCTTTTTTTTTTTTAATATCCTTTTCATGACTGTTGTGGTTTAACCCCAGCCAGCAACCAAGAACCACACAGCCACTCCCTCACTCCTCCTTAGTCAGCCTGGTTTCCTTCAGCTCCCTGGGGTTCACCATATCGAGGATGGTCTTAGTGTGGATGCATGCTCAGCTTAGTGCTCTGCAACCCAGAACTCCCAGGCACAAGCAGTCTGGCAGGCTCAGGGGAGCAGCCTCCCACCAGCCAGGACCAGGGTCGCACCACCTGCTCTGCAGCCTGGGTTCTTATCCACACGTTGCCCCCCCTGACGAGCCCAACAAGGCCTCAAGCAACAAAGACAAAAAGCTGGAAGCTGTTAATATAGGAGATGTCAAGTTTGAATTCGATACCTGGAAAATCACAGGGAAGAGAGATATCTGGCTACTAATATTCACTGTCATTCACCTGAAAAAATGCCACCCAAAAACCTAACATAGAAAAAAATATATCTACCAATTTTTTAAAGTATAAATACTTCAAAGGCATTGCTAAATATTCATGAAGGCAGTGGTTTTGCTCAATTTACTAAACCACTGCACATAATACTCTTAGGTAGCAGAAAGTAGAGCAGGGTTGCGGGCAGGTAGATGGAGTGGTGTAGTAATAAACAAATAATAAATAAGTAAGTAATAAATACGTTTCCCTGAAAAAAAAAAAGGTAAAAGAGTTACAATTCTATTTCAGATGCTGACAAGGCAAAGGATTATAGATCAGTTCCAGGTTTTTAAAGAAAAAAATGTTCACCGAATGGCCTTTTTTTCTTTTGTGAAGAACATGTTTCAGTTCTTGGAATTCATCTTGAAGCCAAGTGGAAACATTTCAAAGAGGAACAACGTCAAAAATTTATTACGTTTCTGCTGAGGTTTCAGAAGGACTTTTTTTGAATTTTCAAACTCTTTGAAGGTAATATTGCATCAGATTTCCCTCGCATCTCATTTCATACCAATGCCATGCCCAACACCACACTAGCTTTTTGTGCTCAGCTAGATTGGGAGCCTTCTGCTCCAGGAAAAAATGGTGTAGGAGCCATTCCTTCCAGTGTCACAATGCCTCAAACATTTCTTTAGAAATGATGAGTGTGAGTGTTGGGGGTTAGATTTGTTTTCTGTTTGCTCCTTTTCACCTGTAGAATTTTGTCCCATAAGTTACTAGGATACAAATGGCTGGATACTTAAGAAAGAACAAAGGCCTGGGGAAGGGGATGTCGGAGTTTCTCGTGGTGGGGGGACAGAGATACCGCGAGGTTTGGGCAGATAAAAGGGGGGGCGGAGTCAGCTGCGCTCTCTCTTGCTCTGGGCTTCGTAGGAGGACGGTCATTGTCGCCGGCCTTCTTTCTTCCCCCCCCACCTTCGCCCGGACCTGTCCTCTCCTGCCGCGAGGTGAGCCATTGACTGGGACCGCATTAACATCCGCCTTACTCAGAGGGGTGCCCGGCGTTCTGCTCCTGCCCTGTTGGAGCCGGGCTGCCGCAGCCNAGAAGTCTTGGCCGCCTATGAAGGAGTTCAAGCCGCCTCGGAGGTGATCGGCACAGAAGTACAACTACTCCTGGCACCCCGACTACCGGTGCTGGGGTGGATGTTTAAAGGAAAGGCTCCCTCAACCCACCATGCCACCGACGCCACATGGAGCAAATGGATTGCCCTCATCACACAACGCGCCCGTATTGGAAACCCGAATCGCCCTGGGATTCTGGAAATAATTACAAACTGGCCGGAAGGTGAGCATTTTGGTCTGACGGATGAGGAGGAGCAGGAAGAAGTGACAAGGGCTGAGGAAGCTCCGCCGTACAACCAGTTACCAGCAGAAGAGACCCGCTACGCTCTTTTCACTGATGGTTCCTGTCGCATTGTAGGGATGAACCGGAAGTGGAAAGCAGCCCTGGAAGACACCTGTCCTTCAAACCAGGACAGTTAGCTAGTGCCACAGCCTGTATAAACCATGACACACTTGTAATGATGCAGCTCTGTTGCCTTCAGCGCCGGCTGAAAAACAGGTAAAAAGTCTGAAGGCTTAAATTGGGCTTGGTTTTCACTTCTGTTGCATGGGTGCAGTTCTGCTGGCAGCTGCGATCCCACGTAGGTTGGTGAAATAAGGCTGTCCATCATAAGAGCAATGAGCAACCACAAGCTCGAATCAAAGCTGCCTGCTAAGGTGCACTTTACCCATCAGGATGAGTGTTTTAACAACACACCGGATATACCAGTGAACTTTAAATGTGTCTAACAACATTATATGCCTTTGCTGGCTCTGTACAGGACTCTGCAGAACACATGCAGGGCAGAGTGGGCAGTGGCTCATGAGATAAGCCCATCTTGCCTACCAGGCTGCCGCCAAGGGCTGTGTTTGCAAGACAAGCTCCCATTGCTCCCAAAGGTGTGTCTGCCAGCCCGAGTCCTGCCAAGGTGGGGTGCAACATGATGTTGCCATCCCTTGCCCTGGTCCTCGTTGGCCATGTGGAGATGGCTGCTGGGCTGAGTGATCGCTGGCAAATTTGGGTAGGTGGCTCCACGTCTCTCTTTTGCTCATGCTTTATAGAAAAGCATCCTGAAAGCTTTCTAGAAATGTGCTGGAAGTGCTTTGGGAACTGATTTCCTTCTGAGAAATACTAATGTCTCTTTAAAATGCAGAGAAAGACGGAAAAAGGAGAATACAGTACTTTGTTTTTTTAAATTTGCTGTACTTGGTTTTAACCCAAATGACCTGTTGACAGCCCTTGTTTTGAGCCAGATTGAAAATATGCTATTTGGATACCTTCCCCTTGGCTTTTGCTCTCTCACCAGCCCAGAACAGGAACATGCTGATAATAAATAAAAAAACCATATTAAACTCAGCAACTCAGAGGGATCCATTTGTCAGAGCCATAACTGAGTGAACAGTTTTCTGGCACTCCAATCAAGCTCCAGCAAAACCTTTATCTCAAGCTACGTACCAGATAACGGTGCTCAGATCAGTCAGTGCTGAGAAAACATTTGCAGGCTGATAAGGCTGGAGGAGAAGGAGTGGGAGTTATGTTAAACCTAGTTTCCAATCATTATCTCCTGGGGATCACACCCTTGTCTGTGTGGTGCCGTTCCTTCAGGAGGCAAGGAGATGTGAACTCTGCCCTGGCTCACCTCATTTGTAGCCCTTCCCCATGGGGAGGCTGCAGATGTTCTCCATCCAATGAGGGGTCCCAGGCACTGGCTGCACCACACTAAGTCTACAACCAGCATCCCAACAGCTGGGCTCCATCCTGCTGACCTGCACAGGTCCATGGTGACTGCTGTGCATCTCTTGGGCTTTTCCTGACTGCCTCACTACTGACAGGTAGAAGACAACACAGTGCAAGAGGGGAATAACTAGAGGCTCAGGATGGGACTGCAAACCCTTTGTGTCTGCCCCATCTGTTCCCTGCCCCCAGGTCAGGCCATTGGGTTGGTGGGCAGAAACCCCCTCCTGAAGAGAAATGAGGGCATACGAGTGGGGCACACACTTTATGGCTTTGTAGCCTTTGTGGCCCAGGGTCCTGCACCCCATTGCAGGTGTTTTTTTCTTTTTCTTTTCTTTTTTGTTTTTGCCTTCAAAATGGGGGACAAGGCAGAGACACAAACAAATGAAAACCCTCCATACCTTCAGCTAATTGTGCAGTGGGCAGGCGCCAAAAAAACCTGCTTTCCTTGTTCCTGTCAGCCGAAGCCCTGGAGCATGTGATTTGATTATCACCATTGTCCTAAGGCAGTGCTTGGTGCCTGCAGCAAGAGAGAACATTTCTGGGGGACTCAGGGAGTCACTGCTTCCCCGGGACAGATGTGACGATGACCAGTTGTGTCCAGTCCCTGTCCTTCCAAACTCCCTCTTAACAGAGATGTGCTGAAGAATCCTTCCAGGAGAGATCTGAAATGCCACAGTCAGCAAGGGGGATTCTGTGCTGTAAATTTCTGATGGCTGTGACATTTCATAACCTGGACTATCTATTTAAATAAGCCACATGTCTTAGTTAAAGCCGAAACAGCTTGAAGCCCAACATTGAGATGCTGTACTAGGAGGGATGTGGGAAGGTCCAGTGTTGCCTGAGAGTACCGGTGGTATGCTCTTGTTCAGGGTACTCTGTTGGTTGCTGGTCTCATGCTCAAGGAGAGACATGTAAGTAATAGGAACAGTTAATGGGACCCAGACCCTGGAAAAAAGCCCAGCAAACAGGGGACGTAATCAGCTCAGATCACTCAGCCTAGCAAGGGGGGCACTGAGGAGCACACTGGCTGCTCTATGTAGGTCACATTTGTAGGCCAAACCTTTGAGCCCTGGCCAGCTGTGAGGCCAGCAGGGATGCAGATGGCTGAAACCTGCAGCATCGTAGCCAGCAGCGCCAGTTCCATTCTTAGAGGGCAGGGAGGGCTGAGAGACACACAGAGCCAGGGTTCACCTCATGCTTGAGGTGGTGAGACAGCTTCAGCATCTTCGGGTAGAAACATGGGTGAGTTGGAAAAAGCCTGGGAGAGAAATGCAGCACTGTCTTAATGGGAGTTACAGGTAACGAGTCCTTGTGGCAGTAGCAAGGAAACCTCCAGTGCCCAAAGCCCCTGCATCATGGCCAGCATCTGGCAGCCTTGTGCACTGCACTCACGCAGAAGATGTGAAGTCCTTGTCTTCACCTGCTCACAGTTTAAGTGGGGAATTTTGAGGGCAGGTTATTCAGAAGAAACTCAAAAGACAGCTTGATGGCAGTCTGTGTCTGCTGCCAGAGGGACAAGGCAACTCTCCTGGGCAGGATATGAACTCCAGCCAAAAAGGCATAGCAAGAAATAAAGCAAAACACCTCTCCAGTTTGGATGGCTAGCTGTTTGTGCAGCTGACCAGTGGAAGCAACAGATTTTTGTGTTTCTCACAGGCCCGAAGTCAAGCTGGGGCTCCTTTCTGAAAGGCGAGAGCTGCAGAGTGGTGTCTGCTGGCACGTGCTGGGAAGGAGAGGGATGATAGCTGGGACTGGCAACCTGTCGGCCCTGCTGGTTTTGGGTCTGTGCTACACACACTGAGGAGGGGTGTCCCTAACCCAGGCAAGGCTGTGTTGCTTCCCCAGGTGCCAGCCATGACTGGGGCAGTGGGTTCATACCAGTTCTGCCCGGCATCCCCCCAGCCCTCAGTGTCAACTCTCTGAGGAAGAAGTAAACCAGGAGCCTGTTGCTCTGAGCACGTTTCTGCTCCTATCCTTAGGAGACCGCGCTGTGAGGTGCAGTGTTGGCCCTTCTCAGCAGATGGATTGCTCCAGGCACCACTAGTAATTAGCACTGCAAATAAAAACTACCAGAATGACAAAAGGCTGAGGATAGATTGGAGGTTTTATACATGATTAAATTAAAAGTTGCAGTCCATACATCTCAGTTCTCGGTTACTGAGTTAGTGCTGCTGTAATTGGTTAAGGAATAAATCTACAGCTTCTGCAGGAGGTAGAGACACTCCTGGTTTCACTGAAGTCCTTCTTCACAGTTTGCAATGCCTATTTGTAGTCCCCTACAGACATAATTAGACTGCAAGAGTTTGGCTTAGCTAGCAAACGCTTAACCATGTATGCTAAAGAAAACCAGAACAATTTACTTCGTACCTCTGAGTAAAATTTTATTAGCATATTACTAGCATACTTTCTTACAAATAAAGGGTAGAAGCTGGTATTAGGCACGCATAAACAAAACTAATATTTAAAACATTGTATCACTTGTGAATAGCAGTTAAAGAAGCTTTTAAAGTCCAATCAACGTATCTGAGCAGTGCCATTAACTAACTTTGTTACACCCTTTTACTGATTAGATTTATTCACCTACGCAAAGTTAGAGTGTGAACAGCTATGGGCAGCTTGAGATTTTTCCCTCCACACGGGAAATATTTCTCAAAGAGTTTTTTGCATGACTGTTTATTCTCCAGCATTTTCATAAGTATCTTCTTGTTGGGATGGGGTGTGCTACAGTTGAGGTTCACCAGCCAGGTGCAATCTGCTGTGAAGAAGAAGAATACAAAGCAACTGAATGAGTGTAACACTTGCAGTCATACTAACAGTGTGCATGTGTTTTCTGAATGGGAGCATTGTTTTCTGTAAGCTTACTTTAAAATGCACTTAATACCTTCTGTCTTCAGTGGTGGACAGTAGGCTGGTAGTGCTGCTGCTGCTGTAGCGCTGAACACAACCCTGCCAAGGGTGGAAACAGTCTCCCCCCTCCCTGACTCCATCCCTGTCCCGGTCCCAACCCTCCGCATGTGCCACCACACACAACTGCACCCTGGAGCAGCCACAGCCATCGGCACGCTGCAGGACTGAGTGGAAATGGGATATGAAGAGAGCCAAATTCAGTTCTTTAGGCAGTGGTTAGACAAGCATACCTGGATTCAAAAAATATTAGGAGGTTTACGTACACTCGGCTTAAAACCCCACCCTCTGATTCATTTAAGCACAACAAAGAACTGGGTAAGGTAGGGTAAAGTAAGGAGGAAACACAGGGCACGGGGTCTGTGTAGGTCAGCAGGAGAAACCCTTCTATGCTCCAAGGGCTTGAAGTAGGGTGAGATGCAGCCCCAGGAGCATTGACCGATGTGGGTGTCAGCTGTGGGGAATAGTACACAACACTGGCTCTGTGGGGAATAGTACATAATGCTGGCTACTCACTTTGTTAGCTGCTGGTGCTGAGACGTATTTAAGCTCTGTTTGCATAAGTTGTCATAGAACTTTATCTATTCTGATATAGTTGAGGACTATTCCCACCTTTTCCCTAGCAGGGGTGCTGTTAAAAATCTTCATGTGTATTGAGGTGTCTGGTGTGCCCAGCGTATCAACAGAGCTTGTGTTGTCTGCCAGAGATATGGTTTTGCATCAGAAGGATTATAATACTGTAAATGTGAGGATAGAAACCATTTTGCTGCTGTACAAGTAGGTTTCATTGGTAACAATTTCCCCCATATTAAATTCATCTGCACTGCTATTCATGCCCTTATAGCATAAACTATGCCCATTGAAGGGACGATGCTGTTATTTTAGCAAAAGTCCTCCTCCTGACTGAAATAAATCTGTGTAGGTTCACTGTAGAAAAACTTGTAAAGCTTCTACGTGAAAATTGGATTTAATTTTGCATTAAAGTGAATAGCTGTGAAACTTCCAATGCAGTCAGGTAATAAAGCTGTTGAAACATCCGATACCTACACCAAGTACACAGCCTGTAAATCATTTACCCTCTTCAGCTGCAAGTGCTGCTCTGCCTTCCCCCACAGCTGTCTTATCAGTGCATGCATTCAGAAAAACCCAAGGACACAGCTCCTGTTCACATTTTTCACAGCGCTGCAAAACAAAATGCAGCAAACCTAAACCCAAACCAAACAATGGCGTCTTTTGATGGGTGTTTGCAGTCTGACCTTATCTCTGCCTGCCTTATGCTTAAACAAGCTCATACGTGGAAATATTAACTGTCACTTAGCGAGGCCGCGTCCAACCAACATTACTTGTCAGGGGAGATGATAATATAGAGCCACCAACGCAATCAGTGTTTCAAGCTGCCAGTTTCCTGCTTGAAGGAGAAAGGAGCAGTGTGGATGAGGGTGCTGAGGGAGCTGAGTTTGGGAGTGACTCCAGTTTAGAAGACAGAAATACCCCTTGTCTCAAGTGGAATATCCTGCTCTGTGAGCCCTACCTCCTTCTCAGCCAGCTGAGCAGCATCCACCCTCTCTTTTTAAAATTTCATTTAGCCTCTTTTGACGATTAAGAGAACAGGAAGATTATAGTTTAAGTATATAATTTTCATTTGATGTGACAGGTTAAAGCTATGTGCATTTAGAAAGGTTAAAGCTATGTGCATTTGGAGACGGCTTAGATTATTTCAGTTCAGCTACAACACTAATTTAGGCCCTGACTCACTCTTTCGGGCCTGACTTCACATAGACATATGTTGACTTAAATTTACTGCTAATGAAATATAGGCTTATGTTTACATTACTCTGCTGAAATGCTTTGCTGGTGTAGGGTTGGACTTACACAGCGAGCGCAGTCCTGAATCAGAGGTATAGAGAAGTAGATTTTGCTAGTGGGTTGGGTTTGTTTTTTTTTTTTTCCCAGCACAAAGGCTAAATACTTCAGAGTTTATTTTTCTCCCCCTTGTGCCCCTCCCAGACAATACCCTGTGTCACCTCCGAGTGCAATGTGTGTTTTTCAGCGTGCAGTCCTGCCAGAGATCGAAAGCCCTCAAGTCTCCCTGGCTTTAATGACAGCTGGGCAGGCTAAGACCTGCGGAGAAGCAAACTGCTGAAACTCGCATTGCGAGCCGTGAGCAGTAACCTTCCGCTGACAGGGCCGAAGGGAGTGGAAAGATGTTTTATACGAAGTGGCAACACGTTCCTATGGCAGTGCACTCCTTGGCTAGGGCTGCCCCGAGGGCAGCGGGTGAGCCATGCGATGTGCAGCAGCAGCTCTGCGGGCAGAGGTGTGAGCCCCAGCCCTCCCTCGGTTTCCCATTTGCCGTGGGAAAACGTCCCGAGTCCGAGTGGAGGGCATGAAATTTGCTTGCAGAAGCCTTTGTGCGTCCAGTATCTCTCGGACTTTGTAGGTCAAACCGTGACAAAGAAAGCATTAGCAGTTTCCCAAAACTAAAGGAAAGGTTTTTTTTAGGTACTCGGAGCACAAAAGAGATAGTCATGCACGCAGAGGGAGGCACAGCCGTTCTAGGTGCCTTAGCTAGTGCTGCTTCTGTAGAGGGAAAAAAAACGCTACCTGGGTCTGTTGTTTTTTTTTTTTTTTTTTTAAAAAAAAAAAGGGGCAACCAAGCCCCACGCTTTTCGGAGCAGTCCTCTCTGCAGCAAATCTGGAAGTGAATCGGAACCTCTCTTCTTACTTGTATTTCTCCTGCAACATAGAGCAAGCAAACAGCATCTGGTATGTCTCCTTCACTGCATCTATCCATCTCTAGCCTTGGCGTGAAGGGGGAGGAGAAAGGGAGCTGCCAGCAGCCCGTCATGATTGATTCGTCTCTTTTTTTTTTTTTAATGCTGCACTAGAACAACCTGTTTCAAAAATGACAATGACAAATCAAAGAGAATATTTCTTGCTAGAAATCAAAACTCCCCGCGTTGTTAGTGGGTATTTTTGCTATTAAATGGGCTGCTTTATCCAAAACAGTTATTTGGAAGTATTCTTTACTGCTTGAGATAGCAGCCCTTCGGAGAGAAATGTATTTCCCCGAAGCCGTTTGCTTCAATAATAGCTGTCATGTGGAACTGCCATCGATTGCCATCGCCGGGGGACCGTTTGCACATACACAAAGGTAAAAAAGCGGCACTTCTCCACTCGCACCAAGAAGTATCGCAAGGAGTCCTGGAAACATCTCGCCTGGACTCGGCCCAGCCCGAAAGCAAGGGCTTGACATGCCCGAGGGGCCGAGCTGCCCCGACCCCGGCTGGTGCCCAGACAGCACAGCGCCAGGGGCCGGGCGAGCACAGGGCTCCGCGGAGCGGGGCGCGGAAGAGGCGGCGGCGGGGCG
>VZZY01023895.1:0-21018 GCA_013400335.1 Eurystomus gularis | reverse complement strand
GCCGGGGGGCATGAGGGGGGAGACAGGTTCGGTGGGAAGAAGGTAGGAGCTGTAAGGCGTCTTGTTTGCCGGAGGGTTTAGTGTGTGTTTTAACCGGGGGAAACGTGTTGGCAGCTTGTGAACCTGTCCCCAGGTAAAGAGCTGGATCAGTTAGGACAGACGCGGGGCGATGTTTTCCTCGCCGTGGTGCGTTTTTGCTGAGACCTTGGATAGAACGCTGAAGAAGAGGAAGATCCGTGAAGTCCAGGTGAGTAATTAAAAAAGCCGCCCTTGGGCCCGATCCCGCAGACGTTACTGTGTATAACCAGCACTTTTAAAGCCAAGTAGTTATTTACAAAGGATTTACCAGCATGAGGGCCCCACAGCGGGATTTCTGTTCCTCCGCTTTCCGCCTTAACCCTGCTAAACAAAAGAGGAGCTGGACATGGTCCCTCCCGGCCAGCATTCAGCACAGGGCTGGGGCAGGGTGGGCAGCCTGAGTGGCAGCCCCTGGGCCGTCTCTGCCCTGGGTGGAAAATAGGTGATGCCCGGGAACGTTACCCTCCAAAAGTAGCAGATTGCTTCTTTAATAGACACATAAATGCAGACTTAGTTAAACTGTTGCATTGATAGGGGAAGAATAAAGCTCCAAACATTAAACGACTGTGCCAAGAGGCAACGTGAAATGAAAGGGCACAGAGTGGCATGAGCACCGCCGTGCAAGTGCTGCCCCAGCTTAAACTAGGGGGAAAAAACATCTGAAAGGTGCCATCCTGACAAGTCCTCATCCTACAGTGGTATTGGCTGGGCTGAGCAGCACTCTATTTATGAAAGATTTAAGAGTGACATGGGAATATATTGGTAATTTTTCCCATTTTGGACATTATTTTGTACAATCTGCACAGCCATCTCTTCTCTGAAGCGCTCTTTGACTTCTTACCTCGTGTGCCTTGAGATTGCTTCTGAGGGAGAAGAGCAAGATGCTCATCACGTCTAGAATACCACTTTGACGTTTATTTTTCTTTTTTGTTAAGAGGAAAAATTCAATGTGTAGCACTACTTGTAAATGAGGGTGCAGTAAACAATTTGTTTTGGGGGATGGACACATACATACAGTTTTTGAAGAACGGTGCTTCTATAGCTCAGAGAACCAGGCTTTTGGAGTTCTAGCACTGACAGCAAGAACTTTTCTCATTGTTTTATTTTTCTCATTTATTTGTTTTTCTCATTGTTTTATTTGCTTATGAAGGTAAGAGGGTGGCTGTGAGTTGGATTCTGTTCCCATGTAGCACAATGAACCACATGGGTTTACGGTTGCTCTGATTCATCCCATTGTGGACTATTGCTTATCTTTGGTGAGATCTCGGGCTTGGAATAGATCAAGTAAAATAGTAATTGTAGTAAAATTGCTGATTCGTGAGGCAATTCTTTAGAAAGTTAAATATGCTCATTAGCATCAGTGATAAATGGGAGACAAAGGTATTGGAGGAATAAAGGGATTATTAGAAAAGGCAAGTCTATTTGCCGTGAAGAGAAACTCAGAAAGGGATGTCTGGTACACAGTGGATGAAGGGAAGACAGAGACAGAAAGAGAAGACTTTTAGGCTGAGTATTTGGAAATAAACGACCACCAAGACAAGAAAAGGTCCCTCTGGGAGAACAAGGAGGAAGAGTCCCAGAGGCACAGCTCTTTGCCTGTGAGAGGGGATGCCTCTTCGCTCATTGCCTGTGGAAGTGGATTAAGTCAAAACTGCCTGAATATATTCCTAAAAAGGACAAAAAGCACCTGCACTGGGGGCTGGACTGCAATGGCTGTCCTATAAAGTTTCTTTGTGTTGATAGTCTGAACTTTGCAACAGGGTGCCTGACAGCCCATATTGCAGCTTCCACCGCAACATCTTTTTCCATCCTGGAAAAAGATCTGGCCTTGCTAAATATCCAAGCTGACATTTTGGTGGGATTTTTAGGGCCAGGATTCATCAGGAGGATTTTGCAGGCAGCTTTGAAAAGCAAAATGATATTTTAAAATAGAAGTGTGCTTTCTTGACTTGGCTAAATTCCCTGGAAATACATTTCTTCTTGATTCTTCAGATGCAGCATTTCTTTCCTGTGACATTACAGGAGCAGCTCCACCTCCTGCCAAACGTTTTGCTGGTTCTGTGAGCAAAGCTGTATTTGGTCTGAGGATGCTGTTTGGCTTTTCCAAACAAATGTCATGAGCAAGTGGTCACGGCTGGGTGGATGAGATCAAGGTGCATCAAGAGCTAGTGGCTCTTGATGATTTTTTTTTTATAAAGAGGAAGATGCAGCCCCTAATTCAGAAGATCCTTGTGCCACAAATGCCTTCCCTCTGCACAAATACGCTCGCCATGATCTTTATTCTCCTTTGGGCTCTGTCTGGCTGGGTGGTCTCAGAGGCAGAACCCAGAGGCCACGTAGACCCTTGGTCTGGGCCTTTGCAACCATTTTAGTAATGGAAATGCCCACACCTGAGCTGACGCTTCCGTATCTGAACTGGAAAGACTGTGTTTTCAAGTGGATGAGACCCGCGAATATTTGTTCTTTCCCTTGTAATCATAAAGATGCACCTTTCCAATGTGTGAATGTTGCTAGCAAAACTTCTGTGCCTGTGCGTTGCCGTTGAGGGAGCTGCCATGTTGAGGTTATCATACACATACACTGGCACTGTTGTTAACCACTAGTACTCTGCCCTTTGTTGTACAGAAAACATGATTCAGAGGAGGAAATGGTGGAAATTTTTCTGTGAACAGATAAGGTTAAGGAGTTGCAGCGGGTCAGGTGGCTCTTCTGAAACTGTCTCTGTCATAGCACAATGTGAGGAGATGTGGGGCATGGAGGTGAAACTTTCAGGGACTCTTACTCCGTCACTGAATTTTAACCAATTTATACTTTAAGGTCTCTTCTTTTTGGTCATAGTTTTTCTTTAATTGCTGGCAAAAAAGTTTCTTTGCTTATTGTAACTATACCAGCATTCAGGCTTTGTTGGTCAGGCTGCTAAAAACAATACAGCTATATGCATGTATCTGTATACATTTTTATTATGCATATATGCATGGCATTTCATTAGGATTAATTTAGAATTTAACATATCACTCTAATATGTTTTTTCCCTTAGAACTATTAAATTCAAAACCTCACTTGTTTCCACTCTTCATCTTCTTTTTTTTAATTACTGTTTTTCTTTTCATATTAAAATCCACAGCAGTGAACAAAACTAGCCCAACCTTCTACAAAGAAGATTCAACCTGCTGTTAAAGTTACAGAGTCAATCAATCAGATAAATGGGTATTAGTGACATAATGACAAAGCATAAGCCAGGCAACATAGTAGGATTTGCAAATCAGTAACAATAATGCTCCTTCTCTATCTTCATCTAATTTGTCTAATCGCTTAGGGCTTGGAGATGGGGACTCCTGCCGTGGGTCTGTGACTGCCAGTGAATGGCTCATCTGCTCCCTAGAGTCAGCTGCCCGGCCATAAAACATTGTGGCCTTTCTGGAGATCCACAGGCTTATTTTAAGTATCAAAAGCACCCACTTCACAGACCCCCTCTCCCTGTGCCCACCCCAAGGTGTGTGCTACCCCAAGCGTAGCACAGAGGTGCTTGGGGAGGTGCTGGGAAAGCTAACCCACCCACCAGCAGCATGGCAAAAAAAAAAAAAGACAAAAAAAAAAAACCCTAAAGAGACAAAAAATACCACCAAGAATAAAAAAGATAAAAAAGAAAGAAAAATAGGGAGGGGATTTGGCTGTAAATAAAGTGCCTAGCAACTCAATGCTCGAATGATAGAAACTGGCATTTATGAAGCAGAGGAACAACGTCTTGCTTTGACTCGCTGACAAGGAGAGATAATCCTGATAGCAGAGAGTGTAGAGAGGTAGCAGAGGGAAAAAGGTTTTCTGTGGTCTGATGGCAGGGGTGGCAGAAAAAGTTTTTCCCTTGTACTGTACCCTTTTGGGGTTTCCATCCTTCTTGCCTGCCAGTCCTGACATTCAGTTGTGGTGAGGACATTGTTAACACACGTTGCTGTAAAAAACTCCCTCTGAGAAGTGGCATTTTAAAGCACCAGGAAGGACATGTTTAGCCTCATTACCTTGGTGGCTGTTCACGTGCAGTGTGGTTGGTGGAGGTTCTGTGGGATGCTGCCACTGAGCACACAGGGCACGAGGAGCCAGCTGGTGCTCCCAGGGAAGGAGGCAGAGTCGCGTGTCCCCATGCAACCCTTTATTTCAAGCAAAGGTTCACCACCACTGTTTTTGGTGTCCTGCATGGGACCTGAGCAGGTGCTGCTGTTCCTGACAAGGCCTGGTAGACACTGGGCAGTGTCCTGCTCCAGGAGCTGGGGACAGCTGAAAACTGCTGGCACAGAGGCACTTGGTCATCCTTCCCTGACTTTTGAGCTTGGTCTAAGGGGGAAACCCAGTTACCCACAGTCTCCCTGTGAAAATGGTGGCCTGGCCACTGCTAAACCCACTGCCTTGTCAGAGGTGCCAACTTTGAGAGCTCCAAGCTGGCCTCTGCTCCTCTGAACTGCTTGCATTTTGGGAAAAAATAAATGTTTCCTGCTGCACTTGACATTTTATTATTATCTATGCACATTTAATCCCTCTTCATGTCCTGCTGAGCTTCTGAAAAAGCAATTTAGAGGCTTTATTCACCAAGAATACAGAAGCCAGCAGGTGTTATTAGTACTTATACTAGGGCACATGCTACTTTCAATTATTAGGAGAGGAAAACGGGAATATTGCTGCCAACTTTAACTGCGCGGTATTTGAGGTCATAACTCCTATTTACACATTTAGATGATGCCTCTGCTTTTGGGTCTGCCTTGTCGCAGCTGCTTATTAGTACTTTTATGGCAGTGGAGACTCCTTCAATGGTCAAAACCACTTTGGTCCTTTGCGGTCTGGGTCTGTTCCTGGCTGATGTGTGCAACCTCAATGCAAAGCCAACACCCGTCGCCCACTGAACTCAGTGATGACTGTAGCTTTGCCTCAGAAAAAAATTGAGAAGACTTTATTTCTTTAAACTGATACTTTGAATCTGTTTCTCAGGGGGACTTTAGACCTACTTACCTCTCTCTGCCTCAGGCCACATTGCTTTTCCTGATCTATATGGCATGTAGTCTTGATCTCTTGGTGCTGTTCAGATAATTATACTCATTAACAGACCTAAAGGAAGTGTCAGATTAATTCTGATGGAGTAACTAGGCTTCATCACAGGAGTTACCATGGCCCTGTCACTGTGCAATATGAAAGAGTCACACAAGGGTCAGTGGGGTGAACAGAGAGACCCTAGACCCAATCTGCTTACCACAGCAGAAGGCAGGAGGAAGTTCCTGCCACTGGTGGAAACAGGTACCTACAAAATAGAGGACTGCAGTTCAGCTGATTTGGATCACAGACCTTGGCTACCTCCTTCTTTTCTTCACGTTTGTTTCAGGCATATGTGAGAGGAGCACTGGGCTGCAGGCTCCTGGAACCCACATTGCTTGGGTCCCAGGCTTTCGTGCAAACCTCACTTGGATCTGTGCAGAGCCATGAAACACTGCACCAGTCAATTTAAACAAACTGCTCTCTAGGACACAAAGAAGGTAATTTTTTGACAATGCTCTAAATAAAATACTTTGCAGTTGGAACAATAGGAGATGGAAAAAGCCTTGAGATAATTAAAACTGCAATTTCTGACTCAGATCAGAGGGAAAAATCAAGCATAGTATTATGCAAGAGGATTTTTTATAAAGCTGGAAAGATTTGGTTTTGATGCAAAAATGCTGGATGTTGTTCAAAATGACCGCTAGAAAAGAGACTGGTTGCTTGTAGGTCTCCCTTGCTTTCTGGACCACCTCCTGTAGACATATTGTTGCCTTCATATTAAGGTCTCCAGGACTGTACCATGGAGATACGTGCATGAAGGCTGGAAATCTTTAATCACAGACTATATTGTTTGTCAGATGCAGGCAAAGGAGGAAAGATACAGCCACAGATAATTTAGAAACCACAGGCCTTGTCACACCTAACCTATGCTTGTATCTCTGCGGTAGAACGAGATACACTAGGTTGGATGGTGACGGTTTGGCTAAATACAGTCATAGCCATGTTGTCCTTTTGAAATATAACAGAAGCTATTGTTTTCCATACGTTCTTTATATATAGTGGTTCTCCCACTGGTTGGGGGCTCAGTGTCCCAGGAGCAAGAAGCCATTTACCAGGGTGATTTAATTCCCTGATATGGCAACTTCAGCGGTCCAAGGGCCCAATCTGATCGTGCTAATATAAAGTCTTTGTAACTTTCCTAATTTTCCCTATTCACCTGAAAACAAGAATGAAATAGATGGCTTTAAAAGAAAAAGGGCCTCAGTAAGAGGAAGGTGGTTGTCTCTCTATCACCCTGTACCTTGGTGTTCTTTCAGGAAATGCCAACCTTGTAATGTATTTCCAAGCTCGGGTCCTTGGGACACCAAGGCTGTACCTGTGCAAATGCATCTTTCCCAACAGCCCCCACTGCAGTACCACAGGCTTCTGCTGGCCTTTGGGGCATCTGGGGCAACTCTTCCCTTCTTGAGCTCCAAGGGGGAAAAGTTAAAGGCAGGGCCATCAGATGAGACACCTGTGTGCTCTCCCGTGTGTTTGCTGAGTTCACCTGGAGAGGGGCGTTTGGGGAACTGGTGAGGTACTGGGGAAAGACTATTGCAAGAGTGAAAGAGGGAAGAAAGGAGATTGCGACAGAAGATGGGGCACAGTCCCATACAGACAGGGAGGATGAGACTCCCCCACTGAACCTGGTCCAGGAGCTTGTATGGCTCTGCAGGGCAAGGGGTCATGGTGAGGAGCTGCAGCTGGGGTGAGTCTCTGGAGCAGGGTGCAGCATGCTATCTGCATGGCTGCTTCTTACACGTGGCTGGGGAGGCAGAGAGAGTGGAGACACCAAACTGGGAATACCCAAGGTGCTACTGGTACAATCTGGGTCCTTGCAAGCCTTCCCCACAATCTCTTCCACAAATGCCTCCGTGGGTACTTGTGAATGTTTCCTGGGAGAAAAAAAGAACACCATTCCTAGCAGTTCCAGATAAGCTCGAACTTGCTTTTGGTGACTAAACTGATGACAAAAGCTAGAATTTTCCAGCTTTCACACAGTCAGAACCAAACGAGACTTTGCTTTGGGAAGTGTGCATTCCTTATCAAGGCCACTGCCTACCCATTGGCAGTAGGGAGGGACCTGTTGTGAGATGATACATGTACACATGCGTGATTTGCAAAATTTATAAAATATATTTGACAATTTACATAAATTTACAAATGTTTGCATTGCCAGGGTATGTCTATGTGCGTGTTTATATATCTATATAAGGTATGCTGCTTCGTACATGGACTGAAAAAGAAGACAATCTGGCTCTGGATAGGCAGTATGGTAAATAGATGCCAGAAATACGTTGGGAGGTTGCTCTCTCAGACATCCAGAACAGGGACCTTTTTAATTTGTTTTTAGATCTGTTACCAGTGTTCAAACCTAGAAACAAGTAAGAAGTAAATACAGTCAAGTCACATTAGCCTGATTCCACTGAAAGCTGCTAAAATGAGTATGTTATGGTTTCTTGCTCTTGACTATTTCTGAAAAGGTTTTAATGGGTTTTACTAGAAAATGTCTCTCAATTACTTTCTTAGTTCAGCATTTGAAGGACTTTTGTATGTATTTCTGGAATTCCTGTGACAGAAATGTTAGACCCTCAAACGGTCTCATGAGAGCCGGTGATAGGAATGAATCTCTTCTGCAGCTCTATTGTCTACCTCATAAAATCACCCTTTCCTGATATTTCCTGAAATATTTTCGGGATATTTATGTGCTTCCTCCCAGGCCACTGAAGAACATGAGAACAGATGTAGAGCAGATTTTTTGTATAATCTTTTGCGTGTGTGTGTGTATATATATATATATGTATGCATATGTATATTCTCACACAATTTTACATATGTATTTAATTAAAAAAATTTTTAAGTTAATCACAAGACTACTGTGAGCTCTACATACAAGAAAAAACAGAACTGAAGAATACTCTATTTAAAGATAAAGTTAATTTAAATGTAAGTGGCAGAAGAAATGTGAACTTTTGAATTCTTTTCAAAATTCATTAGTGAATCATTGCAAAAATGCATTTTACAGCGGGAGGAATTTCAGTAAACCAGAGCTCCAGTTCCACTTATTTCATGCTTTTGAGAATACCGACTGAAATTAATGAGACTACTCTTATGGGTAAAATGAGCTGGATTTGGTCCCAGGAACACCTGGCTGGACTTTAAAAGGAACTTAAGCCTGTAATGCAAAACCTTTTCATTGCTTGGAAAGGGGAATTTGAGCAAAATGAAGGCACTAACATGGTTTTGGGGAGTCTAGGCAGAATATTGCCAGTCAGAAGGCAGAGATCATATTTCCATGAAATCTAGAGAATTGTAAACTTTGTTTGCTCTATTTTTAGATGGGAAGCCAGATCCAATTGTTTGTTAAGAATGGGGGAAATGGAGGGGAACGCTCTTTCTGCCGGTAAAAATTTCCCCATCCTAGTGCTCTAAAAGAGTGGTTGATGGGCCTGCAGGTTAATGGAATGAGTAACTGAAGCATTATACTCTTCTCATCGGATTAATTTATGGAGATGTGTAATTTTTTTGGCACTGTGACTTTTTTGGGATTGCTTTGATAATTTTTCTCTCTCAAAATTTATACTAGATTTGTAATGAAACACGTAGCACATTAATCTATTACAAGGATGAATGAATGAACATTGTTGTTGTTGTTTGGATCTCCTTCACCTAGAAAGGAGAAGGGGCTATGGACAAACCCCTTCTCACCTCAGCATGCCCTAGCGAGTCTAACCTAAACTCTGCAAAAGGTGAAACATCCAAATAATCTGGCCCACTGTTGTGTTATGTTTTTTTTCTTTCTGAGCAGCTGACCCAAGGTCAAATACGTGACTCATGGCCCCTGCAGCAAAAAGACTGGGAGCGGTTCCTGGGACGGTGCAAGAGCCCCACAGGACACAAAGAAGATGAAGATGGGAGGAATCTTGCTGGGTCTTCCAGTTGGACAGCAATCGCTGGCTCTGGGACACAAGCACTTTTCAAGCAAATGGACAAACACGGTATTTAAAAAAACCCACAACCTTATTGCTGTTATTCTCCCTTATCTGGCATGGGCACATACCTGCTGCCTCGCTCTCTTGTGAGAGCCCTGGTGCATCTAAGTCATAGTTTGTAAGATGTTGAAAATGGGGAGGAGATCTTAAGCATCAGCCAGGGTAACCTGGTATCAGTGGACATGCATCTGTGGGTTTCTGAGGATATGTTGGCTTGGGTTTCAAGATTCAAGTAAGCATGAGTGTGAATTTGAGTGCCAGCAGAATATCTTGTGGGAAAAATTCTAAGAGAAATGCATGTGGGCAAGTGCCCTGAAATAGGTAGTTTTCAATTAGAGATGACCTGGCTTTAAATCCCTATGCAGAGAGTTATGCAGCACTGAAAGGAGCTAGAGATTTAT
This sequence comes from Eurystomus gularis, assembly GCA_013400335.1. NCBI lineage: Eukaryota > Metazoa > Chordata > Aves > Coraciiformes > Coraciidae > Eurystomus > Eurystomus gularis. The sequence continues at coordinate 11,489 of VZZY01023895.1, read as the reverse complement.
TTTAATGTGCTGTTCCTTCTTGTTTCTTTCAGATGGATTTCACAAAATCTAGGCTGTTTGTCTGCCTTGTAGGGCTCAGCTGTGCTAGCTTCTTGGTTTTTTACAACAATTTGACCAAATTCTGTATATTCTGTGAAAACAGTCAAGCTTACGTATTTCCCATACAGACTTTTAAGAAAATGGGAGGAAAATTCTTGCAGGTCCCACACATAGACTGCCATAAGAACCCGCCTTTCCTCGTCCTGCTTGTGACATCCTCGTATCACCACTTTGACGCCAGGATGGCCATCCGGCAAACATGGGGGAAGGAGAGAACCGTCGCCGGCCAGCGCCTGGTGACATATTTCCTTCTAGGAAGCACTATGAATCTCAGCCAGCAGGCTGATATCACTGCTGAAAGCCAAAAGTACAAAGACATTATTCAAAAGAATTTTACTGACACGTATTACAATTTGACTGTGAAGACCATGATGGGAATGGAATGGATTCACAGATTTTGTTACCAGTCCAGCTTTGTAATGAAAACCGACACGGACGTGTTTGTGAATGTTTTTTACCTCACTGAGCTTCTTCTAAGGAAAAAGAGGACCACTAGATTCTTCACAGGCTTTTTAAAACTGAATGAGTACCCCATACGGAAAAGAGACAGTAAGTGGTATGTCAGTAGAGAAGAGTATCCGGAAAAGGCCTACCCACCATTTTGTTCTGGGACTGGCTATGTTTTATCCACTGATGTTGCTAGTCATATCTATAACATTTCAGAGAGTGTTTCGTTCATTAAACTGGAGGATGTATTCATAGGACTGTGCCTTGACAAATTAAAAATTCAGCCGGAGGAGCTTCATTCAGAGCAGACATTTTTTCCAGAAAAGATTAGGTTCTCTGTTGCTCGCTTTAAGAAAATTGTGATGTGCCATGAAGTAGAACCATCTGAGCAGCTGAGCTACTGGAATCGCTTAGTGACAGAAAATCACAAAGTGCTCTAGCACCTTCTCTGCTTGAACGAACAAACTTAAATGCTCTGCATTTACAGGGCTGCTCTTGACTCCAGCAAAACTCCCAATTAACTCTATATCCATCATGTTAAGTACTTTTTTAACGGTTATTTTAATCTCCATTTTTGCCCAAGAATATGCAAACCTCTTTCTCTCACATTCACTCCCAACCCTTTGCACCCCTTCTCTACACAAGTTACAATTACTGAAGTTGTGGATGCTCCATCACTGGATGCGTTCAAGACCAGGCTGGATGGGGCTTTGAGCAACCTGCTCTAGTGGGAGGTGTCCCTGCCCATGGCAAGGGGTTGGAACTAGATGATCTTCCAGGTCCCTTCCAACCCAAACCATTCTATGATTTTTTTTTTTTTTTTTCTGAAAGATGCAAGCCTGCAAACTTGTGATCCAAGTCTTGCTGAGACAGGACTGAGAACACTGCTGCAGTGCCGAACTAAAAGTACTTTTGTTCGGAGAAGAAAATCTGTACCCTCTTCCCTGTCCCTCACAATAGATTACTGCATTTGCACCCATCTGTGCAGGCATTTAGGAAAAAGTGTTTGTAAGTGTCAGGACATTCCCCTTCTGGCATAGGGAACTGCAGCCTTACCCTTGCTGCCAGCTCTGTGGGCAGATCTGCATACTGGCACAGATCCCTCCTTCACTCTACACAGATTTTTTTTGCAGAGATGGAAGAATTTGTCCATGCAGTGCTCTTGGGACAACCTCAAGTACTGTAGGTCACCTGGAGAATGTGTAAGGCTACTGCATCTGTTTCCCTATATGTGCCTCCTGCTGAAAATGATACGTGGTAGAGCCGGATCCAGGCTCAGTGGAGAGTGTCCTGGTCTTTCTCTTAAAATAGACCCTGGAGACATATTTTACATTTGTGTTTCACTTTGATTGCTTGAAAGCTACTGTAAATGGTTTGCCAAGGCTAGAGTAGAGTCACTTACAGTGAGTTAAACAGTATATCTGATTTAGACATTTTTCCCTATGAGGAACTGGGTGTGTAAGGCAGAACACAGGAGGATTTTCCTCTTTTGAACAAGACCTAGTGGGAAAATGTGCCCAAGTAATCATTCCAGCTGGGAGCTTCTTTTCCTTTTTCATTACCGAGCAAAAACTCATGAAATCACCATAGGATGTCTGTAGATTTCAGAGATAAGGAATGAAGTCTTTACAGTAGATGCTGTGAAAAATATTTCTGGGCTATAGGGAGGAGGAAGGGAGTTCATAAATTCATGCCTTATGCAATACTCATATCTGATATACTTTCATGCAAAGAAAAGGTCAGTTTTACCAGTAAAGAACTGACAAATGCCTGTACTATCCGTGAAATGTTTTTTTCAGAAGGCAGTAAATGTGAGTCTGCTCCCTAGGGGAAGATGAGCTAGGACCTGAGGGGATCCAACAGCTGGCAGGGCTCAGCCCCGCGCACCCATGTGAGGGAGCAGGACAGACCCACAGATGGTGGCCAGGTCCAACAGAGTCCTGATCTTAAGGCAGTATCATGGTGATGAGGTAGGTCTGAGGTCAGGCCAGCGATGGCCAGACCCTGGTGATGACAGATGGGGATCAGGATGAGGCCCGGTGAGGGCAACCAGGGCCAGATGCTGCCCTGGGATGGCAGGGCCTTGGGGATAGGGACGTATACTGGATGTGGTTAGAAGCAGGGAGGAAAGACAGGGAAAGTGATTTTATTACTTTGGGTTATTTAATTTTATTGTTTCTTTGCTTTTTATTGAAGTTTGTGAGGACTCTCCAAGAGTCTCTTTTTACTTGCCTGTGTCTGAAGAGCAGGATAAATATTTTCAGCAGGAATATGCCCCACCCTGAAAAGCATTTAATAATGGTAAAAATACATTATTTATTTTCTTCTGATGTAGAGTGACCTGTGCTCATGCACTTATTTTTGACAACTGATGATAAAAGAAATAATTTTATTTCTTTGGTAGAAGAATAATCTTCTTTATTCTAAGTTTCTCATTCAGAAAATAGCTGTGTATATGGTGATTCCAGGGACATGGTTATCCAGGTGGCTGGGTGGGTGACCGAGGAGGTGTTTGCCTTTCCCTCGTGCATACCCTGTGCCAGCCCAGCTTTGGGTTGAACAGCATCACTCTGCCTCCCATCCCAACTTTGCAGACGTGTCTGCCCTTGTACTCAAAGCCTGGCTGGAGCACATCTACTTGTGCTGCTGCCTTCAGTAGGTGCAAGAGGTCAGACTGATAAAGCCTAGCAACAGCATTTTAATCACTATTCTGTCCATGTAACCTGCACAAATGTCTTTTCTTTTGGCCATTCATTGCTATTGTACCCAAGGTGCAAACTGGCTACTGCTTTAATTTATGGAAAAATGTTGAGCATAAAGGAATGCTCTCTGGCCTCTCCTATCTCCCTCTCTCATGGGGTAGAGGGTCTGTGAGCTGGGTGAGACAGCATAATGCAGCCTAATGTTCATCCTGGCCTCCTCTTGTTCTCAGAGAAATAATCCTACAGTCACTTCCACTTCTGTGCCTGGTGCCAATCTTATCCCAGCTGGCAGGACCAGTCCAGCCATGCAATCCCAGGGAGCCTGTATATCAGCAGAACACCTATTAATTTACATATGGACTTGTCGACTTTTTCACCTCCACTAGGTGTTGAGATCCAAGAAGTGTGGTGGCACCCGTCTCCTAGTATGGTGCAGCTACTGATCCTCTGTCAGGCTATTTCACGGTCAAAGGGTAAAGTCTCCCATTGGGAGATAGAATTTTGGGTTGCTTCCCTGAATGATGGCTGCTTGTGAGTGGCACTAAAATATGTCATACCTGAGCAGTTTGTGGCTTTGTATCATCATTAAAAAGTTACACCTGAGGGTCAAGTTCTGCTAGACTTCTTGACTGTAGCTTTTAACTTAGTTCAGGAGTGTTCTGAGTTATTTGAATACAGCTACTAACTGGGAAGATAGTGTTGTTCTCTGTTAATCACATTTGCAGACAGTGCCACTATATTTTGGGGGCTAAATTCATAGCTACCATCTCATTGGGAATAAGGTCCTCAGGCATGTTTTAAGAAATCGCTCCATTCTGGATACTCTTTCAAGAGAGTCTGTGCGGAATTTCAAGTGACCCATGCAAGATACCTCTCTTCATTACTGCATTCAAAATATTTTGTCCCCACTAAATACGTGTTGTTAAGCATCTAATGGCCCGCCTATCTCAAGCATCTGCCTTATCACTGCTAAATCTGTGATAAGGAGCAAATGAGTACGATTAAAATGTTATGCATTCAGATAGCCTGTTCCTCTCCTTTTGAAAAATTAGCTTCCCAAGTGAATGCTTTATGTTGTTGCACATTATTTTCCTCAACATATGATTTTCCTTGCACTCACATAAATTAGAAATTGATTTCATAATTCTTTCTATTCAGTAGGCTGCTTTGAATAAAAATATAGTAAATGAGTAATTAATAAGTTAAAATATAAGTTTTATATTTTAAAGGTGATTTAAGGAAAGCAGATGATTGCACGTAAGGCAAATACATTTACTTAACGCCACTTTCGTAGTCTGTGTATATGTATCAGCTAAATGAAATTAGCTTTTGCAGCTTAGGTCTCAGAGTGTGACTTTTAATACAATCAAAACAGTGACCTTTTGCCAAATTTTGTATGTTTTCCTATGAAAGACCATCACAAAAATATCAGAACTATAACTAGAACTGTAAACACAATACTGCAATGTACATATACTTATTTTTTAAATTTTGTGTAGGCTAGTGAAAGAATTTAGGCAATTTTGGGCCAGTTTATCCGTAAAAGTAATGCACTGTCCTAACATGGTTATGTTTTCTGGGTCAGATGATCATTAAATCAGTTTTTTATTAATACCTCTGAAAAGTTACTCCACTGCTTCTCATTTAGTAGGAAGAAGTGTAAAATTCGACAGAGCTGATAGTGTCTTAGAGTTGGGTAGAGCTGTGCATTTCAGCATACTCCATTTCTTCCAATGCAAGATCAGTTTTTGAATACAGAAAAATGAATACATTTTTCACAACTCTAACTCATCAAGTAACAAATTCTTAGTTTAGGTTATGATTTTCAAAACTGTCCATGAAGGATTGGGTCACACACACCTCACCTGATTCACTGTTAATGAGAAAGTACAACTCTTCTAGGCACTACTGAGAATTCGGAGTAGATTTTTTGTAATGAAACTTAGCCTTACGTAAAAGTGGAACAGAACCCAAGGGCTAACTGTCTACAATGGACCTGACAGGAATGCTGTTCTCCTTTGATTTGTGCAGGTTACTATATAATGTTCATATAAAATGTGTGACAATGTTTGCATTATTTGCATAGAACACAAAAATGTTGAGCTAAGTATTCAGTGTATGATATTTTAATAAAGTATTTTGTTACCACAGTTTTGTCCGTTGACTTACCTTTTCGATTGTGACTGCATTAACATTTTGGGATGTAGTCAAGTTAGAAGGCTTGCTCTTTTTCCAGTTAAAATGAGTAAAATCATAGAGTCCTTTAGGTTAGAAAAGACCTTTAAGATAATTTAGTCCAACTGTAAACCTAACACTGCCAAGTTCACCATGAAACCATGTCCCTAAGTGCCACATCTACATGTCTTTTAAATACCTCCAGGGATGGTGATTCAACCACTTCCCTGGGCAGCCTGGTCCAGTGCTTGACAACCCTTTCAGTGAAGAAATTTTTCTTAACATCCAACCTAAACCTCCTCTGGTGCCTCTTGGGGCCATTTTCTCTTGTTCTACCTCTTGTTACCTGGGAGAAGAGACTGACCCCCACCTCACTGCCACCTCCTTTCAGGTAGTTGTAGAGAGTGATAAGGTCTCTCCTGAGCATCCTTTTCTCCTTTTCTCTTTTCGCCAACCCCAGTTCCCTCAGCCACTCCTTGTAAGACTTGTTCCCTAGACCCTTCACCAGCTTCATTGGCCTTCTTAGCACACTCTTCAGCACCTCAATGTCCTTCTTGCAATGAGGGACCCAAAACCGAACCCAGTATTCAAGACGCGGCCTCACCATTAGTGAGTACAAGGACATAATCACTTGCCTAGTCCTGCTGGCCACACTATTTCTGATACAAGCCAGGATGCTGTTGGCCTTCTTGGCCACACTGCTGGCTCATATTCAGCTGGCTGTTGACTAGAACCCCACCTCCCTTTCTGCTGGACAGCTTTCCAGCCACTCTTCCCCAGCATTGCATGGGGTTGTTGTGACCCAAGTGCAGGACCCAGCAGTTGGCCTTGTTGAATCTGGATCTGTTGAATTTTCTCCCCTTCTCTAAAATGCGTTAGTGTGCACATGCTAAAATGACTGGTTGGTTCTTCTTCCTAAGGCAAATATGTAATTCCCATAAAAGAGAAAGAGATCAGGAATGGGAGTGCTTTCCCAAGTATTAAGCATGCAATCCTGCCACATTAGGCACTCTTGCCATTAACGGTCTACACATGGTACATCTTGAAGTCAAAAGCACCTTAAAACAAAACCTTACAAACAGACTGTGATCTGATTTCAGAACATTTTTTCCAAATGACAAGAGCACCAAGGGCAAGATTGTTAAAACCATAGCAAGGGAATTGATAAAAGACGATTTTAAGCACAGCTGAAATATTTTGGAAGATCAAGATCTGCGTTGATGAGGTTTTGCCTGTGTCACTGTAGCCAGCACTGTTTGGCTGTGGCTGACTGTCATGCTCCCTGGGACCTGGAAGCACAGCGTTATTCCCCTATCACATGAAAGGGAAATGTCAAATAACTGAAGGCCATCAGATTGTTTGCCAAACACAAGCAGTTATGAACTATAAACCCTAACTAGGAAAGGTCTTACTTACTACTTTTTTATTTTATCTTTTTTCATCACTTACCTTTCTGGTGTATTTCGCTTGTTTTTTGCAGCTGGACTTAAATTCATTAGTTCATTCCACCAATATATTTCCAGAAGGATCTACAAATATTATCACACCGGATAGAGCAAAGCATCTGAGTCACAGGACTTAGATATGTGCAGTACATAGGAGATTCAGCCTGAAAACAACAGACTTGAATTTGCACATGTACTGGCTGAACAAATAAAATTTTTTTTCAAAGCCTAGTAATACAGTGGTTTTAAAGCTATCCTTCTAAAAAGTTCTTTCAAGTACATTTTCACTGAAAAATGCAATTGGACAATTTCAGTGGTTAAGAAATAATCTTGCTGTTGCCTCATGTTTCACAAATTCAAAACCTCATTATTTTTGTGGGAAAAAAAAAAAAATCCAAGTCCGTTCTTAGAACCTCTCCAACTGAACCATGTACACAACATCCCTTGCATTCAGCTACTAACCTCACCTGACCTCATTGAATTTATGACTTTGGGTGCAGGGATAGAGGCCCATGTAATCAGCTTCCTATTCCTCTGTCATCAAAAGCATTTAGAAATCACAGCCACCCTTACACTTGCAAACTGTCAGTGTACAGCTGTAGGCGCAAAATGTCATAAATTAGTTATGTGGTGTGATTTACACCTCCAGCTTGTACCTCTTCCAGGCAGCTCTATTCCCTTCATGTTTAATTTAATTGTTATTGCTGGAACAGCAGTTCTAAGTAAATGTTTGACTCCAGTACACACAGGGACCTGCAGCTTTTACATGTGCTTCTGCTAGTAAAGGTTTGACGAGGGAATTAAAAAGAAGAGTGAGCTGAGCCATGAGGCAGGAGTGGGAGTGAGCTGCGTTGTGAGTGAATAACGCAGCTCGCTCCTGCCAGGGGTGAGGAGGCGGCAGAATAGCAGAGCTTCTTGCTGGAGTGGAGAGCTCAGTGCTGAGGACGAGGGTGTGCCATGAACTTCTGTGCTCACCTGCCCGCCGCTCCACTTCAGGGGTCCCATCCCCTTATGCTGAGGCCAAACCTGCATGCCTTGCAGGTGTAACTCAAGTGGCTGGAGCTTTGCTGCTAGAGGCCCCTGTAAGTAAGCGGTACTCAAAGTGCCTTCAACTTTGCTGAAGAAAGTGCTGCATGGGAGAGGGGAGAAGAGGGGACTGGAAACTTCACCTTATAAACATATCAGTATTTACTATATTCTTGAGATCTTTCAGTACTCACCAGTTCTCCAAGCTTTTAGGGAATCTTACTTTGCATACAAATGTTGCAAAGGAAATGGCTGAATATCAAAATAAAGCTTACTGCTCGGCTATAAGAGAAAGCCAAAATACAGCAGTGACCATGAGCACTTCCATTCTGTGCCACATAAAGAGAAACTGAATATTTTAAACCATCTATGCCAGTGACTTATGTTCTCTTACTGCAAAAGGGCAGCTTTCAGTCACAGACTCGGTGTCACAGAGACTGTGCATAGGAGACTTTTATTTCTAAGAAAAATCCTTGCCATTTCTACTTGGTGATCTTAACTGAATGCCCAAAAGGAGCAGTAAGATGTTAGTCACAAGGATGTATTTCATGAAAATGCAAAAAAGACACAGCTCTTCCAATATAATGCCTACTTATATGGTGGTAATCTCCTCTCTTGTCATTGCAGTGTCAGTTTGGAGCACACCTGCAGGTCACTTAGGGAATATCCATTAATATTCTCTTTTCAGAGGTGTATTAACGATTTTCATAACTGGAAACCTTGCAAATTCACCAGGAAATTAAGAAAAGGAGTATAATTTCATGCTATGGTATTATTGGTATATTGGAAATACCAATTTCATGGTATTTTTCCCTGGCATTATCAGGGAAGTCCTGTGGAATTTAGAGCTCTGGGCATAGTGCTTGTGTGTGTGTATCACTGACAAGGCTTGTGCACTGTTCATCTGACACGTCCAGAGCTGGACTTATCACACACTGCCTGATAGGTGTTGACCGCACCAGTTTTAAAGGAGCTCTGGGTAGATTTGCACTTTGCCTGAACATATATGTTCACTTTGTGAACTTTGCCTTTGTGAAGTGTGCACTTTGCCTCACATATAAAGCTGAGGAGGGTGTCAAAAATCACGACCCTAAGCAAAAATGAAAAGTGTAATAGTGATTATAATGAGCACAGAGAATGATGTTTACATTTTCTTGGCACGTTACCGTACATTGAAAAGTTCCTTAGAATAAACTGAATGATAACCAGAGCAATTAAACTAACTGTTTGGACCAGAGACAAAACATTTCTAAAGCTACAGAAAATGTTGCCAAGGGAACTGATGTATTAGAGAGCACTAAAAATTTCTTTCTTAGATGTACGCTCCTCCTAACAGCACCAAAGCTGCATCTTCTTTCTTTTTGTGATTAACTTTCTTTCTTACTGTTGCCTGGACTCCATGATGAATGTCTTCATCTACATTCCCTGAATTACAACATTTTCTTCTTACCAGCTACAGCTCATCACCGATTTCAGTGCTAGAGAGGAGGAAGGTTCAACAAGGGGTGAGGATGTAAGTGGGCTTGTCAGGTAGGCACCTGGGTGTGGAAACTCACTACCTGTAGGGCAATGCGTGTTGTGCTGGTTTAGCCATCATCGTTTTATGCTGCCATCAGCTGCCTGATCACACAGGCCAACACTGAACTCAGCAACACCTCCTCAGAAGGCTTCTTTCAGACAGTCCTGCCATAGGTTCCTGTGGGCCCAGCTCCTCTGCTGCCCACTGTGGTGCCAGCATCGCCTGCTGGACACAACAGACAGAGATGGCTCCCTCAGTAGCCCTTCACATGGAAGGACACCACCATGAGAGCTCAGCAAGATGCAACAAGCCCCAACAGAAGTCACCCAGTAGGAAGCTCTTCTAACTAATTGGCTCCTGGTTGATATAATCCTGGCCTTGCCCACCACCCCAACCACAACCACCTGGGTGAGGGCAGAGCCACAGAGACACAGGTGGGCCAGGTTCTGCCTCTGGAACATGAAGCCAATAGGAAAAACAAAACATTCTGCTAGGTTGTGACTCATCCACAGGTCAACTCCAGCTTAGGGCCCACAACTCAGGCCCCAGCACTTCAATGTGCTAGTAATTTTGAGAGCTAGAAGGCCTACCATCCCTCAAGGGAGAGAGCTATACGCTCAACTCTCTTCCTGAAATGCTTATATACCAAGGCATACAGCATGGCAAATAAACAGGAAGAACTGGAGATCTGTGTGAGGTCACAGGGCCATGAGGTCATTGCAGTTACTGAGACATAGTAGGACAGCTCACGTGACTGGAGTGCTGTCATGGATGGCTATGTCCTTTTTAGGAAAGGTAGGCCAGCAAGGCGAGGTGGTGGATTTTATGTGAGGGAGCAGCTGGAGTGTCTCAAGCTCTTCTTGGGGGTGAATGACGAGCAAGTTGAGAGCTTCTGGGTAAAGATTAAGGGGCAGACTAATAGGAGTGACACTGTTGTGGGTGTTTATTACAGACCACCTGATCAGAATGGGGAAGCTGATGAGGCCTTCTACAGACAGCTGAAAGTAGCCTCACAATCACAGGCCCTGGTTCTTATGGGGGACTTCAGTTACCCTGATATCTGCTGGGAAAGTTGCACAGCCAGGCATGTTCGGTTCAAGAGGTTCCTTTTTGGCTCAGATGGTGGAGGAGCCAAGAAGGAGAGGTGTTCTGCTAGACTTTGTATTGACAAAGTCTGTTTGGGGATGTAAAGTTTGGGGGCAACCTTGGCTGTAGCGATCATAACATGGTCGAGTTTAGGATCATGCAAGAAAAAAGCAGGGCAAAAAGTAGGATTGCAACCCTGGACTTTAGGAGGGCCAACTTTGTTCTCTTCAAGGACCTACTTGGAGGAATCCCATGGGCCAGGATGCTAGAAGGCAGAGGAGCTGAAGAGAGCTGGTTAATATTCAAGCTTCTCTTCCTCCAAGCTCAAGACCAGTGCATCCATTTGAGTAAAAAAATCAAGTAGAGGAGGCAGGAGACCTGCATGGATGAGCAGGGAGCTGTTGGAAAAACTCAGATGGAAGAAAGAAGTTTATAGTAGGTGGAAAAGGGACTGAGCACTTGGGAGGAATATAGGAACATAGTCAGGGTATGTAGGGAGGCAACAAGGAAGGCTAAGGCCCTCTTGGAATTAAATCTGGCAAAGGAAGTAAAAGAGAGTAAGAGGGTTTTTTTCAAGCACATAAGTAGTAAAAGCAAGACCAGGGAAAATGTGGGGCCTCTGCTGAATGAGGCAGGAGCCCTGGTCATGGAGGATGCAAGGAAGGCGGAGTTACTGAATGCATTCTTTGCTTCAGTTTTTACTGCTAAAAACAGCCCTGAGGAATCCCAGTCCATGGTGGCAAGAGAGAGAGTCTGCAGGAAGGAGGACTCTCCACTGGTCAGTGAGGATTGGGTTAGAGATTATTCAGGCAAACTGGACATCCATAAATCCACGGGCCTGGATGGGATGCATCCACGAGTGCTGATGTGGTTGTTATGCCACTCTCCATCATTTTTGAAAGATCAGGGAGAANNNGGAGAATGGGAGAGGTGCCTGAGGACTGGAGGAAAGCCAGTGTCAACTCAGTCTTCAGAAAGTGCAAGAAAGAG
>VZZY01023888.1:3911-20363 GCA_013400335.1 Eurystomus gularis | reverse complement strand
CTTGTAAATAGTGTTTTATTACTAACAACAACCCCCCCAAAAAAGACAGATAAAGAAATAATTTCAATCACAAGAGGAAGATAAAGAAATGATGACAATAATGTCATTGATAACAGTGAAATCCTTATGCTCCTGCTCAAGATTCACACGTTTTACTCAGAAGAGGGAAAAAAACAAGAAGAACTTGGGGACAGAACTAGTAAACTTAGAAAGAAAGGGTGAATTACAATGAAGGTTTTAGGCTGAAATTGAGAAGAAATTGATGGATTTTTTTATGCAGGAGATTTCACACAACTTTCTGACCTTTATAGGCACAAAGCTCAGATGAGACTCACTCATACTGCTGCCCCACATCACAGTGAGATGTGAAAATGTGCCAAGATCCCAGTGAATCTTCCTCACTTAATAGATTTCCTTTGCCCAATTTCCTCAATATATACCCTATTTTCTGTGCCCTGGAAATGAACCCTCTGATTCTTACAAGCAATTTTTTTACTCCTTTAAAGCTGTGTCACCCCTGTCCCATGCCCACTTGTGGTCAGTCTCTGCCACAGCTGAAAAATTGACAATAACCCCATATACACCCAGTCAGGGGAGAGCTCTATAAAGTGCAGTCACATAAAGCACTTGCCTTGATTCCTTTCATACTGATATCAATAGCAAATCACCTATTCAGTTTAGTGAAAACAGAGTTAAACCACTTATCAAACCCTTATTATAGGAGCACAAAATATTTAGCCAACATCATCTACTACCAATTGCTTGGTTAGCATGTTGGCTGAGCTGCAGGAAGTATACTAATGAAATTATTGTCATTTGGGAAACAGCCCACTCTCTGGAAGCTTGCCTGGATGATTTGATCTGAATCCAGCATAACTTGGAATATTATTTTTTTTTTAAACTGAAGCATACAGTAATGCAAATATGTTCACTAACACTATCTTCATAAAAACCTGCTGCTGTGCTAAGATATTCCAGGCTTTGCAAGAATTTTCATTTTAAAGTCTGTTGAAAAAACAACTATATTTGGCCCCTTTACCTGAAATTATCATAGTAATGAAAGTCCCCATTTCTCAGTTGAGAGTTGAAGTGTAGCCTTTGAGCCCAGCAAGATTGAAGCTTTTGTATTATAGTGGTTTTTTCCCACCATATGTTTAGAATATCACAAAAAGCAGAATCACCTTGGCAACATTATTTCTACTGCTCCAGTGAGATAATGGTTTTATGTAACTGCTAGTACTGGTCAGTCCCTTAATTGCAGCAGAGACCTGATAAAAATGAAGCATGTTTTTATAGCAGGCAGCAGCATCCTTACAAAGAACTCCTAGTCTTCATCTGCAGATCTAAATGTTTGTGGTGCTTTCTTTAGGAGGATACTCTTCCAAATAATGCATTTTAGAATTTTGAGAGAAACTGTGCAACAGAAATAAGTTGATCCAAATCAAGAGATGTGAAATGGAGGGTAACAATATTCCACTTTGAACATGAAATTTAGATGTCTAAATTCATACACCAAAATCCCTGCCCAACTGCTTTGTGGCATGCTACATTTTAATAACTTTCGTTGTTGTCTTAATGCAGTGTATGCCCAGACTTCTAAGGCAACGAACATCTGGAGTCATCTCAGATGCATAAATTCGGGCCTATGGGCGCATGAGCTCTCTGCCTCACAGCTCCTGAATACGAAGTAATCTTCACTTACTATCCCAGTCTGCTTTACTCAAGAAAACTTTTAGTCTATTTCAAGAAAGAATAAACACTTTCAGGTGTTTAAATACAGAAGAAGACATCAGCATAAGGCAAGGTGTTTAACTGAGAGTTTCAAGCAGGCTACTAAATCATTAAATAAGCGGGATCTCACACACTCCTCTTGAACACTGCTTTCTGCTGACTAGCTCAATTATTTATCAGTGCTGGCCTTTAAATCCCATTGTTCTTCTCCTAGGACTGCTTACATTTTGATTAAAGAATTTAGAAACCCACTTTAGGCACCTGATTTAGCAGACTGGCAGTAAAAAGTTTTCACATGAGGTCTGATTTGTTCTTCAGCATTTGGTTATATGCGCTAAGGAGAGATTTGATGTGATATGTCCATGGATGTGAGTGCACATGTGAGTTTTTTTTAAGTTATTCACCTCCATCAGCTGGCAGGACTTGTAGAAGTTGTGTGTCTATATATGCATAATTTTTTTAAAAATTATTTTTAACTAACATGCATGAGATATTGTGGAAAAGAAGCAGAAAAAAAAAGGCTTAAAGCAAATGTCAGGAGTTCCTGTGAATTTTATTGTATCCTTCTCATTGTAGCTGACTCCACCCATCCTGTTGAAGGTTTCTCCAAATATCAAAGAGAAAGTATTTTTTTCAGCCTGAGTCATTTGAATGTCCCCACATGTTTTAAACAAAAGTTATGTAATAATAAATGCATTTTGGACAACTTCACCTTTATAATTTCTTTTTTTGCCTTCAATGTATGAAGCTGAAAGCACACCTATGGTACTGGGAGATCCATTACAAACTTAACTATACTCCAGATTTGATATTTGAATGGTCATGTGAAACAATAGTGAAGGTATGTGACAGAAGCAATGCTGTGGTCATGAACAATGGCATAAAAATCTAAGATATATAACATCGAGGATGGAAAAAGAATCTCATAATAAGCTTCCACCATTCTCTTGCATTTCAAATTGTCATTTAACCACATTTTAAGCCAAATTTCTAACAAGCCTAATTAGAAAAGATCATTATTTGTAAAAAATCTTTATAATTTCTTCATTTTCCTTAATGTTTAAACACATCTGCCAAGAACAGAATTACTTAGGGCCCAAGGCTGCATTTCTAAGACAGTTGGAGGCAATCAAGTTAAAACTGCTGCAGCCCTCCCCTCCTCCTTGTGCTGCCAGATTTCAAGTGCTAAACTGGCAGAAAATTCATCATTTTGCTGCTCTTGTTTTTCTGAGTGACTTTTCTGCTCCACAGGTTCAGCTGATGTGGACCAGTTCACAAAGAGAGTCACTGAGTATTAGTTCTGCACAAAGCAGCAGTCAATACCATTGCTTAAGCCCTACCTGGTCATGTAGGAACACAGGGAATGTCCCTGTCATAAAGACTGTCCAGACAAAGCCCTTGTAAATATGAACAGAGATTTTGCTGATTCCCTGGCAACCATCAACCAGCTCAGATTTTTTTTTTTTTTAAAGAAACGAAATAAAAGAAAGGAAATGAAAAATTGTCAAAACTCTTTAATTCTGATGTGTTGTTTTTTTAACATAAGTTTTCCATTAGTTACCTTCAAGGGAACAAGAAAACAATTCTTCAGTGTTTACTACATACAATTTGAACTGGAAACAAAGAAAACAGGAAAAGCATGGCTTTTAATAATAAAAATATTTTCTGTTAGGATGTTGCAGATTTCTAGTTTATTTATTAATTTTATATATCAATAACCTGATAGAGTTGTAATTTGTCCGTATGATCTGCAAAAAATATTTATGTTCTTAAATTCACACATGCTAGATAACAGAAACAATGCACTCCAGGGCTATGTTCAAACACAGGAAAAGCTTCACTGAGCATGGTATAGTTATGGGAAGCCTTCAAGAAGCCAGTTTACACCTCTTAAAAATAATTTAAGTATTCTCTCTTTTTCCACAAAGAGCTTCCTGGTTGAAGTAGTTCTTAAGTCATCAAGAGTTGATTAAACCTGAATATTCCTGTTCAATTCTTATTTTTTAAAAAAACCTCTTCTCTTCTTGCTGTGTTATGATACTGTTGTACATCTGTGTTGTGCATGTGTTTATGGTACATTTGGGCATGGTGGTTGTATTAGCAGAAAGCATCCTTATCAAAATGGCTTGGCAGGTGACCTCATTAGACTATTGGCTTGGCCTCGAAGAAAAGTGATCAGTTCAGTGATATTTCCTGATACTTCTATGACTGACTTTGAAACAGCCTTATAAAGTATGGTGTAGAGAAGACTTCAGAAATATCCCTAATGCTTAGATTATACAACCCACACAGGTAACACTTCATTTTAAAGTTCTATCCCCAGATGAGAAAACTAAGACTAAGACTAAAAGAAATGTACCTGAAGAAAAGCATGCAAAGTGACCCAGAGCCAACATGGAACACAATATCCATCTTAAAAGTTCAAGATCCACTCATGTAAATGAATAACTGCTTTAAAGGTTTTTCTTCATTGGGGGTGGTCTTTTTAAAAAAAAAAAAGAAAAAGGAGCTTGCTCAAAGCATTGCTTCTTCTAGACTCTGTAACACTCATTTTCACTGAAAACTCAAAGGTTACTTGTATTTCTTCCTGATGACCCACAGAAGCTGAACTTCTATCACATCTCAGAGCAGCTGCTACAATTCTTCCAAAATTGTATTTGTATTTACAAGGCAACAAAACACACATAAACATCTCTGACATAGTTTAGTGACTTGAAAATACGTCAGTAATAATTTCGTTGTCTGCACTGGTCCTGTGCTACTTCACTGTGTCACACACAGCACTCAAAATTAATTCAAGGAGCTGCTGTGAGAAATGTGAAATAGCTTGTTCCACTTGCAGTGAGAAATTACACGTTATTCTATAGTGATTACTTTAGAGGGAAATCTTATAATTTTGTATGGAGAAGAGTATGTAGCCCAGAGTCATAAGATAAGGTGTATATATATGTGCCTATCTGTAAAATGTATGTATCTAATATATCTCAGAGGGCTGAAGGTGTTACCTGGCTCTGTATTCCTTCAGAGTATACCCAAATCTTCAGAAGTATTGCCCTGGCACCATCTAAACATTGGCGTGGGTCAGGAATCATTCCATGCAAGTAATTAAAAACAAAACCACTTCTTATGGTGGGGTCTAGATGTCCTCTGTATCCTCATGAATAACTACCTTCCCAAGGAGTTCTTGTGCCATTGGGATGTCCCAGGGTGTCCTGCAGGACTTCTAGCCACTAGTATGGAAAGGTTTGGGCCTCTTCTTTGTGACAGGTCTGCCAGCAATATGTGGGTGCTACATATGCCTTTGGGTGGCTCAAGAGGCATGAAAAGCCCACATTTAGATGATGAAATCAAGCCCTAGCAGTCTATATGCTATGTTCTACACATAATACCCAGAGAAAGTCTGTGAACTTTAATGACACTTATAGAATACTCTTCCTACCACTGGAGAAGTATTTCTCAAGGTTTCTCAGGACAGTCTTGTGCATCTTAGTTTGCACGTTGCAGGTATAAAAGTTTATGGGCCCAAAAAATTTTTCCAGAAGAAAGTAATGAAAGAGTTCAATAGAGGATTACCGAATTCACAGAAATAGATTCTGACTTAGGAATTTTCTGATGAATGGTGTCTGAGAGAGCATACGTAACATATCTGAATGATTCTTAATCCTTTTTCCTGGAATTCTGCTTTGGCCTCATCAGGAAACAAGTTTTTGGTTTGCTACCATATAAAACCTACATTCTCCTGTTCTGTAAAACTCTAATTAAGATAAAGCAACAGGAAGTATACCTGAACAAAAATCTTATGACCCATTTCCTCCTATAAGAGGAGGGAAATCCATGATAAATGTTAGTTATGTTACTCATGATAGACCTCAGTATAAGCACATTGCAAGTGCTTATACTAAGAACCCTAACCAAATTATATCCCACAAAAAATATTGTGAATTGATCAGAATGAAGTAGATCTCTATTGCTTTCAATATATTGTTTTCTGAAGATAAATGCATTGTATTTCTAGGTAAATAATACCCATACTCCTTTCAAGTCCGGGCATTGTTTTGTAGTCAGCAGTACAGCAGCCCCATGTAGAAATGTGAAAGCTCTAGAGAGAAATGATGTATTAAGCTGGGACAGTTCTTAGTAGGACAAGACATAGTGCTTTATCTTGTCTAAATATAGGTGACCTAAATGTAAAGGCTTTCACCAGTTCCCTTGGAAGCCTTGCCTACCATCAAATGTATCTCACTAGCTGGAAATTAGCCAAATTTTGAACTTCTATTTACTTCTTTCTACTCCTACTGATTAATGTACATACTCAAAGCTGTCCCAGCAGATTCCTTTCTCTCTCTCTGGCCCAATTTTATTACATAGATTAGAAATCTCCAAGATAAGTCATATACAAGTACTCCACCAAGCACCAATACCCTGCTCCTCCTCACCATGAATTATCACAAGCCCAGTCTGATGCATTTGCACACATTTAGTACTTCTTTTAGATAAATATGGCCACATAAAACTTACACATTTAATTTAAGTTTGTATTCCTGGATTTCTCTACGGTGACAGTAAGATTATTCTTTTTTGTATGTTTAGGAAAACAGTACCTGAAAGATAGGAAATGAGGCACATAGTAAAAAACACATTGTGGGTATTATCAGTAATACTATCAAGAGCATGCTTTCTCTTATTTTGCTTCACTGGCACAAAGATGTGGAGAAAAAAAAGAAAATTATGACTAGCTTTACTTCAGATACAGGCTGCAATATAGATGGGGACATATCGGTGGTACCCAGAGACAGGATAAGGGGCAATGTACACGAAGTGGAACCCAGGAGGTTCCATCTAAACATGAGGAAAAAATTCCTTGCTGTGAGGGTTCCAGAGTCTGGACCAGGCTGCCCGAAGAGGTTGTGGAATCTTTTTCTCTAGAGGTATTGAAATCCCATCCGGATGCAATCCTGGTATTTGCACCTGCCTGGTGCAATACCCACCTGGTATTGCAATCTTGCAACCTGCTCTGGGACACCCTGATGGAGCACCGGGGTTGAACTGGGTGATCCCCAGAGGTCCCTTCCAGCCCCTGTCATGCTGGGATTCTGTGAAAGATTCTGGGGTTACAACAAAATGCATGCTGGCATAATTATACTTATTTGTTTCTGATATTATTTAGATGTAAAGAGTACCTATTTCCAATGAAAAATCAGTCACATAGTGCCTGCCTGGCTTTACAACCTGAAAAGAATATGTACAGCTCCAAAATGGTAAAAAACCATTTTATTTAACTCTAGCATTTTGACATTTTTTGCAGGAAAAAATGTGTCAAGAAGAGCTGTCATTCCCTGGTGTTTTGTCAGCACAGCTGAGACATGGTTGGGAAAGCACATCTGCCTTCAGGTGCCTTCCCAGCGGTGATGGTGGTCCTGCTCACACTCATCCTAGGGGAAAGGACTAGCTACAGCCAGAGGGCTGTGACAGATGAAACAAGAGCAATTCATCCCCTAGGTTCCAGCTCTGTTAGCCTCTGCCCCCTAAATGAGACCCACAGGTGACCATGGGCCCATCAGCAGATTTGTAAGGAATATCTGTGGCTGCAATTTCTATATGCTATCTGGAACATATTGTCCAAGGAGGACAGTCTACTTCAGTATTAGGGTGAAGATCAGTACAGACACTTGTATATGAGTGAAATTACTGTCACTGATTTATGTCCCTAGTATACTGAGGGCTCTTAACAGTGGTCTTCAAACCTGTTCCTGATTTACAAAATCTGACACAAGGTGGGCAGTCTGCAAACCAGAGTTGCAAGCCTCCTTATCCATTATAAGTGAAGGTCTTTTGTGTCACAGAATGCCTTTTCCTCTTCTATTTGAATCACTGTGATTCCCTATAAGGATTCTTATCACTCAGTGGCAAATGGATTCAAAAATTCTCTGTCAGGTAAAAGAACTGATACGGTACTGACTGTTCTCAAATTTCTCAGCAGTCCCTAAAGGTCTATCCTGGCTCAGAAGTTTTATCGCAGCAATATTTTACAGCTTCTGTAACTTAAGTCTTTCTAAAGTTTGTTGTTGGTGGGTATGGCATATTCTCCTAGGCTTTGTGGATTAATCTATTTTTCTTCTCATCTTTCTTCCACATCATGGTAATCAACTCCGCACAGGTCGAAGAACTCTTCAAAGTACTCCTTTGAACATCTGCCTGCTTAAAGACATCCCTGCTGCATTCCTTGATAACTTGGATCTCATCCAGTTTTGCTTGATAAAGACTTAGGAGTATTTGGTGAGCACCTTATTATGGAACAGTAGAGCAGAAACAGGTTTCTACATTTTTCGCTAACATCTGGTCTGAGAACAGTGGGAGGGAGAAAGCCAGCAGCGAATGATCTGCATGCACTGGTTGCAAACTGGTAGCTGCTCTCCCAGATGAAACCACATATTTGAAGTACCATTTAAAATCTTCAGCAGGGAGCTATCATACCATCTTTTATGTTAGTTATGAGACATATAAATGAGGGTTTTGCTACTATCCTTCAAAATTACAGAGCTGAGCATCCTACTTTTTCCCCAACTGTTCAGCTGAAACCAGCTGCTTTTGGCTTTTGAAGCACACACAGTATGGGGAGCCAGCAGACTCCACAGAGATATTTGTTCTCATACGTATCCAAAGAAGCTTCAGTGGAAGGGCAACTTATTCCATACTCACCTGTAGTCAGATTCTCATTAGAAACATGACGCATTTTGCGGGGAAGGTAATCCAAATTTCCCATCAATTAAACTCAGTTTTGGTGTTGTTTCTTCCTGTTTAATTTTTCATTCTATGATGTATTGTACTTTTTTTTTTCATTCAAAAGTTTTCCTAAACTGACTGGTGTATTCATAACAATGGTAATTTTTCTGACCTCTTCTCTTCATTTTCTAGGCCAACCAAATTGCATCATCCACAGGATGAAGCAAATCACCATCCCTTTCTACTGCTCTCAGTATCACTCATCTCATCTTAATATGCTCCATCAAACTCCTATCGTGTGTGCACTTGAATCAAATCTCTGGACCTTGTCTTGTATCTTTCTGTCATTATATCTGCTCTTATACCCTTTCTAAAATGCATTAAGACACATCCAGAGTGGATAATGGTGTAAAGCATTCCAAGTTCATTTGATTTTCATACTTTTACTCAGACCGCGTTCTTCTCTACTGCTTCTGCCTATCCTCCCCATTACTAGTAGTCTGTTTATTCTGTCTTTCTTAAATTGTCTTTTGCTTTCTGTTATGGTTTTGTAAGTTTTCAGGGACAGAAACCTCATCTTCCTCTGTGTGATTGAAGTATATTCATCATCATGCGATAACGTGTAATTCTTTTCTGGAGACGGATATGAATCATCTGTAAGATTTTCCATTGCCTTCAGAAGAGCTGCCCACTTACACTGACTGAATATCCTAAGTGTTCAAGCTTATTCATTCAATGTCCTAGATAAAGCGGCATCTGTGATTAGTCAGCAGTGCCTAGTAGTGGATGCAAAGTCAGTTTGCAGGAGCTGTCAGATTCTTATTCAGAAAAGCTGAGTGACTTCACAAAACTTTATCATTAAAAATATTGCTCATTCTCTTCAGTATGAAGATTAAATTGACAGGAAATTTAAGAAGGCAGAATATGCAGTGTCTTTAGTTTGTTAAAAGCACTCCAGACAATCTTTTACATTGCTGAGAGTGACATGATGGAACCAGTGAAATAAAAATGAAAAAGAGTGAGTTTATCTGGATGGACCTCAAGATGGAGGAGTTAGCCTTGATGTTTAGAGGTTTCAGAGAAACTAACAGAAGGAACTGCCTAGAATCTTGTCAGACTACAATGTTGGAAGGAACTGAATGAAGTCACAACCATCGTTTATGAAACAAATCTTGAATCTGCTACTTTTATCCTGATTTATTCTTTCCAGGACCAGGAATTTCAAACTCTTGTTTGCAGAACAGAGCAAATAGACTGCCTTCCTCTTCTATTAATTGTGCTTACACTGTAAAGGCAAAATTATATTGTTTTCTTTTACATAAATAAAGATAATACAATATTAATAAAAAAGACTTACTTTACTTTATCCTCCTAAAATTTTCTTTAACTGGAATTCTGTTTCAAATTCAGCCATGAAAAATAATTGGTTTTGCGCTTGGTCATGTAGTTGTTTGAGCAGTTGCAAGTCTAAAAGCACTGTAAAAAAAATGATGCATGACAAAGTGTGAGAATGGGAAAAACTCATTGTCAAATTAATTATCTATTGACAGAAGATATACAGCAGGTGATGCAATGGCTTTGGATGTTCTTGTCTTTATTACCTCTTGGGGGAAAAGTTCAGATCATGAAATGAGTTTGGTGCTCTTGAGTGGACATTTGTCCTCATCACAAAACAACCTCATAATTCAGTGCGATGTAACAACATCGGAGAGCTCAAATTGAGGAGGCTTAGAACCAGGAGCATCAGGGAGTGATAAATCAGGCTAGGGGTGCAGGGCAATGCTGCCTGGGGTGACTTTCACAGCATCTGTGAGACAATGCCATCCCCATTACAAATCATTTTGCTACACAGTCATCCTAAGGAGCTCCAAGTATTTGAAGGGATAGATCAAGTTATAAACAGTGCTAAAAAGGAGGCTGATCAGAACTGATCTAAGACGGTATTCTGTTCAACTGCCATTCAGTTTTATGAGACCAGAGACTTTAATACCGTATTAAAGTCACACTATTGAATTTTGCCTTTCCTCTGCTAGCTTTCAGGGATTTTTTCAGAGTTACAAACAATGAACGGTGCACGTGATGCACATTTGTATAAATAAAGGTCCCTGAGAGGGATGTCTAAATACGGCTAACTACTGTAAGTAGCCTTAATTAAATTATATTTGCATAATTGTCTATGTCACACACCCATCTTTCAATTGCTAGTACAAATTCAGGCAAATACTGGTGAATGACTATAGCTGACTATAAATTTTGTTCGATTTATATGAAATGAATTGATGGTCTTCAGTTTCATTTTTAATAGGGACACTACTATCTCAGCAGCACCCTCTGAGGTGTCTGTAGAAAGTACCTTTATTTACTCTGTCTTCAAGAAGGCCCAATGGCAGCTATTTTGCTTGTCACAAGTGTCACAACCTGGCCCACAGAGAATAATGTTCAACTTGGGAGAAGATTTTGACACAGATGTAGAGTGTAAATCATCACTATGAGACACGAAACTGTGCTGAGGCCCATCTTCTGCTTGTTGCATATGCTTTTTTCTATCTGTCATGATACAGAGAGGGCTCATGTGTCTATGAAAGGATAAGAATGAGGGACATATAGAAACTATATTATTGTTTATATATTGTGTGTATATATATATTAATATTTATAGTGGACAAATTTAGCATAGTTCCTTCTTTTCATTCTAGCTATGCATTCTTAAAACTCAGTCTCAAAATACGCATTTTTTCATGTGTCAAGAAAAGACTTTCAATCATTTGTAAAGACATCAGACCATTAACATAGTTCATGAACTGACAATCTGAGGAAACACAGAAGGTTTCTGTGCTTAAGTCCTAAGGCCTGTATGGAAGTCCCATGAAAAAGAAAAACTCAATTACTGCAATATTCCACTCTCACTTACACTCTTCCCCAGATTACTTCTCAACTAGATACAACATGTGATCTGTTGTAAGTGAGAAGAAAGGTAGTTAACTGCCATATATTATGTTTCTGTAAGAGATATCATGAACGCATTTGCAAAGTGTTATTATTTTATTTTATTTATTATTTGGCTTTAATTTTAATCCTAGAGGATACTGAATTATAGTCCAACCACAAGACAGTCTGATAGCAGCCTAGGTTATAGCTGCCACCTTTGTGGACTATGGGCAACACAGCAAAATAATCAGTTTCCTTCTTCAAATCTTTCAGACATGATTAGATGCGAAACTAGTCAGAAATGGAAAAGTTTTTAGACAGAGGGCTGCTGGTTTTTAATTCTTTCGGCTAACTCTGACAGGTAAATACAATCTTCTGTTATGGAACCACAATGATTAATTAATTTGGTAAAGCTGCTGCACCTAACCTCTTCTGCAGTTATGACTTATGTTATCCTCTCTGACTATGACCTCCATCAGCTCTGCTCAATTAACTGATGTTAAGCATTATAGATTATTGAGGAACTGGGTGATGGTAAATCAGAATGACTTTGCCAATTAAAAATAAAAGATGGTCAGGTATTTCAGAGAGAAGATTCGATGCCAAGCATCTACAGCACCATTCTCTGCCTTAGATATTGGGTGGACAAATCATTAAATACGAGGTTTATAATTTCTGAATTTAGTTAGGTTTGGAGACCAAGCTGCTCTTTATGGAGTGACATACAAACACTGGGAAGAGGCAGCCATTTTGGAGGGTAATTCATCCTATGCGGACCATCCAAGCCAGGTGGAACAAATCACCAGACAGAGGTGAATGACTACATGTCAAGCTCAAGTTTGATAAGATTAAAGTGGAGTAACATAAATATACACCATTCTGCCCAATACTTATTCAGATGCCTGAAATTGCTTACGGAAGATGTAGCAAAAGATCCTCAGAGGATATGACGTCTCACTTCTTGAAGAGACTAAGCTAGTACCAAAATCTTGCAAAATGGAGCATGTAGGGACTGATTGAGGAGACACACAGAGATTTAATGGGCTCGGTACCACTGAAAAGATGACTATGTAAGCTGTGTCTGTACTACTAATTCGAACATACCCAGGGAGGCACCTGAGCACATCTATACTTTTAAATTGTTAAAATGATCCCTAGTTTGGTTTCAGACCACAGCAGGCTAGCACTTTTGTAACTAGTTGCTGAGGATGGTGCAGAACCTAGCATAGTTCAGGGACCACTTCCAACAGCAGTTTGTGTTTTGTAACCCTGCTGTGAAGGCTAAGAGAGTTTAACAGTATGGAAAGATGTTGTTCCATGCCAGATTGCCTCAATGCCAGAGAATGGGCATGTTTAATAAATGAATCCATTTAAGGCTTAATCTTAGACTGTATCTATGACCTCTTCTGCAACATTTTCTGTCTTGCAAAATGAGTTGAAGCAAGGTACCCCTAAAACCACAGAGCCAAGGCAGTGTTCATATAACATGTCCCTCAGTAGGGTGAGTGAAATGACATAATAACCAATACAAAATGCCTTTCAATTGACTCAAACTTAGGCATCTGCCTGAAAAAGACCAATGAGCATCCCTAAAGATTTGTCAGGATAGTAATTTCTATGGTTTCTTACGCATGGAATGACTGCTTCATTCCTTCCTATGCAGTGTGCAGTATTGGAACAGTCACAGATGTTTCCCCTTGTTATTTATTTTCTCATAGCTGCCATCTGTTCAGTGCAACCTCCTGTTGTCTCTCCACCAATACTTACCTCATAAACTCTTTAGACAAATACATCCCTTTGTCTCTAGGATGCTTGCCTAAAATCTCTGTAGAAATACAGGTAAAATAATAATAATAATTACAACAGTATAAATGCGAACTTCAGCAGTTGGAAGCAGGAAACAAAATTCACCTTAAATGAATGCATTTGTATTCCTCTGAAATGACCTTTCCAAAACAGAAATACAGCCACATATTATCTAATGATGTACAGTAAAGTAATAATTTTGATGGAGTATTTTTGACAAGCCAAAAAATATTACTGGATTTTCTTGAAAGGAAAGTGGAGAACCAAACATCAAATTGATGGTCTGAAATTCTTCATGAAACCGTAACCTTTTTAGGTCTATCAGAGCAAAACAAATCAACTGCCCTGCAGATCACGCAAAATATAATTATTTGAAACCCTGCAAAACACAGAAGAAAAGTGAAAATAATGAACATTTGCTAACAAACATACATATTTTTGTAATTATATCAATTATCACTCCAGGACAGGAACAAATGACACTGACTATTGTATGGTTTCACGGAAATCACAATCTTTATTTTTTGACAAAATGTATGCATGTTTTAATTGTAAAATTTATAAATAAAATCAATAATAAAAGAAGTCTGGAGGAAAAAAGGTCAATGAGACTATACTGTGCTTCATGCCAGCTTTAAAAAGGTGTATTTAAAAGACCAGTCCAACTGATCGATCAAATTATTCACTTGGATGGTCAAGGACCGTGACTGACCTGATGCATTCTCTAGTAAGTCAAAAGGTAAATGTTATGTTGCAGATGTTATTATATGCTGGGACAGAGCTGCATCACTCTCATGAGGGCTCTGGGAAGCATCAGACGGATAATGCCTTTGTATGCTTCTTGGTGGGCAGCAGGACTGTGGCCAATGGTGAAACGCTGGAATAGGTTACCCAGAGAAGCTGTGGAAGCCTCACCCCCAGAAACATTCCAGGTCAGGTTGACGGGGCTCTGAGCAACTTGGTCTGGTTGAAGATGCTCCTGCTCATTGTAGGAGGGTTGGACTAGATGACTTTAAATGTCCTTTCCAACCCAAACTATTCCATGATTCTAATACACTGCACGTCTGTAGGACAGGGCACGTCTTCTAGCCAGTTCTGGTGAGTAATGGGCAGAGGAGACAGAGTAGTAGGCCTGTAGCCTCTGGTGACTGGTGTATGACCTGCGCTATGCTTGACAACCCTTCCTGCTACATGGAAAGGACACAATGAGGATAGGGCTTTAGAGCATCAAAATTTGGAGCATTCAGCATTCTCGTTAGACCTGGTTCACACACACGTTTGCACACAGACATGCGTGTGTGGGTTAAACACAGTCTAACCCTAAACTTACACGTGAAAGCAAAACGGAAGGTCAAATACTAAAGTCCTTAAACAATAAAAATGTCCATTGAAATCAATGTTATTAATTCCTGGGATGGTGAAATGACCCATGCATGCAGAGAGGAGGCAAGAAGTGCATCCCTTGTCCTAGAGCTGGTGGAAGCTGGTTCTGCCTTGGATGCTGGCTTAACACCTAGCATTTGAAGACCAGACAGGGACCACAGGTAAAAAAGTACAGTATTTTCTTCACTCAGATTTTCAAAGAAGGAATGAGAGGGTATGCTAAGTGACTTTATCTATAATACAGAGGAGCCAAGTGGCAACCATGAACTGGGCCTTCAAGGAGCTACTTCTGCATGAGGGCTGAAAGGAAGGAACTCCAGGGCTGGGTCTGGAATATGCTGTGTCAATGTTGCCTTTTTGAACTGTTACAGGTTACTGTGGTCAGCTCCTGATGGGTGGCTCAAACTGGGGAATTGCCATCAGGTTGTACTTTCTTTTTTTTTCTTCAGGGATCCTTTCAGTTTCCTCCACAGACTATCCTTCCTCTTCATCTTCTTCTCTACCACAGGCAGTGAGGACTCTTTCCTTCGGATTTCCCTTACTAGTCCATGAAAGACATCATCAATGTAGAAGCGGAGGGCAGCTGAAGTCTCAAAAAAGGAGCAGGAGTATTCTCTGGCTAAGTTCATTCCTTCTTCAGTTGACACCTATGGGGAGAAGAAAAGTCCCATAAATATTGCCTAATCAATAGGACAACATTACATTGTATGTAGCCTGGCTTTTTAGATACTGCAAATCATTCACCTTTGATTTTACAGAAAAATATTCTAACAGTACCTGACAGTGGAGATTCAAGTGTGAAAGGATCAGATGGAGTCCATGAAATGTTTGAACAGAGCATACTGGCAATATCCATGTGTCCAGGTATATTATTACCCTAATTCTGTTACACCAATTTCGCCCTACATTTCCCCTTTTTAGTGCAGTGATCCTGTAGCTTGATAGTGCCAGTACCTTTATTCCATAGACTGGAACGGATGTCCAGAATGACTTACATAGAATTAAGGTCCTAGAAAATCCCTGTTCAGCATTAACCTAATCCCAGAGGCAGCTTGACCCTTTAAGCACACGAACTTTTATACCTTAAGATTTTTCGGTCACATTAATTTCTAAGCACATCTTTAAGTGTTTTAGTCTTGGAAGGCCTGTAATACTGTCACTTGGTTCATGCCTGAGTTGCACGAAGATCCAAAGTATTTGTATTTCAGCTCATCTTCCCTAAGTGCCCTCATGTACTGTTGTCAGAGAACATGGAGGAAATGTGTCCTTATTTTTTGAGGAATTGTAAGGGGAGGAATCACCACAAATCTAGAGGGAATCAAGGCAGCTCTTTTTAAACTCATCTAAATTTTGAAATTTTGAATTTTGGGGTTCTTACTCCTAAAATTTCCATATTGGCTACCTCTTGGCACTTGACCTGCCAGGCTGTATCCATGGAAGGGTGCTCTGCATGCTGATTAATGTGTGGCTTAAAGAGTTTAAAATCTTATCATAAGGAGTACCACTGCCTACCACTTAAGGTATAGTTTTGCACCTTGGGATTGCCTTCAGTGACACGTAGGAAGTCTGCGACAAGACAAGGAGCAAACCCCATGAGCTTCTAAATGTTAAGCTAGCCTTCCAGCCAAAAGACTATCCTTTCTTTTCAGTATTTGAACATAAAATTGAATGTACTGTGTGTATGATATGTATGATGTATACTCAAATTCTATGTCAGAAATTCTAGCCTTTGTTTTTATTTGTATTTGGATATAATTATGTATTTAGCCAGCTTTCCAGCCATCTAGTTAAAGAGGCAAAAAAGTACTTTCAGACAGCCTTATGAAAGGCCACATAATAGTCCACAAAAAATCTCAGTTGCTACTGTCTTCCACAAGACTA
>VZZY01023887.1:1530-18378 GCA_013400335.1 Eurystomus gularis | reverse complement strand
CGTTTTGGGGGAGTTTGGTAGCATGGGTGGAGTTTTGTTTGTTTGTTTGTTTTTTAGAAACTCCTATAGGTCTGAATCAGTTTCAGGATTTTGGGAGCCTGATTCATTCATTGATTACTTGGGATTAACAGTACCACTGACTATTATTAGGAATAATTACTTCTCTGCATAATCTATATTGTCTTTAGCAACCAGCTCTGGGTTTATTTTTAAAACTAAGTCTTTATTATGCAACCTCAGAATTAACGAACCATTCTTCAAGATCCCTCCACCCTTTCAGCTCTTTTATTTTTACTACTGATCCAACTCAATTTCATTTAAATTTCATCTTCATTGAAATTTTCCTAAGCTCTAATTCCAGTTTCAGCTTCACCTTTCAGCTACTTGTACAGCCTCTCAAACACAGGAACTTTCAATACTTTTGCTCACATACCAGGCTGATTTTGAAGCTGTCAAGACACTGTCTCATAGCACCCAAAGGAGGCCAATTCTGTTTCAGCACACATATGTAAATACTCGTAATTAGAATCAAAAGTAGGTGTTTCATACAGTGAGACTGACACAATGGTAATACACAGACACACATATTAAGATTGTTAAAGAATTATTTCACGTATGGTAGCAACTCATTTTTATTATTACTTGGCTATTTTGCCATATTTTTAAAATACCTGACACTTACTGTACTTTTTTGGCTAATATTTTAAGCATTTTTATTGAAAACTAACATTTTGCCTATGGTTATTATGGTTAGAAGTCAAAAAGTATGAAAGTACTCGCTTGGAGCGAGTATTCGCTTGGAGCGAATGTTTCAATCCTCTTCTACCTCTTTATTTTTAAGGGATAACAATTTAAATGGGAAAGTTTAGGGGAAAAAAAAATCTCTTCTGAAAAATAAGTGATTGGAACATTGTTTTAATATCTAGTATAGTAAACCCCAAAAAGCATTTTTGCTGGAGTATTTGGACAGACCTCATTCATATCAAAGAACACTTGGAATTTACCAGTGTATGACTCCCAACACAAGGCTTCTTGTGGAAAATCAGAGTTGTCAATTTTTAGCTGTCATAAAAATAAATTGTGTTTGGTTCTGTACATATGACCATAGCAACCTGGTTCGAGTCAATGCCACTTCGGTAGCTGTGACTGGGACACATGGAACAATGGTTGAAATTGCTCTGGCAGATGAGCAAAGTGAGGAGTGAGCAATCAGTGTCATTACATTATATCACATCACTGTGCCCAGTTGTGGGCACCCCGTTGCAAAAAAGATATTGATAAAGCAGAGCAAGCTCAGTGGAGGCCACCACAATGGATGGGGCTGGAACACTTGCCCTGTGTGGAGAGGCTGAAGGCTAATGGAATAAAGATTGAGGTCGTATCAGCTCCAGAATTTTTCTTCTTTTAAATACTATGTAGCCCAGTAAATAGTACAATATACAATTATGACTGCTAAAGAATACAAAGAGCAGGAAAAAATCAACAGCACATTTTATACTCATCTGTGAGTTCATCGCTATTTGGAAATATAGCATGAGAGCAATTTGCAGTTCCAGACACAGCCCGCTGAACTCGATATGGGTCTGTTGATCTGAATGTATACAGAACAAACCATTATTTAAGAAGAAATATGCTGTGCAAAGTACTCTCAGACACATTAAGAATTTAACCCTAATCCACTGTAGTCACTGCAGGCTTCTAAGCTCCCAATCAAAAGTACAATGTTCAGATAAAATAATGAATTTTCTATTTGCTTACCCTTGTGAATGGTGAGAGATATTCTAATTATCTTCAACAGTAAAATTAAGTGTTTTGTTGGAGAATGTAGTCCTACTGTATTGCGCCATCAGTTCTAGTATTGCCAGACAATTAGAAATCTGAAAGGTTTCAAACAATTCAATGCATTCAGGAAAATGTCTATGCATCATGTCTGATTATTTTTTTAATTGAAAAGTGACAAAGCAAAACCACGAACCCATGCTGGAGTTTGTCCAGGCTTTTCTCAACATCTGCCAAGATGGGGCCCACCTTCTCAACCTGACAAAAATATTATTGAAAAATCAGTGTGCCAGAGGCTGTTCAAAATCCCTGTGGAAATCTACACCAGATATACTGCTCTGCAGTAATAAAAACTCTGTCACAGACCACTCCAGATTATGTTAAACACATTTTAACTGGAAGAGACTCAGCTTAATTATAGTTAAAGCAGTCACCATTTAGGATAGGATTGACTCAACTGCAGGTTTGTGTTTCATCCCAGTCAAGCCACTTGACTGGGATCAGAATCTATGCTGCAGGTACATCACCTGCAATATTAACCTTCATAAGAAATACATACATGTAGTCTGTAAAGCACTTCTGAATCTTCAGCAGTTATATTACTACCTTCCCTCCTAATAGCAGCATTATTTTGCCACAGTTATACACAAATAAAGAATAGACCTTGCATATCTTGATAACATACTCAGAGTACTTTGGATATGTATTCCTCTTCTGACCAAAACCAACAAACGTTTAGGCAAGTAGGTATTAAATTGGAATAGAATAAGGAAAAACTACACCAACAATTATCTAGGAAGATCTGCAACATTTCCTTAGAGTAAAAATTAGCTTCCACTCATCAATTTATAGAAATATTTGGCAATTCTGGAGTGGATGTAAGAAAACTGTTCTTTAATAGATTGGCAACTCTGCTCACCATCAAAAAATACTAAAGGAAAAATCATTACCATTTAATGCTGCCTAGTCTGCTCAGATCAGTGTCTGTGTGGGTGGTTCTTGGAATATGTATTTTCTAAAATATGTTTTGGATCAGTTGAGCTATAAGGATATAAATTATACGCTCTTATGGGTTTTCCTCTTTTAATATTAATTCTTGCTCCTTAAACTTTGTAAGTGCAATATCTATCAGCTTGGTGAAATCAGTTTACTCGGTTAAGGTAATATCCATCAGATACCTGCAAAGACGCTGCTGTTCAATCAGGGACAGATTCCATTGTACTTGTTCACAGTGACTGGGACATAGCATCTGCAGCAGTCAATGGACTGCTTTTGGACTAGGATAATATTTGGAACAAAAAGCAAAATTATAACTTGGCTTCAAAAAAATGAACAAGTTGCAAAATTCTAGTGTGGATACATACTCTGAAGCCCACCATATATTATAAAAGGCCATACTGCTTGATCATATAGTTCTGGTTTGGCTGAAAGTAGCTCAAAATGCTAAGCTGAGACAGTCAGAAAACTTTTCTTTAAATTTAAATCTGGTCTGAAATATGGTTTTTGGTATATGCCTGTCTGTGGTTCTCCACCCTAATTTTAGTTCATAAATTGAACCAAACACCTAAACTAAACACTGAACTGCCATATAAGCTAGATAAGTAAAGAGCATACTAATTATAGAAGCAGGCTGATTTCAAACTCTGTATAGCAGCTAACTAAGACCTAGTGCATGAACAGTTTTATACTAAAAAGTTAATTTTCAAATGAAGCACAAGGAACTAGAATTTTTTTTTCCAGTCTTCCTACAAAGAAATTAGCATTGTGCGACCTCTTATTTTATAACTTTCCATGTATTTCCTCCATCCCTTGTCACTCCTTTCCACACCGCTTGTGTGGAATTGCACTAAATTCCAACGACATAATCCACATATCACTCTCCTTTTGTCTTCCTAATTGTTATTATTGCTATACTAAAGACAATTTGGATTCTGACAGGCTTATAAGAAAAGCTACTAAATAGAGCTACTCTCCACAACAGGGAAGTTTTCTTCCTGTTTCTTGATGATTCCTTTTGTGTTAAGTCCAATTTAACCTGTGAGATTGTCACTGTGCTTTGCCTCCACTTTTGTTTATTGCATACTGGCTTCCAATTTTGTAGGTGAAGCTAATCATTATTAAAATACAGCAGGGACATTCTACTCAAAAAATACGCTTACAAAGGAAGATCCTTAGCAAAATTGACATTCTCTTTCTATAGAAACTAGTAACTTCAATTTTCATGGGAATAATCATAACAATAGCTCCCTGACTATCCACAAAGGAAAAGATTTTTCAGCTGCCTACACAAGCTTAAGAAAACACTGATAGGTGCTTTCCTCACAGAATAAATTTTAAAAAAAACAAAACCAAAACTATCCCCACCCCAGCTGATTATACTAAATTTGATATTTTGATAGAATGTCCTTCCTCAGAAATCTCTGCATTTTTCACCTTGTAGCTAACCAGAGTCATGATGGAGATTTTCTTTTATACAGAAACTACCTGCACTACTTGAGTGATGTGAATATATATCTATTTCTAGACACCTTTACTCATGGCTACTGTTACACCCATTACAACTAAAAATGAAATCTTAATCATATAATCAAATCCTCTTTTATATATATGCAGTACAATGTGCCAAAGATCTGTTCATTATCTGCTATGGTTCACAAATCCACCACTCATTACAGGAGAAGCAGGAGAATTTGTGGCTCATCTCTCGACAACTCCACCAAGAAATTAGGAGCTGTTCCTATGGTTGGCTTAAAAGAGGTCCAGTGTGCTCTCTACTCATGCTGAAACTCACTTAGTATCTAGTGTGATTTTAATTTTCATATGCCAGCACTGTCTTTTTGCACCTTGGTTGAAAATACTGCATAAAAAGCATTACTCTTTTGGAATTAGAAGTGGTCCTTTTCTTCAGCTTTGAAAAAAACCTCTCACATGATCCTTTTAAAACTTACATTTACAGAGCAAAAGTAGCACAAGCCTTGATTAGGGCTTTCAGCTCTACACACTAGAGGGAAGCATGCCTAGAACTGCATCACAGTGAAATATCTAATATACTTTTTCTAAGAAACTCTGAAATTCATTCAATATAATGTTGTCTTTGAGATACCCTGAACTCATTCAGAGGAGTATGAACACTACATGGTGGGATTAATGAAATTAAATTATTCCTATCTAAATATTCCAAAAATTAGTAGAAAGCATATAGGGAAGTGTAAAATAATAATAGGAGTAGGATTCAGTTTGAAGTCTAGATCCAAACTCTTCACTCTCTGAGGAAATGCAGTCACCTCCTAATTTTGTAATTAAAGATCTGTGTACCAGAGCAATAATCTAAATACACAAAGGAATTTAAGATGTAAAGTAGACACTATGTAAAAGTCTTTGCAATTTAGTTCTACTTTTGCAATTAAATTAGTGGGTTATTTAATTGCCCTCAGTTTCCACAGTGCCAGAATGTCATGGATTTTTCAGTAGTAAAACCTAATGGCAACAGGGTGGAGAGTGGAGGAATGACACAGGATTATAATATGCCATTCAAAAACAATCTTAGAAAGTCATAGTCAGGCAGAGGACTTAAAAATCTCATGCCAAAAGTAAAGAAGCAAATTCTCTGTTAAATTCAGATGAAAGGTGAGTTTATGAAACCCATGTCAGCAAGTAATTGTTTGGTATTTTTTGTCACACCACCAAATATGCAATTTTTTTCTTCACTTTATCATGCCAAACTCTACAGTTTTATATCATTTTTAATCAGTTTAAGCTCTCTAGGATCAAAACCTTTTAGTATCTTCACAGTAATTTGGAGGATCCTGTGAACCATGAATAAAGTAGCAGACTTATCTGCATGCCATCGCAAGTCCATTTAGTACTGCGTACAGTTTGTTTGTCTTAAAGCTGCAAGTCTGCAGATTGCCAGTCTTTGCTTCGAAAAAAACATTTCAAATCGTTCTCCCAAGTACTCTAATCCTGGTTTTCATTCATTGCCCTGCCTCGTTTAAGTTATGTGTGGTATAGCAATCAGTAACATAGCCTTTACACACTGATTATACTCAAACACTACAATATAAGCGTAAATTGTGGAGATGTATGTCCAGTACTGTAGAAGGAATAAACTTGTCAAGAGACAAGGCAGGTCTTGGAATCAATATAATGAAAGGGCAAATGTCTAACAGCCACAGGCATCCAATTTGAGTTTGAGTGTCCTAGCCATCGCAGCCTGCTCTTACTAAAGACAAGCCATATGCCTCTAAATCCTCAGGAGGTCAGGAACAGAGCAGTCTCTTTCAATCATTGTGAATGGCTTTCTTGAAATATTAATGGAACTTGCTTTTACCTCATTTCTTTAAAACTGTAAACATCAATGTCTCATAGTAGTTTCATTCCTACATGCCCACAAAACAACTAATACCCACAAAATTATTGCCATTCTCACCAAGTGTAGCGACAGAAATCTTTTTTAATGATCAGCTTGTACTACGTGTCCACTCAGCACAGGCTGAGGAGTAGAATCACACTCTTCAGAGGCTTCCCCACTGCAGTATCCTGTTTACACAATGTACTTTTAATCATTTAAGAAGTACTCTGGATTTATTTTCACATAATTCTTTATCATGAAATTTATAGTTTATAAACAACTTTAAACTATGCTTGCCCTTGACAAGGTCAAGAAGGGCACACAAACCATCAGCCACACCTCCAACTATAAAGTAGCTCAGATCTGTCATCTGAGTCAACCAATAAATGATAAAGATTGATGAAAGCAGCTCTTAAACTACTTTCGAAAGGAATTCTATTTTCAGAATCACTAATGGCTGGCCATTAAAAAAAAAGAAAACAAAGGGGTTCTTTTTTTCCTTTTTGTTAGAGTTGTATATTGAGCTGAAATTTAGAATCTGCTTAATGCTTTTTTCAAAGGAGAAAAAAAGTCTGCTGCCATGATGGAACCGACATTGTGATGAGGAGTGCTGTCACATGAAGCTTGCTGAACAGCACTCCGCAGAGTGGTTACGGAAAGTAGGATAATTAATTTAGAATATCTGTGGCTTTCTATTTCTCCCTTATCCTCATGTGCATGTCAGGAAAAAGTTATATTGTTATGAAACTCTTCACTATCTCTCCTTCAATTCAAGTGAAAACTTCATTGTGGGTTGGAAAGCACACAGGAATCAGTAGTAGCTAACTAGTAAAGCATGTTCGCAATTCCCAGGCCTAGATGAGACTTGGAGAAGGCCTGGGGTAGAAAGTATGTAGTACTGCCAGACTGCCCTCTATAAACTACTTAAACCTCAGAGAGAAGGTTTACCCTTCAACACTCCAGGCATGCTCTTACCTATGAATTCAGACTTCCAGAGGCTACGATTACCACAAACTTCAGTCATGCACCTTTAACATGGTTGTTCAAGTGCTGCAATGAGCCAAAATCCCATTAAGCAACACATATTTGTGCATGCAAATAACTGTGGAAAAAGCTATATGCTTTGGTGGTATTATATGTAAATTTCAGTAGTAAACAAGTGTTATCCAGGCTGGAGTTCAGCTACATATGTAGCAACTATGTTAATAAATAAGCCCAGTCAAGTTAGGACAAAACAATGTAAAATCTGCTATACAATTGGTACTATGATGTGGGTCTTTAACAGGGGCATAACACTGTTTTTCACTGAAAGCAAAATTTCTGCTTTTATCTTTTATGATTTGCATTACAGTGAATCTGAGCAGCTAGGGAAGAAGAAAAATGAATGGAAAATCCTGATTGCCCTTTACAGCCCTGGACTAGAATATGAATTATGGCCATGAGGCAGATACACAGTCTGGTTAGCAGACTGAAGAAATATGGGGCCAGAATCTGCTTAATGTGAATGGAGCCTTCAGATCATGAAGCTGCCAAATTCTATCAAATCTCAACAGGATATGTACATACGTGAGATTTTGAGAGGCTTATAATTTGAACAAAACTCAATAGATTTATCACAGAGTGACAACAGATATTAATGACCACCATTTCTAACTGCCTCTCACCCCCTAAAAGCATGTTTACTAGAATTTTTTTTCAATATATTAGCTACGTATCTTTAAACCTAAGTAAACTAACCCCTCCTGGTACTCTCTTAGCAATGGCTGCATCACACTGGCTGAACGTTTTCCAAAACAATTTAGGCTGACACAGATATCACATATAGAAAATTAACTGAAATCACTAAGATTTGGCAATATTGTAAGTGAAGGTAGGCTATTATGAATATGAAGCATCTTTAATGTCAATTATTTCTACCTGTGTCACCTGTAAATTAAGTTAACTTAGGCATTACCAAGTTGCAGTGCTCTTCTAATAGAATTGGAAGAAGGTGCAATACAATGAGTTTCTTCAAAATGCTCAGAGGAAGATCTTGTTACGGAACAGAAGACATCAACCGCTATCTTTCATTAAGGCTTTACACAGCCTTAACAAATTAAGAAGAATTAACAAATTCCAGGTCTCTATCACATCTAGACCAGGTTCAGAACAAGTACCAAGAACAGGTTTGGGGAGTTCTGTGAGCAGATTTCCCCTGCCTTCTTTCAGGTGAAAATCCAGTGAAGTAGTCCAGCTGAGTGGATCTACACTCATTACTGTCACACAATGACTGCCATTGAAATTGCTTGCACTACAGTTGCAAAACTATAGCATCTCATTTGTTTCTTATCAGAGAAGTGTTATTACACTGCAAATATTGCTGATTTCTTATATTATTTCTGGGAGAGCAGGTTGGTGGCCTTCTGTGAAACATACCTTTTCCCTTTCCCTTTATTTCATTTCTGTAGTGATAACAAGTATTATAATCCATGTAAGACCCACATAATTCGTTAAAATTCATTTTTAAAGATCACATTATATATTTTCATCAGTCTATGAACTGCAGTGCACACACCACTGAAACATGGAAGGACATAGCCTAAATTTTAAATTCAAGAGTCCCTTGGAGCACCAGATGGATGTAACATCAGACTGCAATTCTAACTAGTGGCATTCAGTTTTACCTTCAAGTAATCTTCAAACCCTTTTGTTACTTGACTCCTCCACAGGTTTTTTATACATATATATAGTCCATCTACACACTGAAGTTTTACATACGTTCATCTCTGAGCAAAAATAACCATGACTTAAAATTACCATGATTCATTTCAGTCCTTGAAATGTCACAACTGAAAGGGCCAATCTTTCAAAGCAGGGTAGGAGGGTATATTTCCAGCTCTGTTATCTTCTATCATACAGATTTAATGGCAACAATTCTTTCAAGAGAGAAGCAGTAAGCCGAAAATCCTCCTGTGAGCCAGAAGCTGAACTGCATAGGGTCAGCTAGCACAGGAGCATTCATGTGAATCCAATAAATTAATAGCAACAAATAAATTTTGCAGACATTTTTGCACAGCATAAATTGAGACACTTCATTATTCATACACAAAATCATACAAACCCAGTCTGGAAATGAGACACATTGAGTATGTGACTTGGATAACTCATTTGTGGTTAACAGTGCCAAAATTACACAACGGTTTGGCAAACTCAACACACAGTGGACATACTTCAATAACCCATCACTTGAAACGTGAAGAAAATTTCATTCAGGTTATCAGTGATTTCAAGGTAGATCATATCCAAGTTCAAATATTCTGCTACGCATCAGAAAGTAATTTTTATTGTTGCTATGCTATTTTTTTTTCCATGATTGTCTTTTGAAAGAGAACTTATTCACTCTTACAGACATGTAAGTTTTGGGTTGGATATTCAAGCTAAGAGCCTAAAATTACACCATATGAAGGAAAGCATTCATCCCTAGCTCCTAGAGCATGAGAGTGAGGAATTATGAGAGGAAAACAGCAAGGGGTCATATCCTTACACACTACATAGGCCCAACAACGAATCCATCTGCTCAAGAAAACAATGTTTGTATCTCCTTTTCCCTCTGACCATGACAGAATTACTTCCCCAAGGACAAACTGGAGAATGATAACAGGTTTAAAGGAGTAATCCTCAGCCCAATAATAAAGAACCATGCTTCCTTTCATGCCAGAAACAAACATGGATTAAATTAATGTTGACCCAGGGATATATTCCAGTTAACAATTATTTTTTGAGACTACTGATCAACTCAGTTTTCAATGAAAGTTCTTACTGACAAAAACAGATACTAAAGGATAGCTGTGGCAGGAGTAGAAGTGTAGAGATTACTGGCACAATGGAAGAAAAAAAAAATATTTAATGTGTTAAATATTTCCAAGTTGTGTTTCTAATGAATTTGATATTTGTGATGCTGTTAAACTATTGAGCTTATCTAACAGGATGGGGTTTTTTTTGGTTAGTTCTTTCTTTAATATGTAATGATATGGGGTATAAATGAGCCACCCTTTGCAAATACATTTCATTTTCACATGGAAAAAAAGCAGGCTTCTTTCTGAAGACAGGAACATTCCTTTCCCCCACCCACCAGTGTGATTTATTACT
The DNA here is from genome assembly GCA_013400335.1 of Eurystomus gularis. Taxonomy (NCBI): domain Eukaryota; kingdom Metazoa; phylum Chordata; class Aves; order Coraciiformes; family Coraciidae; genus Eurystomus; species Eurystomus gularis. The sequence goes on along the minus strand of VZZY01023887.1, from coordinate 8,120 downwards.
TCTACTCAAGTGTCAGTATTCAGTTGTTTCACCTGGTTTCTTTTTTTAGGTATGCAGCAAACTAAAATCAGTCCCTTGTCAAATTGCACAGCTTGGCACAGCTGTGTCACAATTTTACTACAGGTGGGAACTTATTTATGCGATTACAAACATTTTTATCATCTACACAGACTGTTGTTATCCCAACCAGCAATGAAATACTCTATATGGAAGGAAAATAAAGCACTCATCTTTTTTACACAGTAAAAAAATGAAAGATGCATTTAAAATTCTGGCCATGCCTGCATCTCTGTTCTTTGGAGAAATGAGGCAACAAGCACCCCATTTGGAGTTCCCAAGGGACAGCACTCTCAAGCAACTGACACTACACTGCCTTGAGAACCCAAATGACTATGCACTTGTGGTGAGATTTAACATGCATGAATTACAATCAAAGAAAACACTGAAAACTTCCCTGATAACAAAGGAGTGTATTCATATACACATCTTGGACCAGATCCACATCTCCCCCCTACAGTATACACACACACACACATACATATTACTAAAATTTAAAAAAACAGGTTTTTAGAACTGGTCTGACAGAAATTAGCTAGTACATTTCTGTTCATTCTCCTGTGCAGTCATATAGCCACAAAGGTGGTGGGCACTAGGCCACCCGTGCACAAACACAGCCTTCTCTTCCGCTACCGCAAATGTCCTCCTTCCACTCTTCAGAAAACATCTCCACCACCTCTGCCCTGATCTGCCCACAGAGGTACAGGTGTCGTCACCTTGTACAGTTGTCTGTGCCTGATCAAATGTTGCCAGTGTCATCCACAGAAGTAGGGATCCGTGATTCACCAAAAGCAATCTTCACCCCACACCCTGTGGCCCAGCTGTGTCATCATGCACCCGGTGCTAAAGTCAACTCATTTTAAAAATGAAGATCTGGATTCCCTCCCAGCTTTCAGGTTCCAAAAATGAGCAGATAGCCACATAAAAAGAAACTACACATAAAATCATACTTGAAACAACGTTTTCTACAGTACAATTAACAATGTTACAAAAAGTTATAAACTTTATAAAATCAGAAAATTCACAATAATTATTACTTGAGGCAAGAGATTATCCTTTTAAAACTTGTATGTTGATCCCTCTGCTCACAAATAATAACCCACCACTCAAAGAAAAACCCCAAATGTTAAAATCCTTTTCTAAAATTCTAGATAAAAATCAGTGCTGGTTTTCAGTAACTGTTGTGAAAGCCCCCAGCAGCCCTTCCTCATAATCAAAATGTAGAAACTTCTAAATCTCAAAAAAGATTACAGTATTTGAAAAACTTCTGGCACAGTTGAACTAGGAACTGTTAGAGATTCCTTTATTCAATGTGAGTTGTGCTTTTAATTTAAAAAAAAAGTGTTCAGGCAAGTAATCTGACTTCTGGATGCTTCTCCAGAACAAACTCTAAAATATTGGGGATTCATTTGTGCATTAGTGGAAAGAAATTATTTTTTAAAATGACTAAAATAACCTCCAATTCTAAAGAAAGCTGTACCATTTGCTCAGTTACTAGATCTGTGACAAATGAGCTGTCACTGAAACGTGTAATATATGATCTGCCTCACTGAGCATTTCCCTTTCGTTTGAGAGAGTGCCTAAATAAACGTTGTACTCTACTAAATGCAGGCCCTGCACAGTGTCAAAATCATGGCTGCAGTGGGCTCCTGCTGGAGACACTCCAAAGCTGTGGCTCCTCTCCCTCCGCCACTGTTCAGAGCACTTGTGCTTAATAAACATGACAACCTTTCTCAAACTGAAATTACCCAAGCACCCAATGTGAAAGCACTGTAGCATCATCTGAGCTGAAGGAGGAATCTCCCTAGCCCCCAGCAACAGGCCTGTCATCATTAGAATAGCTCCCAGTTTGGTCACCTTTGGCAGTAAAGCTTTGAATACCACCATATGACTAACTTACTACCATATCATCAACATGACTGTTCCCATTCCAGTGAGTGAAGGCAACAAAGCAAGCAGAAATACAAGCAAAATGACTAGTAACTGGTACACCACTGCATTCAACTTTTCAAAGTAAAGCAGTGCGCACCAGCAACTAACACTGAAGGTCAGCTGTTCTGCGGCTTGACAGGAAACACACAGCTAGATTTTTCATTTGCAATCATGTACAACAGCAGGATGGAAAAGCTGATGATTTTCTTTTCCCATAGATCAACTGGGAGAAGGGAGTTTCTCCTTTGTGAGTTGCACAACTGAGTAGGATTCAAATAAGCTTCCACGAGCACACTTCATGAAATACAAAACTGAGCCAGAATTCAGACCTTCTGGTTGCATCTAGTCAAAATACACGATTCAGTTGGAGAAACTAATAATGCTGGGGGATAGGTTCAAGCAGGTACCAAGATTGAGTCTGTAAAATAATGAATACGCATGCAAGGATGTGTTTACATTAGCAAATCTGCATGTGCAAACGGACAGCAGCATGCATTTATCAATTATGTTCACACATGACTATCTTTGGCTCCTTTTGAGAAGTTACCTATATTTCTCTTGAGAAATCCTGGCCAAAGGCCTAGGCCAGTTGAAACTGTCTTTGCCAGAAACTGTGGACATAAAATACTTTCCAGGTGGTACTCAGTTCCTTGCAAAATCCAGTCCCAAAACAGGGAGTTCTTGTTGGAGTTTCTACAGTGAAGCTACTGATGGTTATGATGATCAAATAAGCAGTGCAGCCCTAAGGCTTGTTCACAAGCTTAAAGGAAAAGCACTGTAACTGCAAAATTGCACAGAAAAACAGCTTATTTAGCTTTCAGTAAATGAAGTGTTCTATCTAATGGATTTTTTTTTTTTTATTTCCTGTGATGGCTAAATGCTTCCCCTATTACTAATGTGTGAAATGATCTAGAGTATTAGTGTTTGCATTATGCAGTTACTTGCACAGACCTTGGAAAAACGACAGCTTCTGGCAAAATTTACTAGAGAAAAAAATTTCCAGATAGAGATTTGACTTAAGGCATTACTGTTCAATGAGGAGTGGTTTGGGCAAGATCTTATTTCCACTTTTGCCCTGCAAGAAAATAGGCAATGACTAGTAAATGAGTTGGAAATTATTACTATAATTAACGTCTTCAAAGCAGCCGTTGGAAATTGTGCATGCGGCAACAAACTAATGAAGCTCCAGTTGCACAAAAACAAAAGGTCACAACAACCTGAGGGAAGCCATGGTAGAAGCTGTCTTAGAGAACTTTTCCCATATTGAAGGCACTCTCAGAAGAAGATAGTGACAACGCCATCCTGCCCTGCATAGTTTCATTGTCTCGACAGCGAGTCTCCCAGTAATGAATGCCTGATGCTGTCAGCACACACAGAGGCATTCGGAAGTCCTTGCAGAAAAAAGAAAACAGGAGGTACAAGGGAGGGGGAGTTTAAGATGAAGACAGAAAAACGCAGCCAGAAAAGTATATTGGCGACAGGAAGAGAGATTTGTTTGGCCAAATCTTGATTTATTGTGTAAATAATCATTTGGCCAGTGTGCACTAATTACATATGGCATGCACTGAAAAATTCTGTATGAATCCTTTTCAAATGGTACAGCTCGGTTCTGCATTTTAGGTTTTTTTTTCTCAAAAATGAAGATTATACTCCTGTGGGTCTCTCAAAAGTACTTCAGTAAAGTTGTTCCCCGCCTTCAAATTCTGCCTGCTTTTGCATAATGAAAGAAAACTATCTTCATACATATTCTCCCTGCTTACTTTTTTATGAAAATAGGAATAAAATTCATATTAAATGTTTCTAATTGTATTCTTTTTAAATAAGCAGCTGAAAATAAATAATAGTTGGAAAAGCCCGGCGCAATCATATTGTGTGTACAGGTTTTATACAAGCGCCCACGCACATATTTCTGCTATGACACCCACTTTTCCACATCATTCCTAATTTGCAATGTTCTTGCTGCTGGGCCTGATCCAAATCCCCCTGCAATGAATATAAGTTTTTCAGTTGGTTTCAGATTGCCTGGGATTCAGTTGAGGCATTTGGGCTATAAAGAGCATATCAGGAATGCTAGCTCAGGAAGGGGAGAAGGATGTGAGGGGTATTTTCACTGTGTTGATAAAAAACCAAGCATACAAAGCTAAAATTTCAAGTTGTGTTGACGAGAAAGCAAGAACTGTCTTTCTAACTGTTCTTGGTATACGACAAAGTGATAGCTAGTTCCAATTAACTTTAAAATTCTTCTTACTACAGCCTCAGAACAGAAGTCTGTGTCTGTTAAAGATCATTACTTTAGATTTCCTTACTTCCCCTTTTCTTTTTTTTTTTTGTGATCTCAAAATCTGTTCTGTCATTCCTGGCAGATTATTGATTATTGCTCAAGCTGTAGGGTGAATCCCATTGAGCCACACCGAAATTCTTAAATAAAACTTCCTGGATACAAAGCAGCAACTTACTCAAAAAAGGTTATTTAGTGTGTACTACTCACTCACATCTGTTCTTTCTGCCTTGAAGTGACTGAGTGATACCCTTTTTAAAATCACCATCATTAGCATTTAGTGGCAATGAACTAAAAAGGATTTATCACTCTCCCCATTTTCTGCCTTGAGTAGCAAAAGAAGAATTTACATAATATTCAGCTTTGGTCACAAAATATTGAGGACACAGAAGAAGCCTACTAATGAGGCTTTCATTTTTGCCTCTTAATCTCTAATATTTGCAATGGTGAAAAAACACCAGGTCTGATTTTGCTTTGATATGGTTCTTTCTCTTATACCTCTAGTAAGTTATTCCTGTGATCTGAGTATAATTCACAGAGCTACCCTCTAGTACCTACTCTGTCCATGAAAGTGATCCACTTGCATGAAGCTCAAATGGTATAGCACATAGAGCCAATTCCACTGCAACAGATAGCATGCTATCTGTTAACTGCATTTGAAGTCTGCACTGGGATGTAGTATAATCTTCTTTAAAATATCTCTGGGGTTACTTTTTCAGACCTGGAAAGATAAAGTATTTCTCTCTTTGGAAAGAACACTCCATGTATCTTTCTTTTACGGCAGGGTATGGGGCAAAACAAGGTATACATGAAGCAGTGGATGTTTACAAAACATCACCTCTTAAATCTTTCTGGTGTCTGGGACTGAGAAAAATGCCTAGTTTTCTGACAAACACTTCATATTCAAAATGAAGTAACTGTTCAGACAAAGGCTAAACTTCAGTAGACAAAATTATACTATCTTTGTAACGCTAGAGTTCTGCATTTGCAAATAAGAATATTTATAAAAGCAGAAAGTGCTCAGGACTCAAATGCCAAGCTTTCATTAAACTTTGTGAACAGTTAGGACAACAGTAACTTTCTGGAAAAAAACCCCACACATACCTACAAACACACACACCTCCAAAAAACAAACAAAACCAAAACAAAATCAAAACCCATCACACCCTTTGTAACTTATTTGGCCACTTTACTAGATATTTTATTTTAGGAAAAGATTTAGAGACTGTAATTAAGTTACTTTGTAAACTCTAGAAAGCAATCAGTAGAAAAAGTAACAGTACTGTTAGAAACGGTTGCCTGATGATTTAGAATAAAACAGCCCTTACAACAGACTAACAGAATGATTCAGAACTGAGCATCAGCATTGTCTGTTTTCCAAAAAGTTTTCTTCCCCCACTGCTAAATCCAAAGACACCCAAGAAAGCAGATCTTATAGGGAAACACACTAATATCCAACATCTTTCTTTCCCTTCTTGCTATTTTATAAGCCAGTTTGCTTTTGCTGTTGTTTCTTAGGAAATGCATGTTCCCTTAATCTCAGAAATGGACCAGGTCTGACATGTAGATCCCTGATCCCTACTCGTCCCAGCAGTCTCTATAGGTGATAACTAGGTGGAAATAGTTTAAGTCTTCTTATGTCATGTTCTGCTTTCATACAGCAGAAGGTCCTTACACTGAAAAGCTTTACTGGAAGAATGAGTCGCCACACAATTTTCTCAGCTAGTCTGCTAAGGGGCCTTTAGCCTCAAACAAGTAAAAGAAGACTTCTATGTCTGCAATATTAGTAGTATAAAAGAAATCCAAGCATGCACACACTCTTCTCATAACACACTCATTTGCTTCTTTTTCATTCAGCTTTGTTGAAAGATACCAATTGTATTTTACATCACTTTTTCATAAAAATGTCATAATTCAGGGTTGACCGAAGTCCAAGGTTGACTGAGTTCTAAATTGCTGTTTCTCAGCTTGGGTCAGTTGAGAAGCATTCACGCATCCGTAACTCTGTTAACTACATGGCTGCTAAAGCAAGGAGGAGTTTGGTTCATGTTATAACAGATGCCCTTTCCGATTTCCTTTATTCCAGCAGAGAAGTTGAACGCTGCCAGCAGCTTACAGCCTTATGGGGCAATATTGTAATTTGGATTGTTATCTTCCACTGAGAAAAGATTCCACATTTTATGACATTGTCCATTAAAAGCTCTCTAGAACAATACTACGGTATTTAAGAGGCATGAAACATTTTGATTAGTAACAGTCACTTCTGTTGAGTAACTATTTAGGAAAAACACTTAAGGTTATCCAGCATTTCAAGAACAAAAGA
>VZZY01023874.1:602-27272 GCA_013400335.1 Eurystomus gularis | reverse complement strand
TCAGGAGGATGGAGGCTGGGGAGAGCCACAAATAGGGGGGGGTCCCCAAAAGATGTGGGGGTGTCACTGGGGTCTGGAGGGGTCTCTGCAGCGGGGGTTGCAGCTGCAGCCCCCACCAACCCACATCTCTTCCCCACACAGTGCCCCAGTGAAGGCACTGAGGAGGCTGGACGGTGAGGAGGGGCTAACTGGGGGAGGTAACAGGTTACATTCCTCCCTTCAGCTCTGCCTTGTCTGCATGTCCAGTATCGTTTGTTTTGTATGTTGTGTTGCTCACTGTTGCTATTGCTGTTGTTGTTCTGGTTGTTTCTCGTGTGTTACTGTATTAAACTCTCCTTATCTCAACTCGCAAAGACACCTCTAACCCCTCCTGCATCCGAGGGGTGGTTTTGAGGCAAGGCAGCAGCGGCAGCGGATATGTGGCTTGGCTCCCAGCAGGGACTGAACCACCACAGCTTTACTAAACCACCACAGTATTTTGTAATAGAATCTAAGAATTTGGAAAACTAATACTTTTTTTTTTTTTTTTAACCAAAGCTTGCCTACATTTAAATTTCATATTCCTATGTTGTTTTCCACAAAACTGTGACTAGATTAAGAGTAAAATTCATATATGCATTTAATTTATTATATAAAAGCATTTTAGTAACTTGAGAACCTGACCCATTATAGTAATTCAAGCACTGAAGTGGAATGAATCCTGAAATGAAGAAAGTTCGAGAATATGCAAACGAAGAAAAAATAACACTCTGTACTATTACAAGGAGACATATCTGTCTTTAGAAGTTAGTTTGCTAGCCATATTAAGGCTAAAATATTAATTTACTTTAGCAAGAACAGACACTGTCTTAAGTTCTAAATGCATTCATTCACCCACAGAATATTAGCACAAGATATTAATGACCAAAGCTTCTGAGGAGAACTCTAGTTGTAGTCAATTCTTATGTTTTTCTTGGATTTTCATTTCAGAAAAACAACAAAAAAATACATGGCAACTCATTGAATCTACTGGCTTCCTAACTGTAGTCCATATACTTGCTTCTTCATATTTCCTTTTTCTGTATTAGAACACATGGCGACCACTATCTGTGATGAAATTCTTCCATCTCTTCACTTTTTTGGACAATTGGATAAAGTCTCATGTCTCTCTGCCATCAAACACAATTAAAGGATCAGTGCTTCTGTATTTCTGATAATTTGATTTTGTTGTCAGTACAGGATATGTCTCCAGATTATTTGGAGTCTGTCTTTTATAAATCTACTTCCTATCTTTGCCGTGTGATAATAACCTGTAATACAGATATTCAGAGGCTTTGGAGAGCCACTACTTTTGAGAGTTACAAACTCACCAGTTTTGTGTCAATAGAGAGGTTTTGAATTTCCAGCTTGATGCTGTAGCAAGTGCTTAACACATACTCCTGTGCTATTATACCACATGAGAGGTTACTACTACTGCTGCTACCACTAGCAGATGAACTGGAGGATGAAAGGAAGAGGGAAAACAGAAAGAAGCAGAGTGGTGGCAGCAGGTGCTGCTTCCCGGTTTTCCATCAGTTTTCATTGGCAGCAACAGCCACCTCCCGGATGTTGTAGGGACTCTTTGGCACTTGCTGCTTAGGCAGCTGTCCTCTATTTTCTCACGAGAGGAAAGAAATTAGGCTGTACAGAAAGGTCTGCTGAAAAATGGAAGAAATCACCAATAACATTTATAACACCATTTACCAGGAAATTATATGTTTCTAAGTCTGAAAAAAAGAGCAAGAGGAAGAGCAAGAGGAAGAAATAACTTGTGCCACCTAAAATACTTTAGAAATGAAAATCCACTGCAACACAATATCACAGAAGTCTGTGAAAGAAATGGTGACAGACCCTAACCCTTATATGATCTAATGCTTGTACTTTGACTACAGTCCTCTATTTTTTTCACGATCTGTGACGTGAGTACTATGACTCCATTATGAAACTATATATATAAACAAAAAGTAAAATTAATAACAGTATATTTCTGGACTGAAAGAAAAGATAAATACCCACAAAAACTTCACTCCATCTTTATAATCATTTTTAGTATGTTCAGGTGGTTTTTTTTTTAAACTTTCTAAGTTGTCAAAATGTTTGAAAATAATGAAAGTTTATATTAAAATTTTGAAATTGAGATACTTTCAGTAGTTTTGGTAATGGGATGATAAATATTATCTTGTACAGAATCAAATGACCAAGGTTTACAAAAGTCACAAAAAACAGAGTAAAAATAACATAAGGACCCAAATGAGATTTCAGAGAAACACTATTCCTGCAACAAACTGTTGCAGAGTATTGCAAGCAATACTGCCAGACTTAGCATAAAAGGAAGTTAATAATCTAGATTTCAAGAAATATAAAGATAGCAGTATTGCAACAATGTTAAAGTGTTAATACATATACCTAAAAGCCTTATATGATTTAGATTTTATTTCTGTATTTTAATAGTTTTAAATATATATATCAGAAAAAAAAAATTAAAAAAAAGGTTCGTTACCTAAAAGCCTAAAAGCTGTACCTTTTGACTTAACTATGTTCAGCTAAGTGGAATTCACCACATATAAGTATATGAAATACACATTGACAGAATGAAAAATAATTACAATGCTAAAGATTTAGAAGCTTTTATTTGCATTTTATTAATGAATAGAAAAATAGATGGGTTTTTTAAAAGATCAGTGACAATTTTGCCAGTTGAAATGTTTCAAAATAAGGATAATGATTACTTGAAAACAACATTTGGAAACATTATGAATCCATCAAAATATTGTTTTGAAGCAGTAAAAAATTGCTTAACAGGATTACTGTTATAGAACGAGCAGTCATAAAACTGAAAGAACCGTTGCATCCAAAATAGAACATCAAATGTTGATACTAACAACAGCATCAGAAAAGGCAAATTGAAGTGCTTTTATCTCAGACATGAACACCAGCTGCCATAGTGCAGAAATGAAAGTAACTGTGCACAATGTACAAGGCGATCTGTCAATTGGCAAGATCCGCAAATGCCAATTTGACTGGAAAGTCAAGTGGTGAAATTGTTCCAATTTTCTGAGCCAATCACACGCACACTGGCTTTCCTCCTACGTATGTTCTTAGTACATAGCATATAACTCAAAATCTATTTTGAAAAATCTATTTTTATCAGAAACAGACTAGCATTTGTGATACTTTTCAGCATCCTTCCTAAAAAAAGTTCCAAATGAAAGAATAGTGTAAACAAAGAAGACTTCAGAATAAGAATAAAAAACATCTGATATGCTTCCTTATAAGTAAGAAAATTGAAAGGAAAGAAAACACAATCAGATGCCGGGATTTGCTGACCCCTATAAAATGTAAAATTTTATTTATTTCTTAGTAGCAATACATTCCCAACAATTCAGCAAATTTGTTTCAAAATTCTCTGCTTTCTTGCTGCATCTGAAACACTAACCCCCTTTGAAATTTTCAAGGGATTGATCTGAAAAGAAAACCATAAGTGACTCACATCCATGACATGGTTTTAAGTAAAACAGATAGAACCACAGAGAATGTTCTCAACTCCTGCCTTAAATTTTTATTAACTTACGTTTCTTTGGCTTTTGCTTTTCTGATTTCTAATGCTGAATTTGCAAAATCTTAGGCACATTTTATCATTGCTGAAATCTGAACAGAACATTAACACTGGTGTCTGTATCTCATTGTATGTCCTATGACCTTGGCTCAAGAAACTATGTTCTAAAGAAAGAAAGAAAAAAAAGAGCATTGAAATAAAAGAAAAGTTTTTGAATACATGACAATTAAATAAGAAATGTGCAAAAGAAACCATGTTTTACAAATTCTATTGCAGGTGAAGATCTGAGTCACCTTGGACATTGTCTGTATTAGAATTAATTAAATTGCTTTCACTCTAAAATATTTATTTAAATTTTTATTTGATATTTATTTTATTTAACAATTTGACATTTTTTTTTCAGGAAAAGAAAGGAGAAAGAAAACCACAAAACAACAAATATAACTATCACTAAGCCTTTTCCTTTTTAAAAAATCGCCTCTTCCTGTGTTTTTACTTTTCAGTTTCAGCTTCCTTAGAAACATAGAAGGAGAATGAATTAAGATGAAAAGTGATGAAAACCTCATAGCATTTGACATTTTAAAATTTTAGCTTTTAAGAAATATATGCAAATATTCAAGTCACAGGAAGAAATAATTTGTTCATAACAGGCAAATGTTAGTCCTGTAAAATCAAATAAGAAGAGTGCTATTGATAAGAAAAAAACATTGCATCAATGTATTTGGTATGGTAAGTTAAGGGAATAGCAATTAACTCATACTGATGTTGTAATTTTGACTTTTTACCTAAAATAAATAAAAGTTTTTCTTTACGTTGCATTTTGCAGCTTAATACATTTGCTCTTCTGTAAGAGCAGAAGAAAAGAAAAGTGAAATAAATAATGCTTCTGCATACATCTTTCATCACATTACACAGGAGTTACCCAGGGCATGAGTACCAAAATCAGTGAAAATGACACAAAGATTAAAGAATCAAACTGAGGAGGAAGAGATGGTATTGTCATCACATACACTTTTCTGAAGTCCAAAACGTTCAGCAGTAGCTCAGTGCTAGCTAGAGCTGACTTGACTGTTTCTCTCCTGGATGTTGCTCACTAACTCATGTTGCACTTCTGAATTCCTTGGACAACACCAAACAAAATAACTTCTAATTCCTTCACCTAGAAACACCTAGTTGCACTGTAAAATCTTTTAGCAGTCAAGAACTCTGAAAGAAATGTTATCGTGTTCTGCAATTTAAATTAATTCCTTGAAGTCCTGAACATCAATATTTTAAAAATAGAGGAGCTATTTTTAAAAACTTGATTTATAATGCTATATCTCAGCAACAAGAAAAAATTAAAAAAATTACTAATAAGCTTAGAACTTAAGCAAAACAAGAAAAAAAAGGTAGTATTCATTAAAGAGTTTGTTAATTAGATTGAGTTTAGCAGACCTACCCTAGAGCTGAATCCAATGCAATATGTTACTAAGAAAGTGTCAGGCTAAATTCCTTGAAAATTACCAAAAAATTTGAAAGAACTACTACTATATAGTATTCCTGCCAATGTGTCTTACAGATCCATGTAAAAATGCTTAGATTCTAAATGTAGAAATATTTAGAGAGAACTTTATTTACAAGTGACAAAAAGAATTGTTCAATCCATAGTGAGCGAGAGAAGATGACATAGCAGGCAGACTGAGTACAGACATAGAAAGGTCAGAGCCTAACAAGGGCAGAAAATTCAAGGGCTGGCATGACTGATGGCTATAAATGTTGCACCAGAGTCAGAGTAGAAGAGTATCTGTGACATTAACATCCTTTAGTATCCTAATTGTCAGAGGTAGTCATCTATGTGGCTGTGCATCACTGTTGCTCGTGTTAATAGTGTCAGCTATCTGTCAGCTGCTGAATGTGAGATTCAGAAGTGATCATAGTGCCCTTAGCATTTTTTCTCACAAGTCTGAACGGCTTCTGGTGTATCAAGTCACCCTTTACAATCCTTCACATGCTGCTGAAAGGTTCTCATGCCTACTTTTCATTTTTTCACCTGAAACCTTAGTACTGTGTTTTTCTTAAGAAATAATTTTACTTGATCATATGACTAGTACTATAGAATTATTAAGTAAACCAACAGTAAGTTATGGGTAGCACCTTACCTGTTTTATGACTTGGCTGAAGTTTATCCTCTTAAGACAAAAAGCATCACAACACACAAAAACTGAAGTTCAAATTCATTGACATATAACAGTCTGGAACAGGATAAATGAAAAAGTCTCAGCAGTTAAGATTTCAGAAGTGTATTTGTAACTCCTGGCCTTGAATTGTGTCATGGAATATGTAGCATAAAATGTTATCTATTAACTTGCTCTTAAGAATGGTATGGCAACCTAGGCTAATCCCTGCAACAAAAAACTATGTACTTTCCATTAAAATAGGACTAATTTCCCAAGATACTAAGATGTCTTCACTGGAACACATGATCTTATCACTTCTGGAAATTGTATTTAGATGATCAGATATAGGTATACTCAAGGAGTATTTTGAGCTAGTTGTCTAGACTTCTTTTAAAACCAGTGGAAAAATACAGTCATGTTTAGTTCATGAATCCTCTCATCTCAAGGTAAACTTATAAAATAGGTCAGATGAAAATGCCTAGTTTTCCCATTGACTATTAAAGACAAGTTCTATCTGCAGACATCTTAAGTTTGGTGAGAATATTTTAGTTGCTTACAGAGGAGTGAGTCATGCTTTCGTGTTTTCATGATGCCTTACAAAATTCTGCCTGTTATTTCTATTCTACCCACTACTTGAAGCAGTCATATCATGGCTAGCACCTAGATGACTAGCTCTTGCATATTAGTCATCTGACATGCAGGTGTTCATTGTCAAAGCTCCTTTTCTTGCAAATTCTAAGAATCAGTTTGAACTGATATCTCCTTCAAACCAGGATAATGCTAAAAGTACTAGAATGTGCCTCTCTGTGAGTTCTGCTGGTGGCTGGATAAGTACTAAAATGTACATTTAGCTAACAGATGTGAAAAAAATCTGACAGGCAAAATAAAAGTGAAACAAAACAAAATGGCATCATGGGTTATCCCAGAGATTAAGGAATTCCTCAAAGAATTTTAAGATGATAGCTCAAATTTCATCTCAACAATATGTAGTTTCTCAAAGAGATATGTCACTGAGAACAGTTCCTGGAGGACAGAATAGTACTTCAGAACCTAATACCCTACATGGCAGGACAGATGACATAGTGAATATGTTTAAATCCTTTGTTTAAGTCACACAGAACAAATCTGATCGGTGGCTTCCTAATATGAAAACAAATTGAGTATCCCATCTTCAGTGTCATTGGCTGCCCTGAATGTAAGTAAAAAAATTTATCCTCGAAGAAAAAGTTCCATCTCTTTCAAAGTTCATGTACAATTTTCTGCAAGGCTAGGATTGCAAACAATATGCAGTTTCCAATATAAGATCACTTAACTGGAAAATTCATAATTATTTCTAGGAATAGGAAAGTCTTTTTGAAAAGAATAGAAAAGATACAGTACTTTTTTCTGTGGATTAATAAATGGGACAAGGAACGTGAATACTTTTCATTTCATCCTTTGTGAAGTTCAGCTTTCCTCATTATAAGTTGTCTGGCTTCGGTCATTAATAAAATGACCTCTTTAAGACAGATTTGATACAACATAGGTGGTTTGCATAGAGATTATAACTGGTCATCATATTTTCTATTTTTTCACTTAATCCAGTGTTCCTATATTCGTATATATCACTTAGCTATTGAATAAACAAAACAAAATAAAGCAAAGCTAACTTTCACATCAACATTATTTAAAATGCCTGTGTTGCATTCAGAACCTTTCTGAATACTAAATTTCTTCTAGCTGTTCTGTTACATACAGCTCAGACAAATGATCTGGCAGCACATGATGGTGTTAAGTGTAATCAGGCACTTAGCAACCCTAACATCAGATGTCGGCATCCTTTGTTTGGAAGCAGCATTTGATTCAGAATGAACTAGCTGTACTTGCAAATTTAGTGCAGTAATGCAAAAAATTATGGGTCTTAGATTGCAGCTGGAAATTGGATGTACTCCAAGAAAAGCTCAAAAGTAAACAAACAACTTATACTTTGTGCAGGAAGATTTCGGTGCTGCTGAGAAAAAGTTTGTCTTGCCTATCTTGACTTCTAATTACATAGTGCAAAATGTTTGATGCTCCAGTGTGGGGGTTTTTGGTTGGTTAGTTGATTAGCTGGCTGGTTGGTTGGCTGGTTGGTTGGTTGGTTGAGGTGTTGTCATTCTTTTTCCCAACTTCTTACTAAGCAACCCACAGGTAAGATGTCCTGTTGGGCCAGTAAGTCACGCATCAGAAAGACAGTAGAAATCAGTGTTGCATTCATAAAAATTATCTTCTGTCAAGAAAAATACGTGAATAGAAAAAATATCCATTTAAAAACCAGTAAAAAGCTGTATTTAGTTCAATACAATATTTAAAAAGTCACCAAAATAGCTCTGAAACTCTGAGGCCTTATTTATCTGTCATATGCCTCTCTTGAGCTTGTTTAGATTCCACTTCCATTTTTATTTCTTTATGGCTGCATTGGACAATACATAAAGTATTCACATTTATTCTTACACAAGCACTTCACAATGCTTTATACATATGATTGAAAAACACATTTGTGTGCATTAATTAATTTTTTTTTTTAATTACAAATATATTTCTAGGGCAGGTTATTTTATTGTTTTCTCTTCTTCCGTTTTTAGGCAACCTAAGGTAGAAATAAAGGCTGCTCAGAAATTACATGTGTTATAAAAAATTGTTCTGCTTATTTAATTATATCTTTGTAGAATACTAAAGAGGACTAACTCCTTAGTATATGATTATCACGCAGTGTGTAGATTACATATACATATGATGTTTTATATAACATATTATGGTGGTTAATTTTTTAAGCGTGAATTTGGACAAAAGGATCTTGTTGGGCTAACAAAGATTTAGAAATTCAAAGAATCTAACTACATGTGACATGCTAGACTCTTCAAAAAACCCCTTAATTATCTGTAAGAAGACATTTTTGTTGCAGGAATTGGGAATTAACCCATTATCATTCTGAGGTAATTGTCTGGGATTTATCATAGAATAAATATGGTATGCAGTAATATAGCACACAACATTTTTCTTCAAGTTGACCTGTTAGGAATACTACTATATATTTAGAAAAGGTAAAACACCAATTGCTTGGTTGAGTTTAGGGATGGGAGATGTTAGATGGAACTACAATAGTCATCATGAACAGAAGAGATAGGAAAAACTTTTTAAAGTTTTTGTTTCGGATTTGTCTTTTTATTTACATTTTCTGTACAGCAGTATGAACACTCAGGCATGTGGGGAACAAATTACCATGATATGAACAAACATAAATTTGGATTTTCTGCTTTTTTCAATGTCTGTCTTTGAAATGTGCATGATTTCTTCATGTAACTTTTCAAGATATTTTGGGGGGTTAATTTTTTTTGTTTGCAAAGAACTTCTCAACAATTTTAAGAATTCACAACCTAAGTATTTATTTTCTCCCCTTCTTAATATGCCAACAAATTAGTATAAATAGAGATATCCTAAAAAGTGTGGTTGTCACTGGGATGTCTTCAGAATATAAATAAATGGAAGCTGCCTGTCTGTTTTTTTATTTTTCCCCTTAACATCTTCTTCTGTCATGGGTCATGCTGTCTGCTTTACTTCCCTGTCAGAATGTGTTAACTACTGGGTCAGCTAGACACGGGCTTAGTCTTAGAAAGATTGCATATTATTTGCCTCAGCATTTTCCTAGTCTTAGAAAGACTGTAAACCATTATTATAGCACATGCTGCAATAATTCTGCTGGATTATTCAAAAGATAGCAGCATGATGGCAATTTTCAACAGTTTATGCCTCATCAAAACATGAGCACAATCTCTTGCAACAACAACAACAAAGGTATTTTATGCAAGTTTTATCTTTTCTGAATTTAAATGATTGTGTTGGTTTAGTAAGAGCTGTGGGGTAGCCGAGCCGCGTGGCCAGCCGCTCCCCGCCCCCTCCCCTCTGCCGCGGGCCGCGGACAGGGAAGAAAAAAAGGTTTAAAAATGCCTTTTTGAGTTGAGATAAGGAAGGTTTAATATATGTATATACAGGAAAGAAAATAACATATGATGGGCACTTTGCAGTTAACAAGAACGATATTAACAGCAAGAAAAGAGCAATACAAAAAAAGAACAATACCAGAAAACAACAGTGAGGAACCGAACAGAGCGAAGTCCAACTCGAACTGACTCCCAACAGAACTGGCACCTCCCTGGAACTGGCCCCAGGGCATGACGTCAGCATGGTATAGAATTACCTGGCTCCACACAAAATTAACCCTGTCCTGGCCAAACCAGGACAATGATTTGCTACAAATAACCCAACATATTGTCAACCAATCTAAGACAATATCACAAAAATATTTTATAATGCCTATGTTCTCAAAAATATGTTAGATCAACGTAAGTTTGTTAGTACCAGGGGTCTCTAGTCATAAAGAATTTACTTGTTAAAAAAAAATGTTAATTTACCATGTAATGGTAATTCCCACAATCCTGTGGGATAGCACATGTTAGGGAAGGCATCACCAGCCCTGGGACACCCATTCGCCCTGCTCTCCAACCCAAGGGAGCCTCCAGCCTGCACTGTGCCCTGGGACCTAGAAAACAATTAATCTCCACCTTTACAGATACTTAGTTTTAGATGGGATTCTTCCCAATGTTAACCTAGAGCTGAATCTTATATTTTGTGCCTGGAGTAGATGATGGAAAGAGACAGCTTTTCAGAGATAAGGCAATGGAAGTCTGTGTTAAAGATGTTATATTACCACATTAACAGGATGATTGGACTCAAATGGATCTCTTGCTTCTCTGGTTGAGATCTGAAAAAATATTTTAGAAAGTGAACTCTTTTCCATTTTAAAAATAGATAGCAGTAAATGTGTGTCCTTGGAAGGATGACTCAAAGAATGTTATCATATTTATTTTAATTTCTCACAATTTTATAATGATTCTCATTTTTTGGATTTTTTTTTTTCTCTACTCAGTTCCTTAAGTTATGTAAATATCTGAAAACATAAATACTGTATTATTCAGTGGCACTTCATGTCTGTTTGGTTTTTTTTTTTTTTAAAAAAAGAACTCTAAACAATACAACACCAGAAACACATGATGAAATATCTAAAGCACATAAAATTAAAGTCTTATGGCTGCGTTCTTTCCCAAGCAGCATTGTTATTATTTATCCATCTGACTGTATTCCACTCGTATTTGCTGTATTTATATTGTCTCCATCTTGGACTATGCTGTAGAAAAAACTCCCTATCCCAAAAAGCTTATATGAAGATAAGGTAGATGGCTAGAAATAGAAATGTAAATGAAATTATACTCCTACGTGCAATTAAATACAATAATAAACTATCTTTCCGGACAACTGCTTTAGCTGTGAAATTATTCTAGGAACAACATGAAAATTGAGGAAAGGTAGTTTTGCTGAATAAAGCAGTTTAGCTGATGATCACAGACTGTATTAGAATTTTTCAGAATGTTACAGAAATACATTAGAAGTTTTACATAAGATAAAGTAGAAGCAATGCTCCTGTTGAATGAATGACTGTGTACTATGCTATGGTAGTAAAGCTTGGACCTCCTTTTCCAACACCTTTTCTTATTTAACACTAGCATATCTTGAAAGGGCTTACACTACTGTAAACCAGAAATTAGATCATCCATACAAAAAATATGGGACTAGGTTAAACTATTTTAAAAATAAATGTATGCTTATAATTGCTAAACTTCTCTAATAAAAGGCAATTTAAAATATCTAAGTTACTAATTTTAGGACCAGGAAGAGGTAGACAGACTTTAAATACTCAAGAGAGAGCCTCTTCCTCTGAAATTTTTAGATGCTAAGAACTTATATTGTCATGGAATAATAGTTCATTGTAGTCCATTTCAAAGGCATCTGAATTAGCTTTGAATGTGGCAACTTGGATAAAGAAAATAGCATACTTATAGTGATATGATATTCCATCCAGGATAAAAAAAACTCAAATTCAAGTGAGCTCTATACCCACATGTAATAAGAGCTATAAGAAATCTATTTCTTAGATGTACAATGATATGTTTTAAATAGAAATAAAGGACAATGATATGGAAATGAGATATTATGTTTTATTTTAAAAGGCATTTTAAATAAACACAATTTCCCCCAACACATTCTTTTTTTTTTTTAAAAAAAAAGAATACATTGCAGCTTCACTTCAACATAAAATTCTGTTATTCTATGCTTCAAGTATTGTTATTTTTTTAATTTAATATTGTGATTGTGAAAAGCTCCAGGGAGAATGAATATTTGATTTTCAGCCTACTTATTAAAATTTACCAGCATGTAAGAAAGTCTTCCTGGTTTTGTGTTTCAGCTATGTGTATATTTATGTGATCCTGCTCTGGCAGGGGGAATTGGACTTTATGATCTTTTGAGGTCCCTTCCAACCCCTAACATTCTGTGATTCTGTGATAACACCAGTGCACAAAATCATCTTGCACAAAATCTTCAATCAAATGAGACCAAGATAAAGTGCAAGTGGAAGTAACTAGAACATCTGAAATAGGCAACAGACTCTTGACCATTTTAAAAGAGCAAATCATCCCCATATACCCCCAAGAAAACTTAACAAAACACTGAGAATACTTCAGCTATCTGTTTAGGGTTCAGTGTATCATATCCTGGAAACACATTTCTCTTAAGTACCTATGGTGGGTTGACCTTAGCTAGTCAAAAGAAGCCCCACCAAGATACTCTATCACTCCTCCTCAGCAGGGCACAGGGACAAAATTAGATGGAAAATCTCATTGATAGAGTTAAGAATCGTGAGATTACTTCCAAATTAACTTAATTTATTACCAATTAATAAAAGTCTAGGTTATTGAGAAATAAAAACAAAACTAAAAGCACCTTCTCCCCACTTCTCCCTTCTGCCTGGGCTCAACTTCACTCCCAACTCTTCTATGTCCTCCACAGAGAGCAGTGCAGAGGGTAGGAAATAAGGGTTGCAGTCAATTAATAATGTTACACCTCTGCAATTCCTTCCTTTTCACGTTCTTCCTCTGCTCCAGTTTGGGTTCCCTCCCACAGAAGGCAGTCCTTCATGACCTTCTCCAATATGGGTCCACCCAACAGGCTGCAGTTCTTCAAGAACTGCTCCTGTGTGGATGGTTTTCATGGAGTACAGTCCTTCAGGAATGGAGTGCTCCAGCATATGTCCCCAGTAGGGTTACAGTTCTTGCAGAAAACCTGCCCCAACTTGGGCTCCTCTCTAAGGGTCACCACTCCTGTTCCAGTATGGGCTCTCTACAGGCTGTAGCTTCCTTCAGGGCACATCCACCTGCTCCAACATGCCATCCTCAGCAGGATGCATTGTGGATATCTGCTCCACTGTGAACCTCTATGGGCTGCAGGGACACAAACTGTGTCACCATGATCTTCTCCATGATCTACAGAGCCATTTCTGCTCCAGCATCTGGAGCATCCTCTTCCTCCGTCTTCACTGATGGTGGTGTCTGCTGAATGTTTCTCTAACAGTTTCTCACTCCTTCCTCACAGCTCCTACACAGTTGGTTTTTTTACCCTCTCTGGAGTATGTTATCATGGTGACACCAACCAGCGTTGCTGATGGGCTCAGCTTTGGCCCCCTGCTACCAAAACCTTGCTACATGAACCCAATACAGTGCCTTAAAGGAATGTAGGATGACTGAGATGTACATGAGTACATTGTAGACATAAGATAGTGGAGATCTGTGCCACTTGATGTGTATTGGACGACTTACATTCATTATCAAATAATTGTTCCTCAATTCTTTTTTTATAATTTACTTCTAGGGAAATTAATTAGCTTATAAAGGTCAGAAAAATCAAAATCAGATCACTGTAGTTCTTACATGCTATAGTTGAAAGCTTACAGCGCAGTGTGAAAGAAATGCAAGTATTGTTCAAACCTTAAGAGTCTCTCTCTTCCATACCCAGGTTAATCATCTTACAATAATTTAACAATAACAATCAGGCAGTTAACAGAAGTAATTTTCAATAGATGACTTCTTTTAAAAGAAGATCTTTAGAAGTACAACACGCGTTGCATGAAACTTCAGCCTCACAGTTCCATGGATGCGAGCTTATAAATTGAATATTGCATTTAGTTCTGAAATCTCATCAGATTAACAAGATAACAGAAACTTGTATTACACATATTTAAGCTCAGTGATGATTTATTTGTAGTACACTTCCTTGGTTTTATTATGCAGCAATTAGGTAATACAGTGAATTTTCTAGAGTGACATATTATTTCACTCTCCATTAACTTTTATACAAATGGGTATTTCTTACATTTACTGTTATGGTTTGAGGTTTGGGACCAGGACAGGCAGGGGTTGGACACCCTGAGGGTCCCAGGGGGGAAGCAGTTATTCCCTCCCCTTTCCTGTCCACACCGGATACTGGAGGCAGAAAGTGGTCTCCAGCGTGGGAGGAAGAGACGCTTGGAGCTGACCCTTCCATGCGGCCAGGAGCCATTTTCTCACTACTCCTCATCCTCCAGTGAATCCGAAGCCATCCAACCTTTGGTTTTGTATTATATTGCATTTATTGTGTTTTCCCCCATCTTTGTACCTATATCTACCTTCCCTTCTTGTTTTCTGTTCCCTTTTAAACAATATATATATATATCTTTCTAAACTTCCAATACAGTGCAAAGTCTCTCTCTCTTTTTTTTTTTTTTACTCCTGATCTCCCTTTTTGCCCACCTGTCTGGGGGGGGAACTAAGGGATAGGGAGGGGGGAGAGCACACGTTCTGTTTCCGTGGGGACCTGCCCTGAACCCCTAAATGGACCCAGAACATTTACCATGAGCATTATCAGCTGCAAAAGGGGGTAAACTGTCAAATGTTTGCCTCGCATAATTTTGTATATTTTTGTTTTCTTGAAATATTTCTTGCAGACGGTAGAGTAGTCCTTTATATATGCGTAGAAATCTATATCTATCAGAAATATTTAAAGATTTCCACAGTTCAAGACATCAATTACTATGAAGGAAACATATGCCACTTTCAATCAAGTCTTCTCTGTTTCTCAAATGGTAGAGAACTGGCACATTGACAGTATTAGATAAGACTTTCTCCTGTCAAGATTCATTATTACAGTTTTGGGAGAACAATCCTGGTACATTTTCTTTACCTAAACTGCAGGTTATACAACTAGGAAGACCCCTTTGGTGACTCAGTTCAATTCCTTCCCTAAGGTGTACTAGCACTTCACTGAGACTTCCAGAGAAAGGAGAGAAGAATTTAATACCTTATTTAAAACCATTTATGTTATCGCATTTAAGAAATGCTAGGGTTATTTTATATCATAAATACATGAGACCTGTAACATTATTTTAGGTTTACTACAATCATATAGAATTTAATGTATGTTGCACACATTAATACAATTTGGAGTCAGTAGTTTTTTTACTTTTTCCTTTTAGGATAGCACTTGGTGGAGGAAGAGAAAAACAGCACACAGTTATTACTTGAATTTATACCTTACTGTGACTAAGCTTCAGCAGCAATCACTGAATTCTATCGTCAGATGAAAGCTGACATTGCTCTTGAAGGCTGTTCATTGCTCTTGAAATCAAACAAATAATGGGTGTTAAATGGTCGTTTACTCTGAAATATGTTGGATCACTCCTGTTTCTTGCTATGTGATATTTCTTTAACTAAAAGAAATATAAGTAGTTCAAAAATTATGAATCAGATATTAGTGAAAAACTGCACAGCAGCTTCAACAAATATAGGATCTGGTTATTTGTTTCTGAAATCAATTTATTTTCTTAAATTGTTGTAAATAGTGGATCTATAAAGATTAGATTCTTTTAAAGGAGAGCTAATATTTTTAATTTGGACATACAAAACTCAGATAGACCTTAATTACAAGTACATAATTACTTGTGAAGCATCACTGAATATTAATTAACAGCTTTTCTATAAATAATTCAACACATTTCCGTGGTTATTCAATTCACTCTGCTTATTACCTTACAAT
Organism: Eurystomus gularis; assembly: GCA_013400335.1. NCBI lineage: Eukaryota > Metazoa > Chordata > Aves > Coraciiformes > Coraciidae > Eurystomus > Eurystomus gularis. The sequence goes on along the minus strand of VZZY01023874.1, from coordinate 11,564 downwards.
GAGTGCCAGATTTTTTACATCATTTTCTTATGGAAGCAAAATATTGTTGGCAACATCTGATAAAGATACATATAATCACGTTGATGGTTAAATTGCTCTAGTGTACATAAATGTTCAGGCTAAGTCTACCATTTTTGACATAGTGAAAGAGTGAGAAAAGGGTCTGAATAAATAAATCACATGAAGCATTATCATTTTACTTTCAGAATTAGGATGTCAAACTGCCAAATACTACAAATCTACAACTGTATATCTGAAAATATCATACAGTCAGGTCACCAGACTTCAGACATCTAATCAAAGCATCTGAAATTGTGTTCTGGGAAGATATTCATGACCTAAGGAAGGAGGTCATGAAAATAAACTTCAAGATTAGCTTGGAGAAAATAGTTCATATGGAGTTCACCTTAGCTCACATGGAGTTATTAGGGAGAAATAAGCCACTCCAAACTAATACTTGGAAGGTACACTAGATTCCTGCCATGAATCATCTTCAGGAAAAACCCATGTCTCTTCATTGACTAAAGGGATTGAGTGATGCCTAAATTCCTAAAAACAACATTAGACTTCTGTGAATATTCCACCAATTACCTTAAGTTCCTGCTAAAGTCAAGTAAAAACACAGAAATCTCAAGAGTCTGTTTCAACTTTATAGATTTTAGAATGAGCAATCCTCTAAAAATACACTTCCCCATCTGCAGGAGCTCGGGTCAATCATGCTAAGATCAATGTGATCAGGTGAAAGCCGTTTATTTAGTAAAACATAGCTCTTTTATTATCTATTTGGCATAGCACGCAGTACAAGCTATTCCGCTATTGGTTACATTGTGCATATCATTTACCTAGCAACAATTTCTAATTGGTAGCACATATTCTTCAAGCTCTCGTTATTGTAGGATAGCTCAGTCCATTCTCCCTACACATGCTAATTGGCTGCTGTTCTTGTTCCTCCTACTGTGTCCACTGACTTCTTGCCAGGTTGCTCTTCTGTGGAACTTGCTCATTAGGCCTCTTATCTCCTTCACTCCCTGGGACTCTTCAGCCTAAGGGCTTCCCAGGCTCTTTCAGGGAAACATCGTTATCTGCTCAAAGCTAAGGCCCATCCCTGAGTCCTTGGACCAGCTGTGGAGTCCCACACCCATCCATCCTCATCTTTCTTAAATGAAGTACTTTACTTTTAGAACAATAAAGCTGGGCATAGTAAATCCTTTCCTAGCCACCCAGGTTCCAAAGATTTGCCTGCAAAAGCTTCAGAAAGTTAGATGTGTGAAATCTGAGCCACCTAAGCAAAGTTCAAGAAAAAAAATGTGAGATCCAAGACCTTAGACCTAAGGAATCAAATATGAATTCTAAACTAGGTTATTATTATAGTAGCATATCTAACATAACATGATGAAATAATTGCATAATATTTTATCTACTTTAGTTTTCTAAAAAGAATACATTTCAGCAGTTTCATAATAGATTTTTTAAATATATGAAGTAATTTATTTTCTATGAGCAAATACCTTGAATTTATTTTTCAATAATGAAAATTTTAATCTTAATATATCATAATATATCATACATACTCATCATACTCATTATACATATCAATATATCATACATAGCTCATATGCTTCATTTTCAGATACTGGGATAGACTAGGTTAGGACAATGACATCCTTATTTGCACCAGTTCTTCTGTTTCCACATACATATCTAGAAGCTAGATAACATAACATAACATAACACTATTTTTTAAATCTCTGGTTCCACAGATAGTAATAATCATGTGTTAAATGATTTATAGATGCAGTTAATCTGACTTGGATATCTATGTACCTTGCTTACAGGTGCATTTAGTTGTATAAATGACTAAATTACATGAATTATACACATAAAAGTTGGCGTAGAACTGCCTGTATTTATTTGCACCTGTCAAATTTGTGGTTTCAAAAAAAGCCTTATTTTGACTAGTCTTAAGATAATGTCCATAATGCTATATTTTTCTCCCAAATAATGCACATACTTGCCTAGATGTTACTAGGCACTAAAATAAATACTTTGATTTGAGCTAGTAAAATGATTCTAAGGACAAGAAAGACAATAGAATAAGAGCATAATTCTTTGAATCAGCAGATCTTTTCTAGTATTTTTTCCATTGGAAGAATGTTTTGCTAGAAACTATCTAGAAATACATAATACAGTACAAAATCCGACATTAAAATACTGTCTTCAACTCTGTATGCTCAGGTTTTTTTGACATTTTACTCTTTAGATACTCTTTCTAGAAATTATTTTCATATTCTTATCCCAGGTAATTACCAACATAGTCAAAGCCCTGTTGAAAATTATGCTTTCTAGTTTGTCTGTGCATTGCATGGCAAATTATGATGCAGTAATAGTAATAACAACAATAATAGTACTAATGAACATCTGCTTCTTGCTGAGCACCAAACCAGTCTGCATGATGACTGTACAGAAAATAGTATTTGCTAATTTAACAGTAATGTAATAGATATTTGAATTTGTAAATTCTTTCAGGATCCTTCAGTATGCCATTTGCTATTTTATTATTGCTATTATTATTCTTTACTGTAATTGTTATTAATTATGTCAAAACACTAAAATCTGCAAACTTCTTTCTTTTCATTAATGAAAATTTATTTTCTGCAATTTTACATAAAAACAGCAACAAAATAGTTGAAGTGGAAAAGCACTTCTGAAGATCATCTACTTCAAATCCAGTGCTCAAAACACAGCCAACTGCAGCAGGTTGCCCAGGTCCGTGTCCAATCAGCTTTTGGATATCTCCAGGGATGAAGACTCCACAAGCTCTTCAGGCAGCTTGTGCCAGTGTTTGACCATCTTCACAGTAAAAAAAAAAAAAAAAAGAAAAGTATTTTCTTATATTGAAGTGGAATTTCCTGTATTTCAGTGTGTGGTCATTGCCTCTTATCCGATCACTGGGCACCACTGAGAAGCGTCTGGCTTCATCTTTTTCTTCCTTTCATTAAGCATTTATATATGTGGATAAGATATTCCTCTGTTTACTTGAAGGAGACTAACAACTGATAATTGATTGTAACTGATTTTTTGTTGGGTTTTTTGTTTGTTTTGAGAACAGTACTTGAGAAGAATTTAAACTATTGAATTCCCCTAGTGTTGCAGATGTTACTGGTAAACTGTGCTTTGGGCATATTTTTTTTCCAAAAAGTAATCAAATATTTATTGTGAATATTTTCAAGATGAGGTGTTTGGATTTGTTAAAGTTCTTTGATGATTACGAATGAATTTGTCACTATTGACTTTGCAGTAACTAACTGAGTATCTTCAATTTCTGATAAAGTTCTTGCACTGCTTTTGTTACATTCCTGTTCTTATTCCATGCTGACTTGTTTTGGTCAGTGTCCTAATAGCAGCTACTGCTAATTTTACATACCAAAAGCTAAGGTAACATGCAACTCAGCTGATGAATTTCAAAAAACTTGCTTACAACTAAAATAAATTCGCTTTAGAGGGTGTCCTATTCACAGAAGAACTTAAGCTTGTATTTGTGCTGATGCTTATTCGAAAGAGCACTTCACTGCCAACAACATAAAATAGATGAGTTATGCCTTCTTGTACTGGGGCACTGTTGCTTTCACTATGTAGCCACTGTGGTGCCCTGATGAAGAAGTCCTGCTGTCCTAATTTTTCAGGTATAACATTTGAATTTATAAGATAACCATCAACAGCTGTACTTTGGATGGTTATCACAGGAAGATATAAAACTGCTGGGAAGTCCAGTCTACTGTCAGAAAGTACAAAGTATCATTGTGCATGGTTAATGTGAACTTTCTTCGTTCTGCACATACAGTAGATTAACCCACTTAAAAATATTGTTACTAAAGTTTTAATGACTAAAATGAATTCTACTGGCTGAAAGGGCATCTCTGATCTTACTATCTGTAACTTAATCAAGCATGCTATAATTTTAAGTTCATCTAGTAAGCCAGGACCTTGAGATTTGTCACTAGCCAATAATCTTATGCTGGATTACCTACAGTATCAATGTTATATGGCATGTATCTAACCACATGCTTATAATATTCTTACTAAATTACTTACATATTAGAAAGTAGAATAGATTAACAGTATGATAAAGAAATCCTAGAGCTTGGCAGGTTCATGTTTGGATTTTTTTGTTGGATTTGGGGTTTTATTTCCTATCTACCATTTACCTGTTTATCATGTCTCTCCTTATCTTCAGATAAAAGGAGGTAATAATTTAAGTTCAGTGTCTGGCATAGAGATTAAGTTTTAAGAACAACATGCATTGTCTGAATCAAAGATCAAAGTCTTGGGAACGTCCTCCTGAGACACCAAGCTGCTCTCCCTCATTACTTTATCATAACATAAAATTTTTATATAATTTCTCAGATTTACAAGCCTAATTAAAAGAACCTCTCCATTTCCTGCGGCCACCTTTCTTCCTTAAAAGGTTAGCTCATACTTCTTTCTGAATTCCTTCTTGATCAGAACTGTAACTAATAAATAACTGGTTTTATTCATTTATGCTTTCTAGGAAACTACATTTTAGTGACTGTGAATAACCTCCTAAATTAACAAGGTAACAGGGAAGACAACAAATATCATACTGGCCGATATTTTTCTTTTTCTCTTTCCTAATTGCATTTTCAAGTGGTTTTGCCTTGGGACTTGGGGAGCTACTTACACGTCGCTAGTCACAGTCACTAGCACACCAGTCGCTAGTCACAGTCACTAGCACACCAGTTGCTAGTCACTAATCACACGTTCTACTTATCTCCTTAAATAACAGTTAAAAATACATATATATGTTTATTTATTTTTGCATTTTCATTGCTTCTGTGTCTGAGCATTACATTTTCGTAGGAATCTGAATTTTTATAAAGATAAACATCTGGTTAGTATCTACAAGACGGGAAGGATTTTTGTCAGTAGAGAGTGAGGAGGTAAAGTTTATGAAATTCAAAGACTCTGTGAGTACTAAGAGACTTATAACAAGCAACAGTAATCATAAATCACTACATGACATGACAGAAGCTCAAAAAAACCCCTATATTTTCTCATTTCTGATTTCTGTTGTGATATGTGTCTGACTAAAGTAAAAAAAAAAAAAAAGATTAACTATTTTTTAAACTCTGTTTAACTTCTTACAATTTCAAATATTGTTTGCCAGATCTAGGCAGGATCTATAAAAATCAGGTCCCATTAACACATTCTCATATAAATAAATCGAACTGCCAATGATGAACAGTGTTTTGTTAGTAATTAAGGAATGATCTAATAATCTTTGGATGAGTTTCTAAAAATGTAGGAGGGAATTGGAATTCAACATGTCTTGTTAACTTGAAGTATGTTGTATATACCACTGAGCCTATTATTCATCAGCACCATACAGATGATATTCTCAGACATGAGTCATTTTAATTAAGTACAGCAGCCATAAAAATATACACAATATATCTTATTCACACTGGCCTCATTTGTGCAGTTTATCTTAGAATCACTTTGCCTACTTTTTAGCTTAAGTGAAAGTGTAGCAAAAAAAGACAATTTTTGACATATTATTTTTTGCATAGTTATAGCATATAATTTTAAAGAAGGTGCTATCATCCCTATCTAAGGGTATAGAAGAAGAGAAGTCTGTAATACAATATTTAATGACAGATTTCAGTTACAAAGAAGGTGAAATACATTGAAAGTGTTACAGTATATATTTATTAGGAGTATGGGAAAAATCAGAGAAGTTTCTTATTCAGGAATCTTGGACAATGCTTATAGTGAGATTATCATTGTCAAACCGGAACACTGAAAGTGATAAAATTTTGTTGGGTATTGAAATACAGTCCAAAGGAAAACTATGGGATGATATGAAAGCAAGAATTCTGCTTCATAACAAAACACTTAGATGTACAGAGTGCATATTTTTCTGGTACGAAACAATACATGGCAAATTAAACATAGTGATCTACCTCTGAAGGGGAAATACCTTTTCTGATGATATCCTTAATAGGAAGTAAGATTCTGGTCTTTTGGTTCTCACAGAACACCTTTGAGTAGGTGTTTTAAAATCCATACTTAAAAGGCTTGGACCTTATTAATAACATGTAATCTGGATAACTCACCAGCATACCCCAAACTCCTTCAAAGGATCTCGTTCTGTAAAGTTCCCTCTGAAGTTTCTTAACATAATCTTAACCATATCAAGTATGCTTACTGAGGGATAACTCATGTTTTGGGTCCCTGATTCTTTACAATGGGGATTTAGGTTGTCCTTTTCTCCTCAAAGACTATGAGGATAGAATTGAATCATGTTTTCATGTCCTGTCTTTACATGAAGGAAAGCAATTACTGTTGTGCACTCTTAGTGGTTTACAGTATGATACAGAAGCAGCTCTTGGTGCATTAGTTTGGACATAGTCTTCTCTCTCCTTTGATAGGGAGACTAGTCTCAGAGTTTATGTTTCTGTCATGTAACTATCCATCAGACTTTTTTTTATTTTGACTAGAAAATTCATTGGGATTTAAAAAAATATTTCCACAATAGCAGAGACACAGTAATACTGTCAAAAAAGCCTGCCAGAATTTAGAAACATTGTTCTAGAGGAGACTGTGATTTATTAGATAGATAGATATCTAAATGTAAGTCAGAACTTAATGCACAATAATTTCTATTCTATCTGGTTTTCAAGTTAGTGATGTAAAGAGTTTGTATTTGAATAATAGTTAAGAATTTTTATGTTGGTGTGAAGGAAAGAAACTATTCAAGCATATTTTAATAAGCTTATCATCCACATATGCCTTCCTATTACATCTTGAAAATGCAGGACAATTAACACCTTTTTAAGGAAGACATTAAAAAATAAAAATAACAAAGTGAGAAAAATTATCAAGTATGGACGAAGTTACTATAAATTAGTTTAAATAGTTGCCAGATTTACTAGGGTTTTTTAACTGGTATTAAGACTAATTGAGTTTGATGGTGACTGTTTAAAATATGTAATTTTCATGAATAAAGTTCATGAGCTATTTTTCTTCCTAATTATACATGTCTAAATACCCTTCTAACTAAAAGCTGTGGGGTACTGAGGGAACTTAAACCATATTGATACACATGCCACTGTTAATTATGTTAAATTCAAAGGAAGAAAGGGAGACTGATCATCTTTCTGAATAGCATACAGATGGACCACAAAAGATGTAACCTCTGAATTTTTCTTAAGGTATGAGAAGGCTTAGATCTGAGCCTGTTTAACTTCAGTACTTATCATATTTCTGTGATCAAAATGTACAAAAAAGGATGATGATGAAATCCTTAGTAATACATTCATTAATCCAGAGGTTATGCCTTTCTCTTACAATCCCCTCAAGCACTGCTTCTGTCTGAATTTTAAACATAATAATCTTCGAGTCTGACCTAAGTCACACATTTTGAATTCAGTATATCCTGAATAATTAATAGTATTGATGTGCATTAATGTTTTACATAAAACAGATCATGCTTAGGGTCATGGACATCCTCTTCATAAAAACATTGGGATTGCATAAATGTTAGTTGAAGACTCTGGTACCTGGACAGAAGAGCAGACAATTCTAATTCCTGAGCTGCTCAGACTTTCAGCTCTAATCAGTCTCCACTGAATATTGCCTTGGGGTTTTGGATGTGCTTAATCATTTACCTTGTAGGCCTTCATGTCAGGTTCAGTAGCATTTATTAATTATTCTGGTCATCTGAAATAACTATAAGAAAAATAATGAGGAAACCTTGGAAGTATAAGTGAAATTGCATTTTCATCTGCAGATAAAATATCATGGGAATTATGATGTGCAAAAAACAAATTTCAGACAGAGTTTTCCCAGTGCATGAAGCCCAGTGGAAACTATACTGGCAGCATCAGGTTGATGATGACTACCAAAAAGTTTTGCTTGTGATTATATAGGATACACAGAAATTTTTGAGGTAGTTGGTGAAATGATGTCTTTGCTAGACAAATCTGTCACTCTCAGTGAAGCTATATTACCTAAAAAGTAAGGCAGGATGTATGTGTAAATAATACCAAAAAACCCCAGTTTTAAAGGTGTTTTTGCTAAGAGCATCTGCTCTCTTAAGGTTGTCTGAACAAATACTTTGTTAAAATGTGATTATAAGGTAAAAAGGGAAGCAAAACATACAGAGGCAAAAAACTGCTAACACACTTGGTTAGGTCTTAAGAGTCTGTGGAGTCTGAGCATGATGTCAGGAAGATTATCTGACTGAGAACCAATTAAAAATGGTACGATATGGAAAAGAGGGAAATAATTACCAAACATATAGTGACACAGATCTGACAAAGAAAGGACACAAGGAAATCCTGTCAGTTACACAAATTGATGGGCTACCGACAAACTGCAGGAATCACTTCAGAGAGGGTCAGCATGGATTTTGTAGCCCGTAGGAAGACCAACATCAGGGTCCAGGATGTTAGTTTATATAGGATATCAGGAAGAAATTCTTTACTGAAAGAGTGATTAGCCATTGGTACAGGCTGCCCAGGGTGGTGGTGGAGTCATCATCCCTGGAGATGTTCAAAAAATGGGTAGATGTGGGCCTTTGAGACGTGGTCTAGGGGTTAGGTAGAGGTTCAAAGAAGGTTGGACTAGATCCTAGAGGTATTTCCAACCTGAATGATTCTGTGATTCCATGATCTAATTGGGATGTGCAAGATGATGAAGGAACGTTCAGGGGAAGAGGGGAGCAGGGAGGAACAAAGAGCAGGTATAGAAAGAAGCAAAAAACAAGTTTAAATGATACCTAGACAAGTGGTGTCCTAAGACAATTATTTTAATCGGGTTGGCATATGTGCCATATATTTTTAAATGTCAGTTGAAGAAGTAAAACCAATACTTACATTGAAAATCTTATCACCCTCCGTTTTGTGAAATGAATTTATAGAGTAGTAAGAAAAGAACTATCCCAGTCTTGGTCCAATAGCTGCCATGGAGGTAAGCAGCACAGGAAAGAGGTTTGGCTACATACACAAGCTTAAAGCTCAGCTTTGCAATGGCTACATCACGTCACTTCTCTGTGCAAACCAATCTTCCTAGACTTTGTTAAAATAGTACAAGTGTCCTAATGCAGTTAATTGTCAGCATAAATGTCTCTTGCCTGTTTTCTATCATTCCTGGGCATTTCTGTCCTACTTTTTTTTAATGTAGTTTCTCTTCCTCTTCTCCTTTAAAACAGAATAAGGACAGCAGAGCTGTCAAAAATTAATGCATACTTCCACAACTATTTTGTACCAGCTTCTCACAATTATGTACATTATTTAATAATTAACAGTTCTCAAATGAGAAAATGCTTTTTGACTTCTTCTTAAACAAGAAACTGTATCTATTTAGAGTAATAGCATATCAGCTGTAATATTTTTTTCCTGACAGATATTGTGCTTTAGAAGCATATGTGGATCACATCTTGAAGTATGAGAAGTAATTGTTCTTTTACCTTTCTCTCTTTATTTTTGTTATTTGAGAAGTTGGGAAAATATCTATAGATGAGAATAAAGCACTGTTCAGGAGGGTAAAATTCAAGGGACAGCTGATCCTTACTTTTTACTCTGGAAATAACAATCTCATTTAAATAATAATAATTTTTCGAAGTAAAACAGTGAATTTGCACAAACAGAAGAAATGAATGAAAACATTACATTCAATCAATCAGGCACAAAGCATAAACCATCCTGAAACATTAAAGGTAAGGAAACAAAAATCTTCTGTGGCTACAAAATTATTCCACAAACGGTTATGGCAAATTTATCTTTCTCTCTCTTAAAAATTCAGTATTATCTGCTATCAGGAGACATGTACAAGTATGATCAGGTTCTACTTTGATCCAATTTGACTATTCCCCAGTTTTCTAATGGAAGAGTGATTGTTCCATCAGCCTTCTTAACAGTTAAAAAACTGTAGAAGATAAGGCACAAGAACTACAAATTTTCAGATGGTATGATCAGGCCAAACAAAGAAATGTAAAATTGTTGATGTCTGAGTCAAACACTAGAGCAAAACCTATGTTCAAGTGGTAAGTGAGCCTACAGTTGAACCAATGTTCAACTGGCAAGTGAGCCCACCAAGGGAGGTGCCTTGCTGGACTTGTTTACAAACAGAGAAAGTCTGGTGGATGATGTGGTGGTTGGAGGCTGTCTTGGGCTTAGTGAACATGAAATGATAGAGTTCTCAATTCTTGGCCAAGTAAGGTGGAGGGGCAGCAAAACTATTACCACAGACTTCCAAAGGACAGACTTCAATGTGTTTAGAACACTGGTTGAGAAAGACCCTTAGGGTACAGTCCTAGAGGGCAAAGGGGTCCAGGAAGGCTGGACTTTTTTCAAGAAGGAACTCTTAGAGGCTCAGGAGCAGGCTGTCCCCATGTGTCATAAGAAAAACTGTCAAGGAAAACGACCGGCATGGCTGAACAGGGAGATTTTGCTGGGACTTAGGAGAAAGAGAAGAGTCTACCACCTTTGGAAGAAGGGGCAGGCTACTCAAGAAGAGTATAGGGATTTAGTTAGGTTGTGCAGAAGAACATTAGGGAGGCAAAAGCTCAGCTAGAACTCAACCTGGTCACCACTGCAAGAGATAATAAAAAGTGTTTTTACAAATATATTAACAACAAAAAAAGAACCAGGGAGAATCTCCACCCCTTATTGAATGTGAGGGGGAACATTGTTACCAAGGATGAGGAAAAGGCTGAGGTACTTAATGCCTTCTTTGCCTCAGTCTTTAATAGTCAGGCCAGTTATCCTCAAGGTATTGAGTCCCCTGAGCTGGAAGATAGGGATGGAGATCAGGATAATACCCTCATAATCCAGGAAATAGTAGTGAATGACCTATTAAGCCAAATGGACACGCATAAGTCTATGGAGCCAGATGGGATCCACCCGAGAGTGCTGAAGGAGCTGGCACAGGAACTTGCCA
>VZZY01023860.1:0-18024 GCA_013400335.1 Eurystomus gularis | reverse complement strand
TATCCCTTTGGTCAGTTGGGGTCAGCTGTCCTGCTTGTGTCCCCTCCCAAGATCTTGCCCAGCCCATCCCAGTGTGGGGAATGTTGGGAAGAGCCCTGGTGCTGTGCGAGCCCTGCTCAGCAGCAGTCACAACATGGGGTGTTCTCAACACCCTTCTGGCTCCCAGCACAAACCCCTGCACCAGGAGGGCTGCTGGGGGGAAAACCAGCTCAGCCAGACCCGCTACAGCAAGTCTCACTCGTGCAGTTTAATTCCATTGGATTTGTGAGCCCCTTTCTTGAGCAGTACTTCAAGAAGTGTTTCTTGGTGATGTTTGGGATGGAGAACTAAGCTTCTAACAAAGGTGGTGGACCTCTCAGTAGTCTGCTCGGTAGCCTTACTCAATCTCACTTAGATGCCATGAAAGGTGGGAAGACAGGAAGTATGAATGCAAGGCACCTCTGTGAGAGTGGCCATGTTCAGCTATGTTGCAGAAGAGGATGAGGAACCGTTATGTGTGGTCTTGGATCAATGTGGAGATGTCCAGAGCACTACTGCTGGTTCTGCCAAAGACATTCCAGTTATGCAGCTGCCATCAAAACATTTAACTTAAAGTGTGCTCACTTTGTTTTTTCCACAGGCTGTGCGTGTTACAAAACCCAAAATCCCAGAAGCTATCCGAAGAAATTTTGAGCTAATGTGAGTATTGGTACATAACATCGGATGAAAGGGTTTTGAGGGTCCAGCACCAGCATAATCTTAGAATCATTAAGGTTGGAAAAGACCTCTACGATCATCAAGTCTAACCATCAACCTAAAACTACCATGACTAGAAAGCTCTTACCCAGTGCTCAGAAGGTGAGGGGTGCACTCTAGCCCACGTGTGCTTGGCTTGTGCATTCCATTTTTCCACTTCCATAGCTCGGTGGAAGAGATCCTTTCCACAAAGACAGCCTGTAGAGATCCATATCAAGGCTGTGTTCCCACTCCTTTACGTAGAGGGGACACTGATGAGCTCCAGAGAACCTGTAGTAGAAGTCTTGTAAACTGAATTCATGACTCAGGGCTCTTGATGTCTCGCCTATAAGCTCCCCTCCAGCAAACTCACAGAATTACAGACACATTTTAATGTGATCCATACCCATGGAGGGCTCCTGTCCAAGCCCTTTCCCAAAGCAGGGCCAGTGCCACAGCTGCAGCAGGTCACTGGGAACTGTGGGTGAGTGAGGGTATCCCTGGGGCTGGAGAACCTCCATGCAGGTTTCCTGTGCTGTAGCTGCACTGGGTGCCTCTGGGGCTCTCGCTGTGCCCCTCTGAGCAGAGTCTGACTCTGACATCTCCAGGACCTCTTTGGGCAGGGGGAGATTTGGATCACCTCCTCATCTCCATCTGAGCAGGCCCCTCTCCCCTAGCCTGTCCTTGCATGCCCTGGCCTCCACCCCACATCTGCAGTAGCCCTGCAGTGGACTCACTCCTCATCCTGAGGACCTCCAACTGTATATAGCATCCAGATGTGACTTCACCAGTGCCACAGAGAGAAGGGGAATAATTCCTTCCTTCAACCTGCTGGCTACGCTCATACAGCTGAAGACAGAACAGTTCTTGTGGTGGTGAGGACGTGATGCTGGCAACTGGTCAGCTTCTTGCCCCCTCTGGCCTCTCATGCCCTGGTTTGCAGTTGCTCCCCAGGTCCGTTTCCCTGTGATGATAAAGTTTCTCATCCTGCAGGGAGGCTGAGAAGACCAAGCTGCTGATTGCAGCCCAGAAGCAGAAGGTAGTAGAGAAGGAGGCAGAGACAGACCGGAAGAAAGCGCTCATTGGTATGTCACCAGTTGAGAGTACTATCATAGAATTGTTTAGGTTGGAAAAGACTTTTAAGCTCATCAAGTCCAACCGTTAACCCCGCACCACCAAGCCTACCACTAAACCATGTCCCTAGCAGACAGGGGCCAGACTAAATTCCCATTTCTATATCCCCCAGTCAGATGTGGTAGGACATTGTCCTCCATCGAGGACAACCATCCAAGGAGACCAACATCTCCTTGAAGGAGGCCCGGGCAGGGTGCACTGTGCTGCTGTCCCTATGTCCCACCTCCCTCCCCATCGCAGCAGAGCAGCCAACACCTCAGTCCTATGGGGGGATTCCTGCCTCAGCAGGCGAAGGGGTAACAGCTCTGCCAGAAAAACTGCTCGGGCTTGAAGCTGAATGTTCCTGTGCCAGGGAGACTCACACTTGTGAAACCAGCACAATTCTCTTCCTGTAACTATGGCTTGGAGGACAAACTATCACGGCAGGATCCAAGCAGAAAGGGGAGGCAGCAGAGACCAAAGCAAAGTGTGGCAGATACTGCAGCCGGCTGCTGGGGGTCAGGGATGCTGACGCTTAAGCTCCAAGAAGCAAATATCTGAGCTGGAGCTGTTGTGATTGCAGAGGCAGAGAAGGCTGCTCAAGTGGCCAGGATTCACTATCAACAGAAGATTATGGAGAAGGAAACGGAGAAGCACATTTCTGAGATTGAAGGTAACGGTGCTCCTGGGGTCATCTTCTACCTAAGAGTGGTGGCAGGTAGAAGAACCTTAGAGCTGGGCTCATAGGCATTGCTGTCCTGCAAAACCAATAAAGGCTGCAGTAGCACCACGTTACACGCTGGCATCGTTGCTCCCCTTTGCAGGCACCTCTCCAAGAAGCCAGCAGTGCAGGTACCTGGCCAGCCAGGCTGTGTCACACTTGGGTTAGCTCCTCCCCACGGGTTGGAGGCTCGAGTGCTCAATGTGATGAAGCTGTTCATTTGCTAACACTTCTTTTCCTGTCCACCCTCTCTTGCCGTGTTAGATGCTGCGTTCCTAGCAAGAGCGAAGGCCAAAGCTGATGCAGAGTACTACACTGCTTGGAAGCTGGCCAACTCCAACAAGGTGAGCACTTGAAAGCTGATCAGGAGAGGACTTGATGACACTTTTCCTCTGCACAGGAGATGAGGTTCAGGTGGGCAGCACTGGAAAAACACTTGATTTAACAGCCCACATCCCAGGGAGCAGCTGCTTGAGACGAAATGATTTGGGCAACGAAGCTGGGGAAGGGTCTAGAGAACAAATCTTGTGATGAGCAGCTGAGGGACCTGGGGTTGTTCAGCCTGGAGAAAAGGAGGCTTAGAGGAGACCTTCTTACTCTTGACAACTCCCTGAAAGGAGGTTGGAGCCAGGTGGGGTTGGTCTCTTCTCCCAAGGAACAAGCGTTAGGATAAGAGGAAATGGCCTCAAGTTGTGCCAGGGGAGGTGGTTTAGATTGGACATGGGGAAAAATGTCTTCCCCAGAAGAAAGGGTTGTCAAGGCCTGGCCAAGGCTGCCCAGGGCAGTGGTGGAGTCTCCGTCCCTGGAGGGGTTTAGGAGAGATGAGGTGCTGAGGGCCATGGTTTAGTGGTGACCTGGCAGTGCTGGGTTAACGGTTGGACTCAATGATCTTAAAGGTCTCTTCCAACCAGAACTGTTCTGTGAAATCTAATGATGTGAGGCCCAAAAGGTTTTCTTACAGTCTTTGGTTTCTTTTTTTTTTGTAGCTGAAACTTACCCCTGAGTACTTGGAACTGATGAAGTACCAAGCGATAGCTGCGAACAGCAAGCTCTATTTTGGTGACCGCATCCCCAGTGTGTTTCTGGACTCCTGTGCCTTCCAGCAAGCCAACCTGAGGACTGCCCCAGAAACCAGCCTGCCTTTGCAGGAGGCCCTGGAGACTTCTGGAGAAAGCCACCTCAGAGCAAAGGAAAGCACAGGCTGACAGTGGTAGAAAGATACCTGATAGAGCTCAACAGCTGGCCCAGCTGTGGATGGGGATGTTGCCTTGTGCTGGTGGGGGCAGATGCAGCGCCTGTGTGGACCTCTTGTGTATAGGTGGCAGTCGGGTTGATTTTCTTCTAGCAACATGTTGCAAGCGCTCTGCCTCTTCCGTTTCCTACCCCTATTAAACTGCTGCTTCCAAACGAAGGATGACCCTGTACTAACCTACCGATACTGGAATATTAAAAGACCAACACCAGGAAAGCCTTCTGCAGTAGGTGCCGTTATTTAGCAAGCATTGCTCCAGGGGCAGGAGATGCGGCTTTTGGGGGCTTTGCTGCTGCACCCCAGTCGTTCCCCAGTGCTCCTCGCTGATGCTGAGTGAAGAGGTTTCCTTCGTCCTGCCAATGACGCTTCGCTTTGTGGACTCTGAGGCAGGATTCTCCCAGCACTATCTAATGCTCGTCAAGGACTCCAGTGGAGTGGGCTCTCCTTGCCCAGTGGAGGATGAGTGTTCCTGCTCAGGGCAAGGCGTGGTGTGGAATAGGTTATATTTGAGTAAGATCTGCATAGCCATCATCTTCTTCCCTGTAGGCAGTGGCAGTAAGAGCAAACAATCTCTAACAGGCTTCTGTAACTTCCCTTCTCCAAGCAAGAGCCTCCTGCTGGCTGCCTGTGACTGACCGTAGGATGTTTCAGCTGCGTGGTGCACCTCACCTTCCACCCTAAACCAGATTTCAGAGTGCACGGAGCACCTCCCAGCAGCTGGTTGGGAACAGAGCTGGGAGATCTTTGCTCAGACCCTGGCCTCCCAGTAGGTCTTTTTCCACTGCTCTGCCTCGCTGGCAAAGCGAAGGAAGAGAAGAACTAAGGGACCCCACCCTGCAGCAGATATTTGACACCTCAGCTGCAAAGTAGGTGAGGCATCACTGCTCCCCAGCGCAAAATCCACCGTTCCAAGAAGTGCATCCTTACACAGCCATGATGGAGAGGCTGTTGTTGGTCCTCTCATCACTGGCCAGGCTTTGCTGCATGGCAGAGCGTTTGACTCATGAGCGATGTTGGCAGGATGGTCTTTTCTCCTGGTGTGTGTTACGTGTGCAACCTCTGCTCCCCATGTGCCACTGCAGAGTGGGAGAAAGAGTCGTGCTTGGGTGGGGGGAATCTGCTGGTACCATCTGCTTTCCTCTCCTGTCGTCCCTGTTGCTTGTTAGGGCTTGCTTATTCCTAGGACCTCTTTCTTGTGTTCTGTGACAGTCCCAGAAGAAAATGGCGGGGGAAGCAACCAGCAAGAGGTTGAGCTGAAACACCGTTCCACAGCTGGCAGCACCACAGCATTGCCTGCCTCTGGACCCACCACAAGCTGAGAGACTGCCTCTTCTCTGTGAGCCTGATGTATTTGTCTGTTCCTCCTGCTTTCCTGTCCCCTCGGGTGCAGCCACATGCAGCCCTGGGCCCTGGCAAGGTTCACCAGATGGGCCACTTGGTGGTGACGAGCTGGTTGGTGCTGGCATGGAAATATTCTGCCCCTGACACTATCCTTATGGCAAGGGGAGGAGCATGCTTAGCTTTTGCCTTGGTGACACGTTCAACCCAAAACAAGCAGCCTGAACTTTACCTATGCTAAGGGTCTCCCCAGGTGAGTTGTGTGGGCTTCAGGCTCTCCAGTGCTCTTTTCCTGTCCCGTCTAGTTTGACCAGGAGGATGGGAGTGTCTCCTCAAGGAAGTCTGACAACATATGGTGCCTTATGCTGTCTCAGTTCCTGCCCTGGCTGCTTCTCCATCTCTGGAGCAGGGCAAGCATGCATTGACCATGCCTCCTGCTGCTGACCAGCTTGGGTAACATGTGACTTTGCAGCGGTTTCAGGTGGTCTTTCTTTCCTCCATCTGCAAATTCCTGCTTGGTGCTCTCCTCAAGATAACATCTCCTCTTCAAATCCAGCCGTGGCAGGAGCTGGGGACCAGGACCCTGCCCCATTGAGAGGCCAGCTGAAGGTGCTGAGCACAGGGAGGTTGTGGGTGACACTTGGTGCACAGGGGTTGTGGCACAGCCATGTGCCTTGGAGGTCCCGGCTTGAGGAGCATTAAGCTGCGCTTTTGCATGGTGTAGGGAGGCATTTGTGTCTTCACCTGCTGACGTCTTGGGCCAACAGTGTCCTGGCACAGTGCAGCCTTTGAAGGATGCTAGTGGACTGGGGAGCAGGAAGGATGTCTGCATGTCATGCTGGAAGGCAGCTCAGCGAGTAGGCAGGACAGAGCTGAAACCCATGGCTGGTGGCAGGAGAGGAGTGGGCAGGGACAAGCATTAGCCCCATCAGACCCTGTGGTGCCCTCTCCATGGGAAGGACACCAGGGCAGAGAGGAGACGGCAGCATATTTTGTAGCAGTGGTGTTAGCAGTGCCTCCTGGAAGTGCTGTTTGACTTGCAAGGTCCCATTTCTCCTGTGGGAAGGGCTTGAAGGAGCCGGTGGAGTCAACATCTCTTTGAGCCTCCACGTCCTCAGTGTTGCTGGCTCGCAGCAGCCACCTTGGTTGAGTTTGGAGACAAAGGCAGGCGGTTTAGAACATAAGTACTCCTGAAGGAGAAGAAGACTTTTCTCCACATGGTACTCACTGACATTGGGCACCACCCAGTGCTGGCATCAAACCCTGGGCATCGGGCTGGATGGACAGGGTAGGTTCTGCCAGCCTGGAGGTTACAAGAAGCAAGGGCATGAGAGGAACCACTCTAAGCCATAACCAAGCAGCTCACAGCTCTCCTGCAGTGATCAGAGTGAGATCTCTCTGTGGGGAGCAGGAAAGCCTTCCAGGCTGCTGCAGGAGCAGGTTGAGTCCCTTTGGATTGGAGCCTTGCTGGACCTCCCTGTGCCTGCCCAGGTGGACACGTGGCTTTGCCATTAGTGGCTCAATGTCATCTTGTTCTGATTAAGATGCATCAGCCACCTACCCATCAGCCTGAGGGACACCGGGGGATGCTCCTGGGGTTTGAAGTCCTGCAACAACATGTGTGTGGTGCTCCAGTGCCTTCTGCCAAAGCCTCCTCCATCCCTCCCTGCTTCCACAGCCATTGCTTCAGAAGCCTCGGTAGGTGTGCGGGAGGAGGAAATCACCATGACTTTAACACCTCTGGTCTGGGATTTGTGTCTCTCTGAGCTGGGAGCTGTGGAGCAGAAACGCAGGTGCAACCAGGAACAGGGGAGTGAACTGGGTTTTCTTGCTGGTCAAGAGGCCTGTGTGATCCTGTGACGAAAGGGATCTGCCACTGGATCCACACCTTCTCTTGAGGAAACACGATACATATGTTCAAGTTTACATGCACAGTGTTAAGTTCTTTTGATAAAACAGAATAAAATTATTTTGTTACCATTTCCTTTATGTGTCCTGGGGCTGCTGTCACTGTAGGCACATCAAGAAGGGGGATCATAGAATCATTAAGGTTGAAAAAAGACTTCTAAGATCATCAAACCACCACTAACCTGACCACTAAACTATGTCCTGAAGTGCCACATCTACAGGTTTTTTGAATGCTTCCAGGGGTGGTGGCTCTACCCCTGCCCTGGGCAGCCTGTTCCAATGCTTAACCACTCAGTAAAGAAATTTGTTACTGATGTCCAGCCTAAACTTCCACTGGTGCAACTTGAGGGCATTTCCTCTTGTCCTACCACTTGTTACTTGGGAGAAGAGACCAGCAGCCACCTTTCTACAACCTCCTTTCCAGTAGTTGTAAAGAGCGAGAAGGTCTCCTCTTCTTCAGACGAAAGTCTGGTTGCATGTTCCCAGCTGCAGTACTGCTGCCCCAGAAGCACTGTGAGCAGCATGGGCTCGAAGAAAACCACAGGATGGTGGAGCTGAGCAGCAGGGGCAGTGCTTAGAGTCCTGCTCTATTTCTGCTATTGCCCTCCAAAGCGCCTGGTGGGAGCTGAGACCTGTTGGCCCTTCGATGCCCACCTGAGCTGCCCTGTTGTTCGCTTTGGCCAGTGCAGGAGCATTTCCCAAGCAGGCATGGCCACCATGTGAGCACTGTCCTTGGGGACAGCAGGCTGGTCCCTGAGCCATGTTGCCTGCAAGCATGACCACTTGTCTTGGACCAGGGTGATGGGAGCTGAGCCACTGGTGGGAGTCACAGGGCGAGCCTGGGGCCTGTTTTGGCAGCTGTGGCTGGGGGTTCGCAGGGACTTGCTGCAGCCCTCATGGTGACTTCACTCTGCATAGCTGACATGAAGGGCGGCCATTTGGCCCCCATGGCGCCAGCATGGGATTTGGGAGCTCAGCAGAAGCCCTTCTCCCCTGTGGTTCCACCCATGCCAGGTCCGCCCTGAGCCCCCCCCTGCCCACTGACCCCTCCAACCCCATTCTGCCAAGAGACACCCAGTGTCACTTCTACCTTCAGTCTTTATTGGTATAAAAGCCCTCAACTGAAATTATATCAAAAAATGGGGAGACCTGATTTCACAAGAGATGGCTCAAAAAGTGGTCATGTCACCCTGCAGTAAAAAGGAACTTCCTGTCTAGGAGAACAGTAGCTCAAGTGGTAACTTCAGCGACAAAAGCCCCACTGGGAAGCCAAGCCCAGCTTGGACCCACCAAACCCCTTGGTGAGACCCCTGTGTGACTGTTCTCAGGCCCAGGGCGTGGGCCCTGCAGTGCAGTGTTCCTCCTGCCCTGGCAAGCTTGGTGGGAGCTCCTCACCGTGGCCTCAGCAAGACACATTCAGGTCATCAGGAAAGAAGACAGTAGTATCTCCCAGGGTACAGGAGAGCTTGGACCAACTTGAGCCTGCCCTTCAAAACCAAAGCCAGCATTATCCCTGCTCCTGGTCTCCTCACAAAGCTCCATCTGCCAGCTCTCCCTGGCCCAGCCATGAGGCCACAAAGTCTGTTAAGGCACAACTCAAACAACTGTAAACGCTGGTGTCCTCCCAGGGGAGGGTCCAGTGAGCAATTCAAGTAAGGGTGGGAGCAAGATTGTGGCTCCCCAGCTTGTGCCACCCAAGCGTTAGACCCAGCAACTCCTCGGCCGCCAGTGGCAGATGGATCATCCTTGGTCATCTCCTGGCCACAGGTGGCTTCAGGGCCACCTTCGGGGGGGCACCCTGCTGGAAGACCAAGGCAGGTGTTGGTGGGGAGCAAGGCAGGACCAGTCTTAGTGGCCCCTCACCATGGCACAGCACCTTGCTCTTTAGTACCGGGAGAGGCTTGCTGGGTGGCTTTGGCTTCACCTGGTGGGAGGAGAGAAGAGACTCAAGTCCCTCACCTGGGCACCAAGAAGGAACCCAGAGGCGGACAGGGGACAGAACTGCAGAATGGTGGGGTTTGGAAGGGACCTCTGGAGATTGTCTCATCCAACCCCCACCTGCCACCACCTAGAGCAGGGTGCCCAGGATCGCGCCCAGGTGGGTTTGGAATCTGTGCAGAGAAGGAGACTTCAAAACCTCTCTGGGCAGCCTGGGCCAGGCTCCATCACCCTCACAGCAAAGAAGTTTTTCCTCATGTTCCTGGTGGAGCTTTCTGGGTCCCGGTTTGTGCCCGTTCCCCTTGTCCTGTCACTGGGCACCACTCACAAGAGTCTGGCCCCATCCTCTTGACCCACCCCCCCCCCTTTTAGATATTGATCAGATCCCCTCTCAGTCTTCTCTTCTGGTCAGGCCAGGGAAGGTCTGTGAGAGGTCCCTGGCCATGGGGAGGACAGGCCACCCCTCCATTAGGCAGCAGTGGCTTTCAGAAGGGTGGTTACCTGCAGGAGCCGTCCTGGAGAAGCTGGCACTCTCACCTGAGGAACCAGTGCTGGTGGCTGCAAGATCAGCAAAAAAAAAACAGGGGTGAGATATTCACCCAGAGGTAAGGGCTGCCCTGTGCTGGGGCTCTGCTCTGCTCCCTCACCTGTGGGGCCGGACAACACGGTGCGAGGGGCCGGGCATCCTGCAGGGCTGCCGTGCTGCTGAGCAGGTTGGGGTGGCCGATGTCGTGGTGAGACAGCTGGCGGGGGTGGGGACGCGCCTGGCTGCCCTCCTGGAAGGGGGTGTTGGCAAGAACAGCAGCAGGACCACTGGAGGTCCTCCTGTGGGGCACAGGGACGATGTGGGGCTGCTCTGGGCACCCCTCGAGCTCAGCTGTGGCTCAGCCCCACAGTGAGGCAGAGGAGGAGGGGATTACCCTTTCTGGAAGCATCTCATCCCCTGGCCTCTGAAGATCACAACACCAACACCAAGGAGGATGCCAGAGAGCGCCAGCACGGCTGCCAAGACCATGCTGCTGCTCCCTGTGGAGACCCAGTCAGCATCAGGACACCCTCATGCCAGGGACACCCCGTGGGGATCATAGAATCGTAGAATGGTTTGGGTTGGAAAGGACCTCAAAGATCATCTAGTTCCAGCACCCCTGCCATGGCAGGGACATCTCCACTAGGCCAGGATGGAGCAGCACCTACTGGCACCATGGCAGGGTGCCAACCCCATCCCCAGGATTCAGCCCCAGCATGTGCATCAGGCTGATGGACCTGGCCACGGCACAGGGGTTGCCATACCTGCCACCACTTCTGAAATCTTCTGCTCACAGTAGGGTGCTGCCCAGCCCGGATCGCAGTGACACTCCCGCTTGTGATTGCACACCTGAGATGAGGGAGGAAAGCATCAGGAACATGCCATAAGGGCCGGGACAGCTGCCTGGGCCCCACAGCTGCTCTGGGAGGATGATATTACAGCATACCCCATGGTTGTTGCACTTGGCTGAGCAGTTCTTGTTGCCGTAGACCAGGAGGTTCTGGCAGCGCCCAGCATAGCAGACCTGGGGGCAGGCAGGAGAATTTTGAGTTTTCCCCAGGTCCCCACAGACGGTGGTCGCCCACCGCCACCACCCCGGCATGGCAACCAGCATGCTCACCATCTCTTCTCCGCACTTGGCACCGGTGGGCACCAGGCTGAGCTTGGCCACCACCTCATTGGCATCATTGTTGGTGATGACTGCCTTGCACTTGAAGTGGCCAACAGAGAGGGAGCCATCGCCAAGGACAGGGTAGGCGTTGTTGCTCAGGCACAGCAGTGTGCCACACTTCACATCCCTGCAGGAGAAACAGCCATGAGCATGAGCAGCATGGGGCTGGGGAGCTTCACTCGGCCGTGTGGTGCTGTTACCAGCTATGGACACCGGTGGCCCACTCCTCCTCCCCAGCTCCTTACTTGGGGTTGCAGGGCCGCTTCCCATACTCAGTGAGGCAATGGAGGTGGCGGTGTTGCTCACTGTTGTGCTTGAAGCAGACATCAGGAGCTACCTGGGCCTCTAGAAGACACATGGAGAGGGTCACATGAAGCCAGAGCCTGCAGCAAGCCAGCAATGCTGGCATCAGCGGCCACGCTTAGGGTCGGCAACCACAGCACCCCAGCTAGGGATGCAGGATGGGGCTACAGCTTAGCAATGCCCTGCCCCGAGGATCTGGGGCTCCAGGTGCATCACCCAGATCGTGGTGTGAGGAGGGTGGGCAAGGTGGGGAGATGCTACCTGCACCCCAGAGTGTGCGGCACTGCTCGCCATGCGAGGGGCAGGCCCCGTTGTAGCAGTAGCCATTGCCATTCTGGCAGGAGATGCCATTCTCCTGGAAGACATCCTCCGGGCACTCGGCGCTGAAGCCAGAACAGTGCTCAGGGAGGTCACAGTAGTTCTTGCTGGCCCGGCAGAGTGCACCAGCAGCCCTCACCTGCAGAAAGGGGATGTAAGCATGGCCTCAATGCTCCCGTGTCCCCAGATCCACACAGGCACCACAGCCCAGCAGCACTCTGGTCTTCAAAACATCTCCCAGAGCTCTGTGGATCCAGACATGGCAGCTTGTGCCGCTCTGGCACAAAGACAATTGCTGTTGACTGAGCTACTGCACAGGACAGAGACACCATCAGGCCTCAGACTTTGTCTTCCCATAGTTAAGTCTCTCCCTGCAGCCAATACCCTGTGCTCTGCTTTTAGCCTGGACTTGCCCCAGCATCCTCTTCCAATTCTGTGTCTTCACATCAAGGCATTTCTTAGATCTGCACACAGGAACCAATACATGTAACTCAACTTCCTCTTGGATGAATGGAGCAGAAGAGGTGGGTTGGTTTCCCAAATCAGGAACAGACCACACTGATCTCTTTTGAACACCGCCCAGTTCTTCCACACCTTTCATCCTGCATCTAATCTAACAGAGCCAGGGGACCTGGGGTCCAGAAGGCCAGAGATGGAGGTTGCTTCACCTTCTCAACCAAGATGCTGATTGTCCATGAGCATCCAATGGAAAGCATGATTCCCACCTAGGACATTGGGTGTGTTTTCCACTGGGCAAGCTGCTACAGAAGTCCTTTAGGCTCTCCAGCAGGCTACAGACACACCAAGAAGCCCAGGGCAGGACTGTGCACCCATCAGCTCCCTTCCCTGCCAAGTTGGTTCCCCTGCAGTGGCTGTACCTTGCAGTCCTGGCAGCAGGCTCCCTGTGCGCACTCGGCTCCCTCTCTCAGCTGACAAGTGGTGGCATTGCAGCAGCGGTCAGAGCACACCTGTGAGACAAGGAGGGATTAAACCCTCTCAGAAGCCTCCCTGAAAGAGCTTTCCTTCCTTTCTGGAGGGACTCAGTTGCCAACAGCCCACAGGCTGAACCATGGGGAAAAACTACAACATCATCCCAGGTGTGAACCATTCCTGCCACCTCTTTACCCATTACCAACACCAAACAAAAGGACTAGAAGAGATTTTTCACAAGATGGAGCCTGATTGGGCCCCTATTCTCTGGTAACACCCTTTGCACATCTCCAGGAAGGAGAAAAAAGGAGGATCTCTGTGCTTTCTGCATCGGAGGAACATCCCTTCAGGTTCCAGAGCAAGGCTGTGACCCGAGGGTTTATCCCAGAGACATCTCCTGGCCATTTATCTCCAATCTCCCCACTGCGATGCAGTGGTGGGCCTCTAGGAATGAGGAAAAGCTGAGCACGGCTCTTGAAAGGACAACACGCCATAATGTCCCTCTCTTTGGTTCACCACTTTGGAGGATGGCCATCTTTCCTGGACGTGCCCCTGCTAAAATCACAGCCAGCTGCATGAAGGAGGGGCACACATCCAAGTTAATGAATGTCCTCCACAAGTTCTTTTTCAGCCGAAGCATCAGGAACATGTGGAAGATGAGCCTTGCAAAGCACCATGTCCAGGGAAAGAGGCTTGTACAACCTTTTCCAAGTCTGAACGACAGGTCTCAAGTCCCTGCTGCCCACTCTTCTTCTGGGGCTCTCTGACAGCATCCCTACCTCTGGTGTGCCACAGTCGCATTGCTCTCCCCGCTCCACAAACTGGTTCCCGCACACCGGCCTCCCATACAGCTCATCTGCCCGGGGGACGTTCAGCAGGCAGCTGGTCCTGGGGTTGCTGAGGAACTGCCACATGTCCTGCTCACTGCAGCGGCTGAAGAGCTTGGGGTAAACCAAGCTGAAGGGGCACAAAAACAGCCATGAGCAGAGAGGACTTACCTGAGAGCCCTCGCACCCAACAGCCCAGGGAGAAGCCGGAGCGCCACCAATAGATCTTTGAAGTGCAGCTTCAAGCAGAGTGTCCACCCAGACCTGACCATCTCATGGGCTTCATACCATCAGGGCAGTTCTAGAAGGCACCTTGAAATATTTGTTGCCCAGAGATGTTCCCTTTTCTCCTTCACTCACCCAACACTTGCCGCCATGACACATCCTCCATCAGCTTTGGGGACAGGACAGTGGCAGCCAGCAACATCATCATCGTGAGACATCCCCAGGTTGTGCCCCATCTCATGAGCCATGGTGGATGCAGCACCGATAGGATTCACGCTGTGGTCCTGTGGGACAAGGAGTGAGGCATGGTTCAGATGCTCTCCACAGCATCTCCACGGCATGAGGGAAGACTCACTCTGGAAAATACAATGCCAGGAGCGTAGACCATGGGGTGGCTGCTGACCCTCCTGCACATGCCCAGACAGTGAAACCCACCTGGTTGACTCCACCCGAGTCCCTGGTGCACATTGCAAGCTTCTTGGCAAGCCCTACGGTTGTACCGTGGAAGTCTATGCCCCTGTGGGAAAGAGATGCCACTGTGGCCATGTGGCCTGAGCGGCAGCAGGGCTGCAAGGTTGGCATGGTGGCCTCCCTGTCCTTACGTGATCAGCTGGGCATTGTCATGTGGCTTCCTCCGCAGCAGCTCTGCCTCCCGCCAGTGGAGGAAGTTGTCCAATGTCACCTCCGGGTTGGGACTGACCATGATTTTGTCCTTGTGGCTCCACACCTCCAAGCTGATCAAGGCCACACGCAAGTGAAGAGGCTGATAAAGCTGTGGCAGGAGACAGCCCAAAGGAAGTACTTGGATTTGAGCTGTACAAGCAAAGGGAAGGTACCACCTACCCTGGGGAACCATAACGAAGCCCAGGACCACACCTCACTGCACAGTATCAGCTCTGTTACCCCCTCAATAAATAACACTAGCTGGGTGACCACATAGAGTTCACCCCAGGACCTTTGGGCTCCCTCTTGGGTGGTGAAGGTTGGGATGCTGCTCCCATGCTGCTGACCAAAGTGTGAGGCTGAAGCAAGGCAAGCAGAAAGCTCAACCTGGTGCACTGCATCCATCACCCTCTCCTCATGAGCACTCACTCCAGCCTGAAAGTGGCCATGGGATGTGCTCCCAGCAGTTATGAGAAGGTTCTTCCCCCTTCCCTTATGAGAGAGCTAGGAGCTAGGAGACAGCCATCCTGTGCTCCTAAGGAGCCAAGGCTGAGCTGCTTGTCATGTCCACTGTTGGCCAAGGTAGCTGGTCACCCTGTGGAAGCCCACCTGTGGGCTTGAGATCAGCTCCAGCTCCATTACCCTCCACACACTGATGTCTCCCCTGCTGTGTTCATGCCCATGCTGGCACTGTGGGGCATCTGAGGGAGCTGGGAGGGCAGATCCATCCCATCCCCAGGCTCACCTTGTCCACGTGGTTCACAATTTCCTTCATGCGGTTCTGCACTGTTCGCAAGTCCTTGTGTTTCCGGAACTATGGCAAGGACACAGAGATTTCCAGGCTGGCTTCGACCTCGTCATTGCACTGGATACGCCAGCAGGAACCAGCTCCCCCACCCCACGTACCTCCTCATTGTCCACAACCAGGACCAGCTCCACATACCGGGGACCTTTGCGTAATGGAGCTGATTTCTGGAAGGGAAGAGGAAAGTGAGCGCAAAGAGGGGCTCAGCTCTGCAGCTTGCTGAGCTCTGCGGTTGACCTTCCTGTGGGATGTATTGGATCCTGGAGCATCTTCCAATGTTATTCAAGGCTAGTAGGTCTTCTAGCTCTGCTTTTTTGATGTTACTTTGCGGGGTGTTTCAGACATCTTCCAACATACAAGGAAAAACCCAAGCCTGCTACTGGGATAAGGCACAAGAGAGGCTCTGCAGGCATCATGGAACTCATGGGGTAGGAGGATGCTCCTGCTAATTGTACAGAATCTGAGGACTTGTTCCCACCAGGAGCTAAGCCACAGGGTGCAACCTGTGTTTGGGTACCCAACCAAAAAGGTGTGGGGAGAGGACCATCTATGCTATGGGAAGAAGAAGCAATGCAATCCTTAACCCAGTGGTAGAGTTTCATGGCTGCAGGAATTTTTGGTTCGTGGTCATATTCCTGGGTGGCACCAGACACTTGGCACGTGCCGCACTTCCCCTGCAAATGAGTTGCTCTGTATACAGCGTGCTGGCCAGACACAGATTCCTCCAGCGGCTCCAGCAGGAAGGTGGTCTCATTCACCCGGAAGAACCCACTGTGAAGAGAGAGCGTGGTTGTCAGGTTGCGGCGATATCCAGCAGGACACAGACAGATCCTACCCGTGGTATGAGACAGAGCTGCTAAATCCCAGCTAGGAAATCACCCTATCACTTCATGGTTCCCATAGCTTGGATGAGCTACAGGCCACCAGCGGGATGTGACAGCCAGGTCCTTCTGGCCATGTGCATGAAACCACACTCAATGCAAAGTCCCAAGCAGCCCTTGGGCAGTGCATGAAGGCCCACACTGCTGTGCAGAGGTACAGGGTGCAGGAGCTCACGGCAATGTGAGGAAGGGGATGCCTCTTCCCTGCAACCTTGCCTGGTCCAAGAACATGTCAAGGAGGTGCTTCAGGATGGAGCTGACCTGAGGCATGCCAGGAGATGGGGAGTAAGAGGAAACATTCACAGAGGCTGCAAAAGCATCAGTTTAATAGGAGGACTGTCAGGGAGGCTGGAAACTAGCTGCTGGGCTGGGAAAGAGCATCCATGGTTGGTAGGAAGGGGAGGAAGGGGAGCACCCTCTACTCTGAGCAGCAGAAAGACCCCTGGGTTCAGCAGGGAGACCCAGAGCCTCCAGGCCAGGTTTAACACAGAATTTCTGCTGAGCACCTCCAGCATTCAAGATGCTGTAAGGTGTCCCATGTGGCCTGTCTGTGTCGTCCTTGTTTCCTCTTCTGCCTTTGCACATCTTGTCCTTCTGCTGTATAAGGATACCAAGTGTCCCAGGGACGCACAAGCTGCACGAGCCGAACTTTCCACAGACACAACCCCTGCTCTCAAAGTGAGGACATGGCTGCCGTGCAGCTCCAGCAGGTGTTTCCCCTGCAAATGTCCTCCTCACACATCCCCCTGCAAGGGACCCCTCTTCTCTGGCTGGCCCTTTTGCAACCTCTGATTGCTAGCTGATCTTTAAAGAAAGAGAATAGCCAAGTATGAATCTTCCACAGCAAACTGAGCAACCCTGCATGGACCTGGTGGGTTGGGTTACTCTGCAAGGATGCTTTCTACTGTTAAATGAAGGTAGTTCTACCTAAGCAGCTTTTGAGGAATGAGCACCAGCATGGCCAGCAGCTGGTGGGTAGAGGGAGACATGGCTGGCCTGATGCACCTTATGCTTTCCTTTTCTTTGGAAAGGCACTTGGCCATCAGCTCTAGGAGCTTGGCATGGCCCAGAGGAGATGCCAGCTGCCTACAATCCAGTGCATCACCATGAGCACCCCTTTGTGCCGCTGGCCACAGCACTAGGGGCATATTTGGTCTGACCTGCCCTAGGAAGAGATATGGACCCGGGACAAGCTGTGCTGTCCAGGGAGACCACTCCCACCCAGACCTTCTGTGGCACTTAAGGTTCTAATCTTGTCCCATGCCATGAGTCAACCCCCCAAAAGTGGCTGGATTAGCCACAAAACACCATGTGACTTTCCTGCTGGGCACCGAACCCTGGGTGGTCAGCACTCCCACCACCAGCAAGAAAAGGGATGTCTTCTTCTCTTCCTGGGGGGAAACCTGAGCTCTCCCTCCATCAGCACAGCTCTGGATGGCCAGGGCTTGGTCACAACAGCTCCGCATCCACAAGGAGCAGCACTGTGGCACGCACTGAGGCCAGGCTTGATGGTCAGCCACAGTCTCTGGGGGAGTGGGAGATCCTACCTGAGCCCACCACAGGTGCTGATGCTCGCCGCTGAGTCGGTGTGTCCTTCCACATGACCCTGATAAAAGCAGTGATCCTGATGCCAAGAGAGAGGAGAGGTGTAACGAGGGTCTGCACTGCAGGGAAACTGCTCTGCTGTGAGCCAGCCCCATACCTCAACCTTTGGCTTCTCCGTGATCTCTGTGCCGTCAGCCAAGTAGTGTGTCTCGGTGTAGTGCTGCCCCAGCAGCTCCCTGCAAAATGGGGAAGAGGTGTCAAGAGTGACTGTGTTTTGGGGGAGAGGATGCAAAGCTTTGGGGATGAGGTTGGTCATGTTGGGTGGGCCCATGACCTCCCCAGGTAGGTTTGGCAAGGAGGGACAAAAAATGCAGTATTGGTTAGTGAGGGTCTGGGCTGAGGGCTTAGATTGCCAGTGCAGTGACACTGGACTTTGGAGAACTGATGTTTGTGGCAAAGGTGGGACATGAGCCTGCCCCAAGGTGTCCCACCACGCCTGACTGCACTCACTTGTTCTTCTCCAGCCACAGGAGGTAGTCCCTGCCTTCAGCACGGACGCTGTAGAGGACATGGTCTGGGTAGATGCTCTGCATGAAAGAGATGACATCACAGACCCATCATCATCAGGAGCAAGAGCCACAGAAGAGAGGACCTTCTGGCCCCCATCCTGCCCAGAAAGGGTACGGGATCTGCATGCACCCCACTGGAAGGCTCCTGCAGGACAGGGAGCCTGGCTGCTCACCCTGGAGGCAGCCAGCAAAGACTTGAGAAATCAGAAGAGAAAGGATGTGGGCAATAATGCAAATCCCTGGCACATCCTGAGATAAAGAATCACAGAATCACAGA
>VZZY01023859.1:2585-22798 GCA_013400335.1 Eurystomus gularis | reverse complement strand
TGCTGGTCACACCATTTCTGATTACTGAAAATAGTCCTAAAGAGATGATAAAACTCCACTACAGAGAGTTATATATTCCATAAAAACAACATACATTAAATAAATTGTACCTGGAGGTTTGCTAAAGACTGATAAGGTGAAATGATTCATGGCAACTTGGTCACTAAAAATCTATGTACACCTTTATATGAATCATCTTTCTAACTGTCAAGATGAAAAATATTTTTGCATTCTGTGAAATGATCTGGCTATGAAGTAAAGTTGGGACATCTAACATGACTCAAAACATGTCCATTTTATGGCTTCTACATCTCGTTTTCCAAAATTCCTGATGTGTATCCCACAGGTATCACTAATATTTCCACCCCATCTTGATTTTTATCTGGCTAAAATGCTACAGCTATAAGAGATTGCATTAGCTGTGCTGGCATTTCTGAACAGGGGCCAAACATTTCCACAGCAACTTGATACTACACCTCCTTGGTAACAAATTTAACATAATTATTTATGATATTTACCTTTATTAATGCTCTAGGGATGAATATTCTAGGAGTCTACCATTCTTAAAATATATTTGCTAGTTTCATGAATAACTCATGTTACAAATAGTCACATTTTTAGTGTTTTGTGTAATATCTAACAAAACCCCTTCCCAGATATGCAATTAAGGTTCTTCAATCAGTAAATCCTCAAACTGCCTGAAAATGCTAAAAATATACCAGTCAAGCAGAACAGATTTGTAAGGAAGAGGCAAACAAGCAAAAAAAAAAAAAAAAAATTTCATTCATGACCAGTATTTAAAGGAATTTTACAATAATTTTATTTTCACACAATGCTTTAAGTTTGAGGTTACTTTTCTCACTCAAAAATCTGACACAAAATCTTTAGACTTTGGTTCAGAATCATCCTAACCACATATAAAGCACATCTAACTTTTCATGAGAGTTATAATAAAGTAAATGGTGTAATCAACACACCAGATTCAACCCTTTTGAACTTCAAATCTGATTTCTAGTAGCTGTATCCAAGACAAGTTCAATCTGTGTACTAGCACCCATTACAGTACTACAGAATAAACTGTGAAAAACTACTCAGAGAAGTTATGGGCTCTTCCTCTTCATCTTCCATTGCATGATTTTATCTATTTAAAAAATCTTTTCCACGTAATACATTACAGTTAAACAGAAAACCATTAGGCCTTATTCAACTTTAAATATTGCGCTTCTCTGGGTTTGAGTTGTAAGTGTGCTATTAAAAACACAATAGCTAAAAGAACAAATGCACAACCAAATATATGAGATGCATAAGACATTTTAACACATGTGACTGCAAGAGCAGTTACTACAGTGACATGCATTTCTGAGACCATGTGAAATAGTTAAAAAAATAACTTTTTTGATAACTTAAAAAGTGTCTTAATGGGTTTTAGAGTTATAGTAAGTTAGTAGAAAATTGGACTGCTATAAAACAGTTGTACAGTTCTCACTTTTTTTTAAAGATACTTTACACACTCCAGTGTTATCTGTCTGTCTGCACCCAAGTACTTGAAAGACAATGAGCACATACATATCTGTGTTCATAACTACACCACTCAGTATTT
This sequence comes from Eurystomus gularis, assembly GCA_013400335.1. NCBI lineage: Eukaryota > Metazoa > Chordata > Aves > Coraciiformes > Coraciidae > Eurystomus > Eurystomus gularis. The sequence goes on along the minus strand of VZZY01023859.1, from coordinate 21,198 downwards.
TGAAAAGCACCAGAAAAGTATCACTACTTGAAGATAACAATCACTTAATGACATTGATTTCTTGTAAAACATTCTACACTAGGGAAGTGGTAATTATTTTTTCATTGTCTGTTGGAAGCATAGAACAGAGGTCTCCAAACGCAATGAAAGCAAGAGAGCTTGACATCTAAAGTTCCAGTCTAAAGATGTGTTGTAAACACAGTATTTGTATGGTCCTTGTTGTATGAGCAAAGCTTAAGTTATCAGTTCAGTATCTAGGAATAAGCAGCATGCCAGCTTGTACTTCTGAAAGATCAGGTTCAAAGGTTGTTGGCAAGCTATCTGAAAGTTAGCTATCTAGCAGATCTATCTGAAATAAGGTAGAGGAATGCTAGCAAAATGGAAAAGATGAGTCCTTGGAAACACCTGCAAGGCAAGAGACTGGCAGAAGAAAAGGATAGACAGAAAAAAAAAGTGAGGAAAAGGCAGACAGAGCAAAGGATAAACAAGCAGAAACATAACAGTGCAAAGTCTAGAAGGCAGAAACAGGAATATGATTTAAGGATGAATGAAGAATGCCTGATAAATGGTTTAATCCAAAACTCATTGAAGACAATAGGAAGACTTCCAAAATGGTTTGATATGAGGTTTGTAATCATAAATGACTGCATTTAGAATCACTGCTTGACCAGCATATCAAAAAAACAGCGAGCACTGCTTAAAAAGTGACTTCATAAAGCTTCTTCTGAGATGAAGATGCCATTGCTTCTTTGAAGATATAGTCATTAAAGGATGAAGAATGTGAACAGTCAGTATGAGTGCTCTGAAGTTTAACTATAATCTCCTTACTTCCTACTGAGTTTCTGAAATCTTCTCTGGTGGAAACAGGAAGCAAAACTGAGGCAAACAGCTTCATCTGGAAGTTACCTGTAGATTAACTTTATTCTCAGCTTTTTTTTCTACGTGAATACTTTAACATGTGTATGCCCAATTCTAACAGCATTTAAACTTTTTACTGTTGCATTTACCTGAATACTGAAATGCAGTATAATATCCTACCTTATATCACCTGCTTGTTACAGCTGCTTGTGACCCATTGATAGATAGGTTTAGTTTTGAAATTTCACTGTTCACTTAAGGAAAGTTAGGAGATGGCCCTGTAAGGGAAGAATACCTCTAGCACAGGCTAATTTTTTATTAAAAAAAAAAAAAAAAATTGAAGCAAAGTGATGCTTTTGTGTTTCAGAAAAGAAGCCAATGACACTAACATAAAACAAGTTCAGTTTTCATGAACTCTGAAGCAAACAAATATGTACACAAGTATATTTAAATACATTCATATACAGAATGTCAGGAAGTAAATATTGGACACTGAATTAGACATTCTTGTCTCAGTGCAGAAAATTCATCCTTTTTTGTATGGTATTGTTCTGAACAGAAGCAGGACTGGAAAGGGATGCATTTGTATTTACAACTGATATCCAATTGTAGAAAGCTCTGTTCTCTTTACATAGAAGGCTAAATAATACAGGCTGTGTGGTCTTAAGTATAACCAATGTTTTGTTTTGCAGATCTTGTTTTTTTTTACTTTAAATAATTGTGTAAAATTCTCTCTATCAGAGAAATGACAAATTGAAAGAAATGTAGTGAGAGTATGAGGCATCAGTAGAGAAAGGATATTTGTCCAACTTGTATATACAGAAGACAAGCAAATATGGTACAGGTTTCAGAGATGTTTTGTCTGACTATAGACCAGACAGTCAAGACCAAGTTCATTTTGAAGTGGATATGTTTTATACTGTCTCATAGTGATTTACTGTGCAAATGAGTACAATCAAATCATTGAGCAGTTCCAGGAATGGTGCCAATATTTTATGAAGAAGTGTATCAGTCAATCATTCAGTTTCACAGAATAGGCAGTTTATATATTTACAATATTCAGTTTACATATTTCACAGGCTAATAGGGGCCAGATTCACATATTTACCTGTGCAAAAAGAAGTCAACATATAGCAGTAAAAGAAAGACAATGGCCCAAAGAGATTTCAGTGAAAAATTAATGAGGGCAGAAAATTCCAGGAAGGACCAAGTTAAAACTAAGCTTAAGTTCTGAAATATTTGTTTGTAAAAAATAAACGTGGTGGTGAGATTTTTGTTGTTTTGTTTTGCTTTGTTTCGTGTTCAGGTTTTTTGTAAGGTTGCTTTTTAAAATTTTAAAATGCAGGTGCTCTGTTCGTGGAATAGTGTTTGCACTTTACATATAACAAGCTGCAAAAATCTTCATTCTTCCTCTTGATGCCTCGAAGATGTCTTTGCTAAAATATCACTTCCAATGTTATGCCTTGGTAGTCAAAGAAGAATTGCTTGTGAAGGTACTAAACACAGTCATAAAACCAGTTAAATGCTTTGGTAACAGACTTGATGGAATAGCATCCCTGATAATGTGGATCATAGCTTATGAGCCTTAAAGGCAACAAAACTCCGTGTGTATTTGTGATATGTCAAGACATAAACAGTTATCAGCACAAAATCTAAAGGGAAGAAGTAGAATTGATGCTACTCAAACTCAGGTTTTGGAAGAGATGCAGGAAAACACCTATAAGCCTTGCTCACAGTCTCATATGGGAAGATGTTTAGTACATTAAAACAATGAGGAAAAACCAAGTAATGCATCATCACAGATTCAGCTGAAATCAACAGGTATCAAATCAGTACTTCATTATTCTCCACTTAACACACTTGAAATTCTCCCCTAATGAGCAAATGCTACAACAGTCACCTATAGCATAGGATGTTTTTCAACTTTCTGCCAGAAATCCTTAGTGAAATGAAGAAAGGGGGACACCTAGGGTCATGCTTAATGAAGGACAAACAAACAGAATGGGTTGTTCTGGCTGAATACTGAAATTGATGGGTAGCAAAACCATAAAACTAATGAAAGGATTGCCTATAACTGATTCATGTGTACAGTCTGGATGTTAATTACTATCTCTTTCATCTAAGAATAGAAGTAAAATGATAAATACTTATTGCAATGTGTGGCCATAGAGCAGCAGAGCAGCCAAAGGAAAGAGAACACACTAGATTTTTGTGCAAAAATGACAACCATCCTCCTATGAATGAAACAAAACCATTTCAAATCTGAGAATAAACTCTAACACCTTGTACTCTTACATGCCAGTAGCTGCACCTCTTGCTTCAGTAAACCCATCTGCTGAAAAACAAAGCACTACTAAGGTAACAGAATCAAAGAATATAGTCTTCCAAGAGTGAGAACTCCACAAGGGGGAAATATATATTGATGGCATCACTCCTGTTCTGAGATAAACATTGCAATCTACATTGATGTGCACCAATAACGTATGCTGAGTATAATGTTTCAGTATATAAACAGTTACTTTTCCAGATAATGGATACAGTGGCTTCATCTTAACCACTGATTTCAGGCACATAGCAGGCAGGAGATAACATAGTGATGTTTACCCAGTTCTCCATGGCAGGGGTGAAAAATACATTGATTCTTTTTGTACCCACATTTGGCTGGGCCAAACTATGCATTGCTTAAATTCCTGAAACAAACCAGAAAAAAAACCCAACAAAACAACCTGAAACAAACCAAACAAATACAAACAAACAAACAAAACCCCAACAAGCCAACAACAATGAAAGCCCTGAACATGTAAATAGGTTAAAAATCCATCTGTTGTGGAATTTATTCTGTACATGAACTGCAACATGAGAATTACAGTATAGGTCCTTTGGCAGAAAACTGAAAAGAAATAAAAGCCAGCTTTGGAAGCTGACTTTACATTCCTTTACCAGGAAAAAAGACACTTAGAATTAATATATATCATCTTCCAAATAACTAATAAGAATGTGAGAATTACCACATTTCCATATTTTCCTTAAATTATCATCTTGTTAGCAGACAACTGTCATTATTTACCTTAAAGGAGCAATAGCTTCTGAAAGTCCTTATTTGAGTCTGTGTTAGAATCATCAGAGAATTCATATTCTGAAGAGAAATAAGAGAGGGACAAGCCCACGTTTCTGAAGTACCCAATGTTGTAAAAAACATCTGTAGTGAACTTTACTTATTACAACTGCTTTATTGAAAAGTAATAGGTCTACATTTCTCCATGAAATTAACAATTTCCCTAAATCTTTTCAGTGCTCAGGAAAATCATATTCTTCTGTGTTCACAGTTTAATGGCTTGCATTAAGGTGCCAAGACAAGGAGCATGGAACACAACTTTAAAGTGAAATAACACACAGATCCAAACTTAGAGCAAAACCACAAGTTCTGAGTCAATAATTTAGATATTCTTATTAGGACAAGGTAATATTGGCGTCATTTGTTGTAAGTCATCCCAGGAGATAAATGTTCCCTAGATTATCAAAGCAAACTTCTAATGTCTGTTAATTTTATTATTTATGATACTGCAGAAGTGCTATATCTTCCTTTGCTAACTTCAGATATAATTGGCAAGAAAATAAACCCTTGAGAATTCTGATTCCTTACTTAATATTTAAGGTTTATTTAGTCTCCCTTTTAATAATGACAAAACCACCATCACATTCAAAGTTATGGCTGATAAAACCAGAAGGGCCTGAAATTCTCCTTCTTTCAGTTAAAGTCTATGGTAAAATAAGTTATCTGGAAAAGAAAAGTTGATGTATGTTGAGATTTCTTAATAGTTTTCCTATGCACTTTTAAATGCAATTTGTTAACTTTCAAATTTGGGGGCTTTAATACTTCCTGAAAATACAGATGAATCACCAGTAGATATGATATGGATATTTATGTTAGTGACATTTACAAGAATTTGATTGCTAAAGCTGTGATATTTATATTTTGAATGCATAGTAATGAATATTATTTTTTCTAAAAGATTTTGTTGGAAATTGAAATTTCTCTTGAATTCACTTAGCACAAAGGACAATATGACCTACGGCAAAAGGCAATTTATGAAAATATGAGAAAGTACAGGTAAAAATAGTGACTGAACCTTGTATTCTCATCATGTAATAAGAAAATCTACAAAACTTTTCCAGAAAGTAGTCTTATGTCTCATTTTTTAAGTTAAGCAAGGTAAGAGTCTTAATACATTGTAAAGATTTCAAACATATCTTCCACAAAAAAAGGGCAATTGTGATCCATAAAAAAGTTCCATGATGCAAAGTTTGATAGCTATTGAACATAAAATGTTTAGGAAAGGCTTTTCATGCAACTTTTAAAACATACCTCTGGGACTTTTTAAAAAACAAACATAAGACACAATAATTAATCCATTACTTCTGTAATAAATTCATTCTAGATTGTAGGTTTCAAGAGATCAGACTGCAAATCCATTCATCCCATCACTATTTATATGAATAACTTCAACTTTATATTTTAATTGCATAGCCAAGTTCATATTCTAATCCAGTTACCAGTTCTCACCAAAATAAGTTCACAAAAGATGCTTAATTCTAGCAATCCCAACTATTCAACTTCTAGATTCTTCATGCAGTTGCTCCATTTGTATGGACAAGGGCTTGAAATCAATAAAAGGAACAAGTAATTACAAAGGTAAATTGCCTGTTCTAAAAACAAGAAACCATTATTCCCTATCTTCACCAAAAAGCACCTGTTCTGTCTCCTAATTAAATAGGCACAGAGCTCTGCCCTTCTGAAAGCATAAGTAAAAAATAGTTAAACTAGCTATGGAAGGTATTTCTGTCAACACATGTTCCTGTAACGGTGTTTAAGGTAACAATGTGTTTTCCATTTTGAAAGCTGGACAGAATTCAGATCTTCAGTGAAAATAATATAAAATAATGTAACACCTTACAGTGCCATCTACTGCTAAAGCTACTCATTATTCTAATTCATATGCAATCAGCAATGTTTTAGTACAAAAAAACTTGTGAAATACAATTCAAAAGTTAAGAAAGAGATGGTATAGCATGGCTAATTATGTGATGTAACACAAATTATTGCCAAATCAATAGCTACATGGATTAGACAAAATTAATCCAAGAAGGTAATTATCAAACTTGGATAAAGTATGAATAGTTTCATCTTCTCTCCCTCTCCCCTCCCTTATTTCCTCTTCCTGGAATTTAATTCTGAGGAATCACACTTACATCTTATTGCATGTATGTGCACACTAATTAAAAGTAGTCCTCAGAAACTAGCCTCTGCAACAATATTGCTTGGGGTGAAAGTGCTTTAGACCCAACAGCATATTTCACCATTCTAAAAAGAGATATTTATGCTCTAGGTTAAACAATATTTTTCCCCTTCTGTGATTCCAGTCTTACAAACAGTTTTGCAAATAGATATCTGAACTTTCATAATGCACCACAAGTCTTGAGGCAATTATTAGGTTTGTACTATGAAGTCCAGCATCTAGTGAACAGGAAAGATGAGTGTGTGTAACCTTCTCCAGAAGTATGTTAGTCCCTGTATAGGGTTTGCATGGCAAGGCTTTGGTAGCAGGGGAGGCTACAGGGTAACTACTGTGAGAAGTTTCTAGAAGCCTATCTCATGTCCAATAGAGCCAGTGCCAGCCAGGTCCAAGACAGACCCACTGCTTAACAAAGCTGAGCCAACTAGCAATGGTGGTAGCACCTCTGTGATAACCTATTTAAGATGTGTGGGGAGGGGGGAGGGTAAAAACCCACAAAACAAGTGGTGGAACTGCAGCCAGAGAGAAGAAGGAGACTATATGAGAGAAATGGCTATTGAGGCCAGAGCAGAGATTTCCCCTGCAGCCCATGGAGGTGAATGGTGGACCCCACGACAGAGCAGGTAGATGCCTAAAATAGACTGTGACCCCATTGGAAGTCTGAGCTGGAGCAAGCTCCTGACAGGACCTATGGACCCATGGAGAGAGGAGCCCATGCTGGAGAAGGTTTGCTGGCAGGACTTGTGACCCTGCGTCTGTTCCTGAAGAACTACACCCTGTGGAGAAGACCCATACTGGAGCAGTTAATGAAGAACTGTAGCCGGTTGGAAGAACTCACATTTGAGAAGTTCATGGAAGCATGTCTCCCGTAGGAGGAAGCCAATGCTGGAGCAGGGGAAGAGTACAAGGAGTCCTGCCCTGAGGAGGAAGGAGCAGCTGAAACAACGTGTGATCAAATAACTGCAACCCCCTGTGCCACTGTGATGGGAGGAGGTAGAGAAATCAGGAGTAAAGTTAAGCCTGAGAAAGGAGGTGGGGGAGGAAGGTGTTTTAAAATTTACTTTCTACTTCTCATTATTCTGCCCTGATTTGATTGGTAATAAATTAAATTAATTTCCCCCAAGTCAAGTCTGTTTTGCCTGAGATGGTAATTGGTGAATGATCTCTCATTGTTCTTATCTTGACCCACCAGCCTTTCATTATATTTTCTCTCTCCATGCAGCTTAGTAGGGGAAGTGATAGAGCGGCTTTGGTGGGTACCTGGCGCAACTCACCACAGTCCCAAATATAAGTACACAATTAATGATTTATTTTATTAATCTCAAAACAGTGTCCAGACACCTAGAGAAATAATGCATCTCCCATGGGGAGAACTGGACATTCTATAGGTGACATCACTTCTAAATCAACACAGAACCAGAAGAGTAGATAAGAGTGGCAAGTGACATTGAAACAACAAAAAAAGTCATTTTCCAAAGCTGCCGTCTTTTGATACTCATGCTTCTGGAAAGACTATCATCCACTAATTCTAATGCCTTGTTTAACACAAGTGGAGGCATGCCTTTAGCGCTGCCACTAGACCCAGTGCATTTTCTGAGTCAACAGAAAAAAAACACAACAAAATTTTGGTTATGTCTGTATAACATTTAGGTGTGTGTTTTGAATTTAATTATTTAGAAAGAAACACAACTTACAGATCTAGTTGTGGACTCTCCTCCCAGCAATGTTGCATGTAATGTCTTCTGAGTATCTTCATCCATATTGCTGTAAAAAATTCTGAAATAAGCAACAAAGAACTTGTCCATAATGATATAGTAGGGAATCTGCAAATTGTCAGTGTTCTTGATACACATCAAGAAAATACATGCAGCAACAAAAATATGTCATATATATATTTCAAGCAAAGTGGAAAACTGAAGTGAAGAGGAACCTCAATATTCTCAACATCAAGATACGCTTCTCAGATCAAATGCCATCAAAATTTGTGGCAAGCACCTATACCCTATTGGAATTTAGGATTTGACAAAAATTCAGCTGCAAAAAGTGAAGTAATCTGTATTCAAAGTACATTAATTTTCATATGCACTCAGTTGCCAGGCACTTGATCTGAGACTCATCATTCTCTCTGTAAGTACATTTTATTACTTCTTTTAAAGGTTGCAAATATTATTTCCAAAATATATTGATTTGTTAGTCACCTGGTCTTCCTCAGCTACAAGAACTGTTTCTCCCCTGGAGCGAACAACAAGAAGTTTAAATACCTGATAACATCAGCATCATTTTTTTCTGGCATGTTTTAGTACTGCTATTCCTGACTATTTATGAATTTCATTATTGCCAAAGTGAAAATTATTAAATGAATGGTTACCATGTCAGATTGCAACTCTTGGCACATTTATATATTTTATTTACACATTTCTTTTTATAGTTTTATTTATTAATATCTCCAACACAGTGGCAGGAAATATAAAACAAATTAAAAGAAAGAGGGGCTACGATTGCCACTTCAATAAAAAGGAACATAATTTCACAGCTTTATTATGGTTACAAAATGACAATTAATCCATCACTGGGCAATCCTAGTAGGCTTGATTTTGGTAGAGCTTTAAACGTGTTTAATGCTCTGATGATTCATGCACCACATTGACAGTATTGTCAGCACTAATGATTTTTTTGGGTGCAATAATCACTTATGTTAAATATCACCTTCTTCCCCATTGAAAGGAAATATTTATCCAACTTAACTTCAGAAAATGGATTCTTGCAGAGCTGGATTGTGACTTTGCAGTTTTTCAGCTGGCCCCTTAAGACAGAATAACACTGAGTTTCACATTTTGTGACACAGTTCTCAAGTGTATCATCCTTAACAGAACAATCCCAGTGCAGATTTTGCACATCCCCCTGAATAAATTCAATAAGCACTCACATCCTCCCATGTTCAAATATTCATCACATATCAGGTTGGTGTCTGCCCCCAAAAATTAGAAAACTTCAATTTTCATGTAAAAAAAAAAAAAATAATTAAAAATGCAGTATTACTAACTGGAAAGCATTAATTTGCCAGAAGTTATTTTCTTCTCATCAGAAAAATAGCTTTGTTAACAACTCCAATGAGAAACATTTCTGATTTTTACAGGTTATCAAAACTGGAGAGGCAGTAGCCCTGCAATAACCACAAAACTATTGATCAAAGGACTTACCTGAACTGTAGGAGAGCCACATTCAGATCTCAGTCCTGCTTAGCCTTGCATTAACCAGGCAGGTTTCACTCCATAAGCCATTGGCTGCTTTGGGAATAGTCCCTTTCAATCTTTCCTACTGGGCTGATTTGACTCTATATGAATAAATATTAATTCCAGCAGAGACAAACAGAGGTTTTCCATAGTCCACATGAATATAACCACTGAGCTATAAAATTAATGCTTCCCTGCTGCTCTCTAACACAATAGATATTTAACTATTTAAACAGTGAAAGAAGAAATAAAGACACAAAGGAGGAACCATCTTAGTATCCAAATAGTTAGGTTTCGAAAGCTGGAAGCCACTAGTTTCTCTCAGCCAATGAAAGATCTCTGTTGTGATACAGAACAGTACAGAATTTAAGTCCCAGACATACTATTAAAGATTCTTATTGCTCACATGAATAAACAGCAACGTGTATGCTCACCACATTTTAAGAGAAAAGAAACATGGAACATAGAGTGCCATCTTTGATGTAGCATAAAGAATCGCATTGCTCATTTCTGCACTGCTCCCAACACACACTAATTTTCTACCTGGTTGCTCATTTTACTGAGACCTCTAGAAAAGGGTTAAATCATGATTTAACTGAGAGCAATCAGCACCTAACAATTATGGAGGTCTGCAGTTTTCTCTGCAGCCAAACAAAACTTCTAAAATAACAGCTAAACTCTGGTCACACAACATATCACTGAATCATAGAATCGTTTTGGTTGGAAGAGACTTTTAAGATCATCAAGTCCAATTAATAACCCAGCACTGCCAAGTTACCAATAAACCATGTGCCCAAGCACCATATCTACAAGCATTTAAATACCTCCAGGGACAGTGGCTCCACCACTTCTCTGGGCAGTATGTTCCAGGGCTTTACAACCCTTTCTGTGAATAAATTTTTCCTAATATCCAACCTAAACCTCTCCTGCTGCAACTTGAGGCCATTTCCTCTTGTCCCATCACTTGTTACTTAGGAGAACAGAAAGAGAACAAATTGCAGGAACTCAATACCAAAGTAGTTGTCATTCCTCCTCTCCCTGCTAACCTGTATTCAAACTGGGACTTCAGCTTTTGCAACAAATACACTACAAAGGAACTGTGACAACAATCTACTCTGAAAACGAGTTTCTACATTGTAATTTCCCTGCAATTAGTTTGATATATGCAATTGGAAAACGGCTTTCAGAAACAGCTATTGCTTTTTTCATCCTTGCACTGATATGCAATATATTTGTATTTGAGGTGCTGGAATTCCTTTTTCTTTCAATTTGATAAAAATTTCATGAAAGAATTAAAAAGAATCAAGCTTTAACCTTAGAATTACATAGTACTTAGTTACAAGGGGATGTGTACAGAATGACACACTTGTTTATGCTTTCATTCTTATGGCAGAGGGTTCTTCATTTAGATATGCTGCATGAAAAATGGATCTTCTGCTCCTGGTAAAATTAAATGTTACTGATGCATGCATTTTTCCTGAAGTCTGGTTTTGATAGACATCTATTATACTGAATCATTCTGTTTTTATCAAGCTTTGCACAACTGAATGTTGACAATAGAAGGAACATTTTAGATAAATATTTTTAGCCAAGACAAGATTGTGGGGGCAGAAATCACTCAGTCATTAAAATAATCCAGTTAACCTAGTACAGCTGCTCTAGTTCTTTAAAAATACAGCCTGTCTGATCTATTATACTAACCATAAGTGAATATACCCACGTAGCAAACCTGGTTTATTACTTCATGGTGACTGCCACATGACAACACACACTGACTGCACAGAATTCATATGAAAAAAAATCCACATTTAACCTTGGAGAAGCTGATGAATTTCAGTGACTTATTCCTGCAGACAGCCACTGAGTTGTGATAGGCTGCTCTTCCTGCTTTTAAAAGCTGGTCAAGCCTGATCCAAATTAAAGAAGAATTTGCAAGGCAGAATAATTTTTTATTTACAGTAAGGGATGGTCTACCAATGTTTTCACTTAAGTAGCAACATTAATCCAGAAGAGCCAGCTACAGATTTAAATAAGTGTATTTAATGGAAACAATGTTATTTCTCTAAATAACACATATCTTGGGTTAATCAGCATCTGTCTTCACATACACATCACCACTCACTGTCCATACATGACCCAAAATCTGGAACTAAATGTATAGCTACACATATTTACTAATGCAATAAAATAAGGTATGAGTCAAATATGAGTGAAATAACTGTCCACTGCATCTGTCAAAAGTCCAGTTGATTTGTGTTAAGCAATTTAGCTCCTGTACAAAAAACTGAATAAATAATGTCTTCCTTGCCAGTCTGAATGTACAAGTTTACAATTACAAGGAGGCTCAGCTTTCAGTAGAAATCTTCAATAGTGCAAAACACAAATTTCCTTGGTTACTAAAATGCTTTAAAAGTATTTATTCCCAACTCTGATACTAAAATGTTTATTCATTATAGAAATACCATGTATGCAAAGACTATTTAATAAAAAGGGGAGAAGCCAAAGTAATTTTAAAAGATAGTGTCCTCGTTCGGCCAGGACAGGGTTAATTTTGGTGAAGCCAGGTTACTCTATACCATGCTGACGTCATGCCCCGGGGCCAGTTCCGGTGGGGGGGCAGTTACGGGTTCCAGGGTTGGAGGTTCTACACGCGTGTGTGCTCGGCTTGTCCCTTCTGTCCCAGGTATTGCCTTTTTCTGTGTATTGCTTCTCTCTTGCTATTGTTATTGTCTTTGCAATCGTTTCCTACATGTTCCTGCATTAAACCTTTCTTATCTCAACTCAAAAAGGCACTTTAAGACCTTTTTTTTTTTTGTTCTCTGTCCGCGGCCCGTGGCAGAGGGGAGCAGCAGCACGGCCACGCAGCTTGGCTACCCCGCAGCCCCTGCCGCAGCTTTTACTAAACCAACACAGATAGGGATGGGGAAATAGATGTCTTTACAAAAGGATTACAAAGCTAGCCATTTCCAGAAGGCTCATGTATTTGCTGCAACAAACAACAAGAATTCTCACGACTGCTGGTTAACATATTTTTGGAAATATGCCAAAATCAGACCCCACCTAACTTGCATACTTTACATGGTCTTACGAAATAAGATCTTTAAACTGAGACCAAAACCCGTTCATATGATTTGCAAGTAAACTCATTGCTTGTTCTGCCCCCCGAGCCATAAAATTCCCTAGTCTTGTTGTGTTATGTCAGACTATGTACATTGTTCCATTCCAATGAGACACTAAGTGGAATCCAGGCCATCACTACCAAAAAATAGAAAAAGTGATGGGCCACAAAACCACTCCAATATTTAGAAATTCATTTGTCTCATTACTATTCATGCATGCAACAAAGCAGTTAAAAAAATGAAATTAAAATGTAAAGTGCCAGAGAACAGTAGTCCAAACAGCTTTAGCTTTGTTTGACTGGCAATTATAATGCAGACAATCCATTCAAGCACTGCCTTTGGCAATGTTACAAAGAAACTCTTTAAAAGTGTTAAATGGCTTGTGAGAGCGGAGATGGCAAAGAGGCAGGAGGCACTAAAAAGCAAGAGTGTGTTCCTCATACCAATAGTGTCAGTTCCATCTGAAGAATATCACCACATGAGCTCACTCACACGACAATTTGCACCTCAGAAAAAGGCAACTTTCATAAATAGGAATAACTATGACTTACTTGGGCACAGATACAATGCATATTTAGCTAACAGCATTTAAAAGTAACTCAATTTTTATTTTGCTCAGATCAAGGCTTAGCATGTTATGAACCTTGTTCAAAGCAGTGTTTGCAGGATGAAAAAGTACAGAATCTTTCTTTGCTGCCTTCCACCTCTGAAAAGCTGTGCTTCATTCACGTCTCTACCCTTCACTATGCACAGAGTACAGGGTCATAATATCTGTGAGAAGGCAAATCCAGAACAGGTACTCACAATAAAGCAGTGTTGTAGAAAAACTTCTTGAAACTACTCTCTCTGACCCTGCACAAGACTTTTTGGGGTGCGGCAGTAAGGTTTATTAGGTGTAATATTCCCTTCATCCCAGGAAATCAGTTTGTTGGTTTTTTTCTTTTTCAGTTTCATTGATGCAGAAACATGATATATTGTCTTTATTTATTACTGCTTTTTTCTCCATTAGGAATATCATATGAACTCTTCACAAAGAATATTTTTTTCAGAGAAAAATAGAATAATTTAAAAATTCTCTAAATTTTTAGTTAAGCTTGTTTACCACCTTTATTTTCCCCCTGCAAAGTCACTAAATGAGAAAGAAGTGATTACACAATTTGTTTTGAAAGCAAAGACATGACAGAAACCTTTTAAAAAGTTAAAAATTACTAATCTACTATATTAACAATAAACCTTGAATTTAAGTGAATGGCTTTGTAGCTACTGCAGCCTTAATCACCTACCACACTACAATAATTTTTGAGCAAGAGGAAAGGGACAGTGCAGAAAGACATCAGGTAACTTCCTCTTTGAGGTGATAAATTTATATTCTATGGAATATAACCAAAACCATTGATAGGAAAAAAGTGTAGAACTAAAAAGTTAGTTGGACAGGTCTAGTAATCTGCTCTTAAAAGTTTTAGGACTATAGAAACAGCTTAAGCTGGCACCATCATCCTCCTTGCTGCATATCAAGTATTTGCCTCCTAAAAACTACATTCATTTCCCAGTGAAGTCATTATCACTGATTAATGGAAACAAGCTTTGGTTATGGAAGGCAAATTATATAGATACTAGAAGCAGCAGTAACCATTGAGACTAAAGAAAATATGAGGATGTGATTTATTCCATTGTAATAAGGAATCCTAGGAAACCTCTCACGGAACTGATTTCAAGACAAAGTTACTTGCCAAACATTATCTCTAACCCTGCATGAAGCATGTGGTGATTCTTTTTTTTATCAATTAAATAAACCATTCCCCACTGTTATCTTTTATTATTGTCTTGTAAATTTGTGTAGAGTGTAGGTATCAGCTTGCACTGTAAACATGTTTCTTGGGAAAGCCTGTAGAAAAACTGAGAAGAGGGGTTGACCATTTGAAAGAGGGAAATTATCGATATGAGGCCCTGATAATAGTAAACTCTAAGATATCTGCAGTCTCTTAACAGGCTGTCATTAACTCCATGGCATCTAACAGCCTACATCCTTTCTTTTTTAATAAAAAAATATCTATACTGTTGTTTGCAGGTAGAAGTATGTGGCTTGCTTTAATTGCACTGGGGGTGGGAGCAATGAGATTGTTTGCTCATCTGGCTGGTAGCTTATATAAAATTGTCAAACAGTTCCTAAAAGAGATCTAACCTGAGATAGGAATTAAGTATTTACTTTTGGCAATAGCAGACATATACAGGTAAAAATACATTCATAGAAAGAAATATCAGAAGTCAGAAATAAGTGTTCCTAATACATATTCTCAGACAATACTGGAAATAGGTGAACGAGGCTGAGAGTATAAGGTTTGAAGGGAAGCTGTGGAAAGGCTGTAATTTCATTTTTGTCTGCCTTGATAATTTTTGTGTTGTTTATTATTGTTAGCATAACCCTCAGATGACATGTTGTTGTTGTCAGCCAGTCCAGCTGCGGCAGCTGTAACCTCCCTGGCAGAAAGCTGAGAAAAAAACAGGGCTTGCCAGAGACCTGATAGAAATTGCTTTGGCCCCTCACAGTCTTAAAACAGCTCATCATAGTGATTAACTGGAGTCTCAGGGTTTACACCCCTAGCATGTTTTTGTCATGGGCTGGTCACCCAACCAATCTGAATGACCACAGTGCATCCTCAACTAGGGTATAAATGGAGCCTGTCAAAGATCCTGGTTGAGTTGGTTCATTGCAGAGAAAGCAAGCCTGGCAGTCAGATCCTCCCCTTAGATATGCAGTACACCATCCAAGGATACCTCCACAGATTGAGTGAGTCTCCGTGAATTGAGTGAGCCTCACCCCCCCTTTTCCAGGTGAGGGATACCTCTGGTACTCTCGCATCGTTCCCTGTGTTGGTAAAGAGCTTTAAACCAGAATTTAACACCTGGTAAAAAGCATGGTCTCCATTGTCTGTTTCATGTGTGCTTAAGCACTAGATCACTTTTTTCACCCCCCAATTATCTTAAACCTATTATTTGGGGTGAAGCCAAAAGCTTAAATGATCCAAAAAGCCTCCAGAGAGATTTTCCTAAGGAAAGAAAGAACCATAAATCAAATAGACATCGTTTGTACAAAAAAAAAATACAGTGGTGCTGAGATAAAATCTATTCTTTAAAGTTGATTGTTGCTGATCAATCCTTCCCCCATGACAGCTCAAGAACACTATTTTGGAAGCATCCCAACATCATGGAGTTTTAAGAAATACTGTGTTGCTAATCATTCAGGTATTTTTGTTTCCCTTCTGTTCAAAAATACAAAGAATCAACATATTTGGATAATTATTTCAAAAGACAAGTTCAAGTGGCTTCATTTGAAAGCAGACGGAGACTAATACTTGAAAAAAGGAAGGAAAAGACATCATTTATCCTCTCCACAGGAAAACTTATCTATTAGCTCAATATCGTTATTCATAAAACTTCATAACATCATCCCAGTCCAAAGTCAGAATTAAAAAACCCCTCAAACATTCTCATAAGCAGATAAGTGAAAAACCAGGAAAAAAAAAATCATTTAAAATGTGAACTTAATGTCTGAAGCAATTACTTATCTTTCTCTGGATAATTGTTCAGTTACGTGGATATAAATAGACCCAAATAAATCAAGTTCCAGAACTTAACAAACACAGAAAGAGTTACTTATCTCAGATTCTTCCAAATCCACACAGAACTAAGTGGTTTCATTACATTTCTGTTGCACTCAATGCAACCACTGGGGAGACAGAGGCATGGGAAGGGAGGCCCTGGTAGAATACCCTTGGATCTTTTAGTATTCTTGTCTCAAACTGCTTTTGTCTAATACAAACTTGATTATTGCCCACTCCCAAAAAGACTTTCATCTCATATGTCTATATAAACAGATATATTTATAATTTGCACAGATACATATAGAAAACTGACTTTAAAATTAAACTATCTAATTGTAGCATCTCACTTCCACAAAATAAGTTTCCTCTGTTCTTACATGGTTCAATATGTCCTTAGAGAAAAAAAAAACAAAACAGCAAAACAAACTAAAAACAAAAATAGCAGGATGCTTGTTAGAGAAGTAGAATACACCAGCAAATGAAAGTGAGCAATGAATGCTTAATATATTGTGGAATCTTTGATTAAACAGAGTGCTTGTATGAAAGTTTGAGCTATCTTCAGATATTTTGTTATTACAAAGCTGTCACTAAGGGAATGATAGATCCAGCCTATAAGATACTGAACACTGCAGTCAACACCTGTGGGCATCTAGACCCTTATAGGTAGTTTTTGGTCCATTTAATAGAATCATAGAATGGTTTGGATTGGAAGACACCTCAAAGATCATCTAGTTCCAACACCCCTGCCATGGCAGGGACAGCTCCCACTAGACCAGGTTGCTCAAGGCCACATCCAACCTGGCCTTGAACACCTCCAGGGATGGAGCATCCTGGGCAACCTATTCCAGTGTCTCACCACCCTCAGCGTAAAGGATTTCCTTGTAATTTTCAGTCTAAATCTACCCTCTTCCAGTTTGAAGCCATTACCCCTTGTTCTATCACTACAGGCCTTTGTGAAAAGTCCCTCCCCAGCCTTCTTGTAGGCCCTCTTCAGATACTGGAAAGCCGCAATAAGGTCACCCCTGAGCCTTGTCTTCTCCAGGCTGAATAAGCCCAACTGTCGCAGCCTGTCTTCATAGGAGAGGTGTTCCATCCCTCTAATCATCTTCATGGCCCTCCTTTGGACCTGCTCCAACAGGTCCACGACCTTCTTGTGCTGGGGGCTCCAGAGCTGGACACAGCTGTGTGATATCAAGGCTCAACTGGCAAACCAGTCAATGAAAGGAAGTCAGAGCCCATATTGAATATAAGCTAACCAAAATAAGCCCAGATCCCTCCCCCTGGGTTATTGCATCCTGGCAAGGTACCATGGAGATGCTTGCATGCTAGCATCATGTTATGTTTGTTCTATGCATAAGATTTTCTTTCAAAGATATAACCCAAACCCTTAATTTATGCTGAGAATTCATAGAGGAAAGAAAATAGAAAGAAAAAGAAAGGCTATTTGATTTCTTTCAAATCTTTGAACTAATCATCAACAGGGACAAAATTTCCCCATTATTGTTGGATAAGAACACAGTTAATTCTGCATCCACAAGAAGTTAGGAAGGTGCTAATGCGCAGAAACAACTGAATCCCAAATATCTTTGATCAGCTATGCCTGTTTCAGCAAACATTAGCAGATAGGGAAACAGGAAAAATACTAGACTAAAAAACAAAGAAGGAATCATGTATGAGTCTGACTTGAAATGTGTATTATGAAAATATGCAATAAGGTTGCCACGTATTCTACAATATTTCAGAAGGATACTAGATCAGCAGAGGTATTTTTAGAAATATTCATGCTTTCTGCTCACTCTACGCTGCATACAGAGCATCCTACCTTGCAAGGGATGTTGCAAACTATTCAGAAAGTGGGTAAGAAAAGCCCTAAAATAAGCAATCCTAAAATGCTTTGCCACGCAATTGCTATTGTGGTTTGTATTTCAGACACTTTATTTCATTCAGATACAATCCCATACTGAAGAACATGCAGGCCATCAGATGCTGGTGGCAGCTGTCTGTTCAGTGACACCTGTACCACATACCTCCAGATATCCACAATACTGATTACACATTTATATAAATCTATATTTTATCTTGGTTTTGTTTTCTTTTGACTTCAGTAGATGATGTGACTATATATGATACGAATTCGCAGGCTGACTGCAATGCTACTTGAGGACATAAGTAGTATTATAAGCCTGTGCAAAAGAAGAAACCATTGTTTACATGAGTTTCAAAGTGCTGTTCTTGGTATTAACTGATAACTATCACAGAAGTAACAAACTGCTATCCAAGAGGGAAGCAGACACTAGAGAATCACATGACAGACTTCTACATCACAGAATTAAAATAGTTGTACACATTAACAATGCAGACATACTATACAGCATGGCTTTACTCTTCTAGCATTAAGGGAGAAATACTGTCACAGCAAGTTTTTGTGTTAGGCCTACAAAGATTCTGTGAGTCAGTACGCATCTTAAATATGATATGGTTCCGATATATAAATTTTATTATATATT
>VZZY01023851.1:0-44260 GCA_013400335.1 Eurystomus gularis | reverse complement strand
CCGTGCGGCCTGCTCCGCCAGGCCCCGGCGCGAAGTCGGGGGGGGAGCGGGCGGTGGGTGCCCGTGTCCTGACGCTCTGCCCGGGCTGCGGGGCCGCAGGGCTCCGGCCCCCCGGGTGGAGAGAGGGGGCCGCGTCACGGCTCTTGGAGACGCTGTGAGAGGCGATGGGGGTGGTGTGGCCGAGAGAGCGTGGGGGCTGCTGGGACGGGCAGGGGGAGGAGGAGGCCTGGGTCTGGCGTGGCTCCGCTCCGGCCCCTCAGGGAGGCTGCGGGGGGTGGCGGCCACAGCAGGGGCGAGTAGGAGCAACCGTGCAGCGGTCTCTGCCTCCCCGCAGCTGCTCTGGAGTAAAGAATAAAGTGTGGGTGGTTGTAGCAGTTTCTAGCGAGTTGTGCAGTAGCGAACGGTCTGGCTGTCGTTATGCAGCAGACCTAGACACCTTGTAGGGGATGTGGTACAAAATGAACAGACCTGTTGGCCTGGGAGGCTGACGTGCTGGTCCCTCTGCCTCCCATGTGACAGTTGGGCTTGATTCAACGAACTAACAAGCTCAGCATGAAACACACAGTATTCCTTTAGCTACATGTAGACATTCCCAGACATTTCAAATCCTAAACTTTTCTGACAGCAGTGTAACGCTGCACACGTTTCATCACAGAACCTGGTGGTGAATATTTTAAAGAGCTGCTCTATCTGTGCTGAAGCATTTAGCACTGAAAGTGTACTGGCACAAAAGGTGCTTAATCAGCCTTTCATGAGACCTGCACAAACATTAACATGATCTTCCTATGTGGTTTTTTTTCTAACTACAAAGAATAAGAAAATAAATTTTAAAAAAACCAGTGCTACTGTTACCCTAAAATATCACAATTGCAATGTATTACCATGGCTGTGATCTCCCCAAATGAGCGTGATGCTTTTTTTATATAAATGAAAATTCTGCACCTACTAATGAATTTTTAAAACTCTTGAAATTAGTAAGCCTATGATTTCATCTTTCTTCCACATTATTGTGTTTCAAACTTAGCAAATCGGTGTTTCTCAGTATGCTGCATTTTACATCTAAGCTATGAAAGGGCGTACGGTATTTCTTGTTAGCCACTAGAACTTTTATTTTTTTAATGTGTGAGAGATTGAGAGTTGCCTGTAGCAACCCCTGTATACTATGTGTTCACCTGCTTATTGTGACGTTCACTGTATGCATTCACAGTATTGAAGGAAATCTAATTGTATGATGCAGTGTACCTTGAACGGATGGTGTCTGATTCTCTTTTAATCAGCTTTGGATCCTCTTCTATGATGAAGGGTCAATTCAATCTACTGATTCAGTTTGACAGCTTTGCTGTGCTCATTACACTGGCAGTCACAGGACTGACTTGCTAGAGGGAGGCAGAGGGTCCAAGAGTGTTGAAGGAGGAAAAATTTAAAGATGAGGAGCAATGACACAAGATTTGTGTATGAATAAAACCAGAGAACCACATCAGAGATTAAATCTTACAGAGTGTCCATAAAGAAATTTAGGTAAAACAGACCTCTCTTTTGACTTGTTCATGTTTGACATATTTTTTAAAAAACTAGAAACCATATAAGTGGTTCAACTTAAAATTTCAACAGTCTGCCAGGAGAGGTGATGCCCAGCTCTAAAACAAAGTTAGCTGAAGGGCTTTTTTTAACATTCATTGTTTGTCTCAATTATTCTGTTGTGAATAAAATAGCTTGCTGTCACACAGGCAGATTATCCCTGAGCAGGCAGAATATAACGGTGTCTAATTTAGCTCTGACATCCAGTGATGATTTCACTACTTTCCCTAATCTCAAAGCTGCTGTACTGTGTAATCTTCCCTAATGCTTAACTTAGATTTTCCTTGTCATTGCTTAAATTCAACATTGTTTATTTTGTCCTGACTGGTAAGTGCTCTAATCATTGTCTGCTCATTGAGAAAAGGTATATATTTCCAGAGCACACTCTAGTTTTTCTGCTGATTGACCCTTAACCTTTCCTCTTATTTTCCAAATTACTTACTGGTTTTGCCATTTTTCTTTGAACTATCTTCAAACGGAATGGTCCATCCCTTCTGAGATACGTTCATAAATTAACTAGTTCTTATGTGGACTTAAACTGGATTCTTTTAAATGCATATATATTTCAAATGCAGTGACACTATAAAAATATATCTCAGTAATTCCCTTAAAGTCTTTTAATATTAAAGGTTAAATGTTATTTCATTCAAATGTTAGACTTCCCTTCTTATATATAATCCTAGTGTTTGGTTACACTATGCAGTGGCTGTGGGATTCCTGGCCCCTCTACCCTCTTGAATTCTTTCATATTCCCCAACAATCTCAATTACCCTGTTCCAAGCCTTGAGCATCTACAGGTGCTCAGGGCTTCTATTTCTTACTCCACTCTACACTACTTGGTGTTATCTTGTCCTTAGGAATGTTGGAGGACAGAAAGCTGAGGTAAATGGTGCTCCTCAGGGCACGTCAGAGCCCTGTATCCTTGATCATTGGTAGCCGTTAATACCATTTTTCTAGGATTTGTGTCTTATGCGTTCCAGTCCTTTGTCTATTGATCTGCACCAGGAAATGCTAGCTTGGATTCAGTTAAGCACTTAAAATGTAGCCATTGACACCAGCCCTTCAGAGCAATACCAACAGAGACTTTCCTAGCATCAAAATTGATTTTGAAAGGCCCCTCATATACACACCAGGGTAAGAGCAACAGGAACAACTGAGTGTTTTTCCCACCTCGTGCTGTTTACCTTAGGGCTTCGTCAGGGACTGCAAATAAGACTTACTCACAAAACACTCTTTTAAAAAGTTTAATTGAATTTGTGACCACCCCTTAAGGAGGCCTACAGGAAGGCTGAGGAGGGAGTTTTTACAAAGGCCTGTAGTGATGGGATGAGGGGTAGTGGTTTGAAACTGGAAGAAGGTAGGTTTAGATTGGAAATTAGGAGGAAATTCTTCACTCTGATGGTGGTGAGACACTGGAACAGGTTTCCCAGGGACATTGTGGATGCTCCATCCCTGGAGATGTTCCAAGACTGGGCTGGATGGGGCCTTGAGAAACCTGGTCTAGTGGAAGCTGTCCCTGCCATGGCAGGGGCATTGGAAGTAGATGTTCTTTGAGGTCCCTTCATAGAATCATTCAGGTTGGAAAAGATCCTTGGGATCATTGAGTCCAACCATTAACCCTGCTCTACAAAGTTCTCCCCCAAACCATATCCCCCATCACCACATCTAAATGACCCTTAAACACCTCCAGGGATGGTGACTCAACCACCTCTCTGGGCAGCCTATTCCAGTATCTGGCTGCTCTTTCTGTGAAAAAGCTTTTCCTAATGTCCAGTCTAAACCTACCCTGTTGCAGCTTGAAGCCATTCCCTCTTGTTCTATCACTAACTACCTGTGAGANCAGGTAGTTGTAGAGAGTGATGAGGTCTTCCCTTAGTCTCCTCTTCCTCAGCCTAAACAGTCCCAGCTCCTTCAGTTGGTCTTCATAAGATTTATTCTCCAGGTGCTTCACCAGCTTCGTTGCCCTCCTCTGCACTCACTCCTTCCTAACAGTTCAGACTGTTGTCTTGTCAGTTTATAGCTGTAGCCAAAAGTTTCAGAGGGCATGAGACTATCACACTAGTTTAGAGGTGGTCAGATGCTCTTTTATTCTTGGTCTACAAAGTAGTCACAATAAAGTGCTTTTTACTAATCTAACTGAAATGGTAATGTAATAACCAGGTCAGCCATTGGAAGAAGCAGTTGCAATCAATAGAGATATAAAGATGAAAAGCTTCTTAGACAGGTTGCTTTATGATTAATCAATAGTAGCTGAAGGTTGAATATAACCAAAGTATTAGTTTTATTAGCTTGTCCTTGAGTAAGTCATATGCAGAAATGACGTATATCCAAATCAGGGTGTAGAACAGCAAGTATTCATGGAACTTGTGAAGAGAAGCTGAAGTAAACTAGGGAAGATTTACAAGCGTTACTGTGCATGTACAAGAAATCAGATTGTGCTCTGCCTGAGTTCTTTGATTAATCTGAACTTTATCTGGGAGTCCCAATAAAATGCTCTAAAAGGTAGTATTCACATGGAGAGGCAGTGAAAGCATAACCACTACAGAAAGAAAAGCCAGTTATTGTAAAATTATTAAACCCCTAAATCCTTTGTTACATGTATTAGGCTGGTGGGTAATCTTTGATCTTCTAAAAATACATTAGTGAGAACAGCCAACTAATCTCTATTGATTTTCTATCATAATTACTTCAGCTGACCTTTGATTAAGCTCAACTCTTTCTAAGTCATTACTCCACTTCCTCCTCCTCCAAATGTATAGTTTTCTGTATGGTTAAATTGGGAATAGACAGGCAACCAAGGTTCCTTTTGTCAGAGTCTGGTCAGTGTAGCTATGTTTCCACCTGTGGTTTTCCGTTTCTACAGGATACTGTATCTTCGTGACCTGAATATGGAAGGAAGCCGGAGGGACTTAAGTTGACTTTGTGCCTGCAATACAGAAGCTTTGCAGTTTCACAGGGAAGACTCAAAGCAGTGAACACTAATCTAAACTTCAGAAGGTTGTAACTTACAAAAATATAATCTTCTAAAAATACATATTTTTAACATACTACCTATTAACTACCAAGCTCTAGCTCAGTTTTTTCATCCAAAACCTGACTGTCATTGTCATTCAACTCACCTGTCAAATAGTTGTCTTGGTGGGTAATCTCTTTATTATTTGCTCCATGTTATGCTCTTTGTTGAAATAATGGATCTCATGTAAAAGGAATAATTTCTGTGTTCTTCCAGCACAATATCTGTACATCCTGCTGCTGGTCTACAGCTCTCAGTGACACATTTCCTTTTCTCTTTTTGAATATCAGTAGTGAATTTGAAAACATACCATATAGCATTTTGGTGCCTCAGTTTCATCTCCCACTCCTGAGTTTCTATACATTTCTCTTGTAACCCCACAAACACATTTATTAATGTATAGAGCCTGCATCTTGTTTAATCCATAGCAGAATTCCCAGTGATGTTGGGCAGCAACAGGTCTGTATTTTCAAAGGCTATATATGCGACTACATGGATATGGCCTTAACATTATTTGTATTGACCCTGATGGGGAGTGCTATGAAAGTACTGTATAAAATGTCGTAGTCCTGACAGAGTGTGATATTTAACTTCCTATTAAAAGCATCTATAACTTAAAAGATTTGTATTTTTCCACTACATCGTTATAGAAAGCAACACTGTAATTTTATACTATGGCAACAGGCAAATAGCCTGAAAAAAAAAGCAAAGGAAACAATCAGCCTGTGATAAGCTTTTAGTCCTGCCTTCTTCTTTGTTGTTGGGCTTTGTTTGGGTTTTTTTCAGCTAACATAGCTGACATTTTTGTCTCAATAGCTAACATTTTATCCTTTACTAGTTTGAAATACAGTCTTTTGACATACCATTTATAGGTTTATATAATGGAAATATTTGCCATAGTTAGTTTTCCTCTATTATTTTTCCCGAGGGTTTCAAAAAATCGTTTAACATTAATTGCACTTTCACGAACTGCAGAAAACAATGTTTGAAAGCAGATCAGTTTAAACCCGAATACTATGGAGATTTTACGTGCAATAATTAAGTCTTACCACAAGAGGACGCCCAAAGACAATTTGTCTTGTAGTGTGGAAAGAGCCATGATACAAACCTGTCTTCAGAAAACTGTGATGTGTGCCATATATTTAATTTTACTTTAAGAAAACTTATACATTTCACAGTAATTTTGAAAGAAGACATGATATAGCACCTTAAATATTGACTATGGATTATGTTAGGACTAATTTTTCACATAAACCCGGGAATAATATTTGAACCAAATTAAACACTAAGAGCATATCATGCCTTTTGTTATTATTTTTGTTAGTAGTAAATTTAAACACTATTTTTACAAAATGAGTTTTAATTTTGAGAACTGTCTTGTATGCTATGATCTAGACCATTCTTCCACTACTTCCATCCACTCAGAAGACTATGAAGCACGCAGTACATGCATTGAATCCTGGAGTTCGCTTATGAACCCTTTAACTAGACTATACTTAGTCTACTTTAACGGTCCTGTGCCTCTCAGCTTGGAGTTCTTTCATTTTCACAGACTTTAAAAAAAAAATCATAGGTATTGAAAGTGGAAAGTGAGGTTGTGCTCGCTTGGATTATAACAAGAAGTCAACTAAATGTTTGTTGTACGGGTTCAGCCATCATCATTTTATGCTGCCATCAGCTGCCTGATCACACAGGCTAACGCTGAACTCAGCAACATCCCCTCAGAAGTCTTCTTTCAGACAGTCCTGCCATAGTTTCATGTGGGCCCAGCTCCTCCACTGCCCACTGTGGTGCCAGCATCACCTGCTGATGGCTCCTTCACATGGAAGGACACCACTGAGAGAGCTCAGCAAAGTGTGACCAGCCCCAAGAGAAGCCATACAGAACAGGAAGCTCCTCCAAGTGATTGGCTCCTGGTTGATATAATCCTGGCCTCACCCACCACCCCAACCACAACCACCTGGGTGAGGGCAGAGACACAGAGACACAGGTGGGCCAGGTTCTGCCTTTGGAACATGAAGCCAATGGGAAAAACAAACATTCTGCTAGGTTGCGACTCATTCGCAGATCAACTCCTGCTTGGGGCCTACAACTCATGCTTATATACAACAATGTTCTTATTCTACAGGAAGGACTTTGGTGCTGTACTTTTTACACTTTAAAAAGCTGCAGTTCAATAATGTATTGCTGCACCAAACCAAATGAGATTTTCAGCAAAACCATCAGGATACTAAGTGGAAAGTTGCTAAAGGAATATCCTCTCAAATTGAATCTAAAAAGAATATGGGAGTATCAAACAAGGAATGGGAACTTATTCATAACTTTTAAACTACCTTTTAATGGCAAGCTAGAAAAGTCTAATATTTCTGTTGTGTTTTAAAGATAAAGTCATAACTTTAGAAAGGCAGTTACTTCGTGTTCTGAAAATTTTAAGTCAGGACACTTGGGTGAATAAATATGTATAAAAATTAGCTTCAGTAACCCATTATAATGGTCTCATTTTGACTAGAGAGGTCGTGAATCTTGATTATAAAAAGTTTATAGTTTAAAGCCAAGGCCTTGGCTTTATAAACAAAACCAGGACATTTTCCCATGGTTTTTAGGAAAAAAAAAAGGAAGTGCAAATAGTTTGCGATGCTTTAACCAAACATAATTCCACAGAAAGTAAGACACATTTTGATACTATAAAAGAAGATGATATTCTGCTTACAATGATAACCAAGCTAAATGGCAATTATCATGACTATTCCTACCACTCTATATCAAGTTATACGATCACGTCTGCTCATGGAACAATCAAAGGCTCTAGGCCCACATTCAGCACAAGCAACACTCAGGTATTCCTAAAACCAATATGAACTAGTTTTACTGAAGTGTTATAGAGAACATTTTCCTCAAATCTTAAATCTGAGTATGAAAACATTGATGACCTGTCTTTGATCTTAGACTTGACTAAGCTAGAGTTTAGATTAATCATTACTACAACAACCAGTCTTTTATTCACAAAGATAGCTCTAGATAGATTATCCACTATTAATGATTCCTCGCTAGCAAAGCTCCTGAAAGACTAACAAATCTCATACAGTTGTATCCTCATGTTATTAGGAAGCCAGGTTCTATGTGTGTAAATATCAAGTACATGACTCCCTTGACTGGTCTTTTCTCTGCCACTATAGAAAATACCAGAGAGCAAGCAGAAGCACTGCTGGACCTAATTTAAAAAAAAAGTTATTTCCTTTATAAATGATGGTATAGTACCTGAAGGGAATTCAGCCCCAAATTTATAAATACCTGTTAACATCACTATTAATTTGTTCCTATATTTACATATTCTACTTCCAGCAAAAGCCTGTGAGTGTATGTTCTGGTTTTGAAAATACAATTTGAAAGGCTCTTGCATCACAACTTGTGCGACAGGGATTCAACACCATGGACGCAGCACGGTGTCTCCTCCCCCACCACTCACACTATAAAAACCAACCAACCAACAACAAAAAAACAAAGACAAAAAACCAACCAACCAAAAACCCCAACACCAAACCAAAAATAATGAAACTAAATAGATGATTTTGTGGTCTTTTAGCTTGTAATTACCATATGCTTTAGCAAAACTCATTTGTCTCTCTGCTTTATACATCTTCCGCTTTTATTAACATTATTGTCAAAACATCTAGTCCTGTACTAAGTTAGATTAACAAGTCACACCTCTGTAAAAGATTTGGCAGAGCTCCAGTGTTTTGATGTCAGAAATGATTATTAATTTGCATTTTAAAGATGTGTCATTCACTCAATGCATCATTTTTCCTTTTGCTCATGTAATATTTTCCAGAAGAGCTGGAATAAAAAAAGAGTGTAAATTTATTTTGAGTGCTCTCTGAATCCCATGGAATAACAGCCATTGCTGAATCTGGGAGTTGGTGGAAGAACTGTTTCAGCTGTGGAAGGAAAGTTACAGATTTCAGTGAGTGAAAGACACGGTTACTCTGGCAGAGATGTTGTGCCTCTGAACCAGTTGCAGCTGTCTGGTTTTCTCCTGATTGCCTGAGAGCGTAGGCTACTTGGCATCGCTTAGTCTGCATGCAAAATGACAGCTTGTGTTGTTGACATGAAAAAAGTCATCACATTATTTTCTCGCTCCATCACAAACTAAAACCATGCTACAAATACTGAGGTCAGGTGATAAGATTAATTTTGATCAAGTTCTTGGCTGAAGAGATGTACCAGGAGCTTTGCTACTGGTTTCAGAGAGGTCAAGATTCCTCTTGTGATCTACCACTTCAGTCTTCAGACTATAAGTTGCACCCCCATGAATAGAGCTGCACTGCATGACCTCAGACACACCTTCCAACCGAAGTTATTCTATGGTTCTGTAACAGTGCAGTAATTTTGCATTTTAAGCATGTTTAGATATTCATGCTATTTGATGGAACAAGAAGTGATGTCCATGTGGGCAGTTTTCATTAAATATTAAGATACCACATCTGTGGTTAAAAATAAAGCTTAGGAGATAACATTCTTCTTCTTTATTGACTCTTTCTGTGCCTTGTTAAAGCTCACCTGCTACAGAGTGCGTTGTAGCAGATCTCAGTTGGAACCTGTACCACAGAAGGGTTGTAATATGGACACAGGTTCTGCCACAGAGGCTTTATAGCTATGTCAGGTACTGCTGAAAGGTAGCTGGTGAACATGGAGAGAAAAAATAACAGAAGACACAGTTACCTCAGAGGAAAAGCATCTTTGAGTAGAATGAAAATATCTCTGAAACGACTGTCTAACATTTCCCAGGAAGAGACAAGCATTATCAGTCAGAATCACAAGAGACCAATTGTTCCTACATGACATAATGATGATAGGCATCCTAAATCCTGAAGGAATTTGCTTTAATGAAGTAGTGTAGCAGTTTCATATAAAGCAGCTTCCAAATGGTATAAACACAGATTGTTGTACCAATTCATACAAACAGAAATGTTTCTGCAGTAAACTGTAAAGGCTATCAGTGGCTTTAGTTGTGTCACTCATGAAAGAGGAACATAAAGCTCATCAAAACTTTAGGCCCATTGGAAACCCATTATGCTTTTTACAACAGCCCGAGGAAGAACAGCAGGACTGTGGTTACTTGAGGAGAGGATATGAAATGCTCATCAGGTCATTGCTCAACTATTTGTTATTGATTGGACAAATCAACCTCTGGGCTAAAGTGTTGGAAAAGATGGCTCTAATATAAAAGTTTTGTAGAGAGGACAGGAAGAAAAATTAAGAACTCCTGCTCTGGATGGTACAATTGAGAGGAGGGTGAAAGTCCAAGGAGGAGATGGCACTGAAGCAGATGAAAACATGATCCTGGATGTTCAGAGAAATACTTACGGGTGAGCAAGCTGCTTTATGAGCCAACAGTACGTTGATGGTGAAGATCTATGAACTGGAAAAGCCAAGATACGCACTGAAAAGAGAACAGCATAAAGCCTGTTTTCACCTTCTCCCTGTCCTCTGTCATGCAAGAGCATGGGGGAGGACAGGAGGAAAAGCCACAGAGTGTGATCCTGATGGAGGATAGGAAGGGCGTGGGCAGGCTATGTTCCACAGCATCTTTCTCCTTTATCTCTGTGGTCTATCATAATACACCATCAATCTTAATTAAGCACTCCAGTAAAATGAGTATCAAGTAAGGATGATTCCTATTAAAATCATCAAAATTTTTGGTTTTTTTTACCTGGCTAGGAACAGGGTAGACCCAACAATGCTCTGTGCATGAAACAGATCTATCAAATCTCAGCAATGCTTTTATATCTAGTAATTAGCTATTGCTAATGTGTTCACTTGATTTGATTTTAGCTCTGACAGCTTCCCAACATGAAAAAGAGTGATTAAAGCAAGTCATTCAGAGATACTACTTAATGAGAAAAACGTGATTGAGAGGCTGTATGTGCCCCTGAGGATGACAAAATTGTGCATCAGAACAAAGCAAGAACTCTCCAGAGAGAAAAGTGAGGATCTGCGTTCAAATCAAAATGATTTGGGTCATTAGGAAGACAAATAAGGAACTACAACTGAGGTAATTCTTTTCAAGTCTATTCTCAGTCATATTTAAGTAAACAGTGAGGGTAGTAGCATCTTTCGTGGCCTATCCACCAGTAAGAGATATTTCCCAGCTCTCTTAGAGCCTGAAGTACATGCTGCACAAGCCATTCCAGACTTTCAGTAAATAAAGATCTTACTTAGTTCCTACAGACATGAAGGTAAATTTCCCAATGACTGTGATGCAAACTAGGAAGACTCTGAAAAAACAGGTAGAAAAATACTCAAACTTTACTACATAGAAGAACAGAACCTAGGCTGTCAGGTTTGTTTTTCCCTTAGGATCTTGTTTACATTTACCCTATATCTGAGGCTAAACTGTAGTAGTTGCTCTATCACCTAATGACTCTCCCCAGCCAAGGAGAGAGATTATGAAAAGGAGAGAAGACTCACAGGTTGAAATGAAAAATGGATTTAACAAAACAGCCAAACTAACACCAATGCCAGTATAAAGTAAACAAGGGTATCCTCTGCCCAGCAAATGCACAGTACTCACAGTAAATGAGAAGGCAGTCCTCAGGAGCAGGGTCAGGAAAAGCCCAAGAAGGAGCCAAGTAGGAAGTCTCCCCTACACCCAGCAAACCTCCCCCTTTATACTGAGCATGACATTTATGGGCTGGGATACACCTGTAGTCAACTTGAGTCAGCTGCCCTGGCTGACTCAGAACTGCTAATGGCCTGCAGACCATGGCTAGCCTATGATCCTGTCCCAGTGAAACCAGGACAGATCTGAATCTATACCAGTAGAAGATCTGTCTGGTATTTTTTTCATAGCTATTGTTACAGAGATATGTGTTAACAAAAATCTGAGCTCCCTGAAAATTTTTCTCTGCTTGATCTGTGTCAAATTAACCACAATTAAAATTTTATCCAAGCTGAGTAAATACAGCATGTGTCTGTCAAAACATGAAGCCTTGGTTCCTAACCAGTATTCTTGGTCTCTTGAAAAATGAGTGCTTTCATATGACAGTCTTAATGAAAGAATAATATGTACTCATCTTTAACTCTCCAGTTACTATACAGAGGACTATCAAATAGTTTTCTGGGAAATTTGTATTCCGTTGCAGTTGTTTGCTATCTCCTAGGACTGCTTGCTTGACCAGCTATACTTGTGCAAAGCTAAGAAGAAAAGCTTTTTCAGTTACAAAACAGGATTAAATTTTCTTTTTGTTTAGTACCATAAACCAGAACAGCTTAGTTCCCTTTTTTTTCTCTTATCACACCATAGTTTCAGATGCACCGTAGTGCAAAAACATTGATTTTCCTATCTTGGTGTGAAAGCCTGTCATTAGCAGGTGATTATTCAATTTATTTTTCCTTTTTTCCCTAAAATATGGCATGAGCTTTCTAATCTTTTGCTCACATGAAACAAAGTAATTATAACTTCTTTAGAAGCAATGCTGAAGGTATTTTGTCCCCTTTAATAGGCTAGGGGTGATTGATGCTTGGAAGTTTGGGGACTTTTTTTAGAAGCTGGATTAGTTTATGGATTTTTGGTCACTTGCCACTGTGAGCTTTGATAATAGAGGCTAAACACAGCAAGGTTTTATCTCTGTTAGGACTAAGAAATGTAAAACAGAATTTTTCCTTTTATTAGAGTTTGGCTCCTGAACTAGAGGCTATAGTGATAACAATAAGTAAGATAATTTTATAAGCGTTATCTGTAGGAAATGTAATAAAATAGCTACAAGAGGAAATGTGTTTGGAATTACCTTATTGAAAATATTATTCAAATGTTAGAGATTAGAAACAATAACATTTTGTTTCCTGTGGTAAAAATGTGCTAATAAGAATGGTTATATTAAGAGCATTGTTGCCGTCAGCCTGTATTGTTCAGGTTTAACATACACTGAAAAAGCCCGGCTCTTTTAGACTACTTGTGTCTAGATTTTGCCATTAAAAAATAATCAAGGTTCCTTCCTTTTTATCCTAAGTTTGCATTAGCAGGTACTTTTGAGCACCACAAAACTTGAGATTTCACTTTGTAGACTGCATCCTTATCTGAGATACCTTTACGGGCAGTATTGGTTGATCTGTTTGATCCTACCTGAAGGCTTGAGTCTGCTGTCATTCCTGTGAAGTACATAGAGACTGGGTTGGAAAAGAATCATGTGGTGTGGGTGGTGGTCCTTTGCGGTGCTGGCCACACCAAAATCTGTTTTATTGCACCAGATATCAACTTGGTTTTCTGAGTGCATAGTTGAGGAAGTGGCTTAGAAAAGAGAAAGATGATCTCCTAATAAAACAACAAGCCCTCTTGGTAGGAAGAGTGTAAGAGACAAATAAATAAAATAATCAAAAGAATCAAAGAAATAGAAATAATCAGTGCTGGACTGAGTCTAGAATATCTACAAGAATATGAAGTTTCCAGCAAATATGTCATTTAAATCACTGACTTCCTTTGATCTCTTTGTCAGGTTCTTGACTTCTACTGCTTTCTTTGCTCCACCATTCCACTTTTACTTCTCTGTTAAAGAAATCTATTTCAGACTTCTTTGAACTTCATCTGCAAATGGATTGCCTTTATTTTCTCTTTTGTTCTTTCAGTTGTCTAGCAACCAGCTTCTCGGTGACTTTCACTGCAGTTTCCTCTTACTATTGCTGCATTACTGCCCTGGACAGAGGCTAGAGTGAGAGCTCGCTTGGTTAGCATGGTACAGTTAGAGTAGTGGGCTTGTCCTTGCTCCAAAATATTGACAATATGAGCAGGCAAAATTGCTTTAGGGAAAGGCATATGCAATGTGAAATACACAATTTCAACATTTATCAAATTTATGCCATAACTTGAAAAGAAGGAGTTCTGAGTCTGAGTAAGACTGTGAAATTAAACAGCAAGTGGGGAAAAAAGGAACTGCTAAAGGAGTCAGATAATAGAAACCATTTTTATCAGTTTTCACAGTTGTAGTACATAAAGCCTTTCACAGAGCAAGGCAAGAGGGAAGAGACCTTGGGGCTGTGTATGGTACTTGTGAAAATCATTGAGTAGAAGCGGGATATTTCATCAGAAAAGGCAAATGAAACACAACTGAATCTCTAACCCCCCTTAATGCTTTCCACATAGTTGCCAGCATTCACTAAGACAGTATTCAGTGTTTTCTGAACAGGAGGACATAGGTAGACAGAGACAGTGGTAGACTAATGTTGATGTCTTAAAGTTTGTAACCAATACTAGAGCTACGTTTGACATGTGGAGTCAAAGTTTTAAGGTGCTCTCAATGCCTCAGGCTTCAACTTCAAATAATCATTGGCAGTGTCTCAAGGATTACAGTACAGGCATGTTATATTGAGCAGTCCAAGATTGAAGGAGCCCCCTTTGAGCATAACAGAGAATTTCTCACAGGTAACCCAAGAAATACACTGGAAAGTGAGGGCTAGAACTCATCTATGTTAGATGAAACAGCTACTGTTTCACCATACATTAGAGATGCAGGACTTCATGTTTGTGTGGAATCAAATTAGAGCAATATAAAAACTAAGAATGCCTCAGCTCATATGTGGCAGACAGCAAAACGCATGCACTGTAAGCATGCCAATCCACTATACCAAAATAAACGGAGTTTGCTTAAACTGTAATTGGAGCTGCTTCTAGCTAAAACATACAAGGTATCATCAAGTACTGCAGCTTGCAGGTAGTGGAGTAGTACAACATAGCAGGTAGCAAGACTGGTCTTGTTACTAAATGGTGCTATATATTTGAAGCCAATGAGTGGCATAACAAATTACAAAGTCTGTTAGATATTCTCTTTGTGAAGACCCAAATTTAAAATAACTAGTCAGAGCATCAGCTTTTTTCTTGGGCTGAGTGACATGTTTTGAAATTCTTTCTGTACACAGAGAAGGGAAAAAGCTGACTAAAGAGTTCCTATTGACCTATAATGCAGAGAAGTTTCAGGCACTAAATGGCTTGCTTATCTGCAAACCCAGAATATCTTCTACTGCATGAAACTTTGAGCATGTCCTAGAAGGCAGAAAGATGCAATGGATTCAGAAGTATAAAGTTACATAGGTCTTGCTGACTTCCACACCATGTGTAACAAACGTGCAGCTGTTTTCCAAGGCGGCAGGGGCACTGTGAACCTCAGGGTGATCCAAGCTAAGGACATTTATTCAGCCTTTATGGCCATGGTTTTATGCATACAAATTGCATATCATCCTGAATTGCCTGCTGGGATTTGGTCTTCTCCAAGGAAAGAGAGCTAAAGCTATTAATTTTAAACTCTCTGCATTGCTTGTTACCGATTATTCACGGAAGGGCTAGGTGATCATTGAAAAGAGCTTCTTCCTAATTCCCTTCCTAATACCAGCAGGCTTTTGTATTCAGAAACCCCTAGAATTCAGAAAGACTCTTAGTTTAATAGCATTAATCCTTATATTCATTACAATAATTATTTACATGAATTATAATCTTCTCCTAATATGACTATGCACATAGATGTGCAAAGAGAGCACCCAAAGTCATTGCACAGCTTCGTCTTTTATTGCACACTTCTCTCTACTCTGCTTCCAAAGTCACTAATATTCACAGCAAATTGATTTTTATATAAATATGTGCCAAAGCAAACTGCCTTCTGTGCTCTTTATGCTTTGCCCTCCAATTTTGACATTGATCAGTTCAAAATTGTGCCTCATGAGGGTGCTATCTCACCTAAAATAAATCCTATTGCATTACAGTGTGAAAGGCCTCTATAGATCATAATAATATAGTGACACTGATTTGAAGACATTTCCTTTCCTTTTTTCTCCTCCCTTTCAGCATATTCTGTTCCTTTATTTCCCACAGGATCCTAAGAGCAACTCCACAACTGAGTTTCTTTTCTGCCAAAGAAATCTTCAAATAAAAAATAGATTTTTTTCTTCCAGAATAAAGTAGCACCTTTCTACGTGTAGGTGAAAAACTCCCTCAGGTGAAGGAAAGAAAAATGCACACTTCAAGAAAGAGTCTTTTCTAAATCATACTAGGATAAATAGTTTTAGCAGATTTCAGAGAAGTTTCTAAAGATTTACACCTGCTTGTGTGATTAGCATCTAGCTTCACAAGATCGAAAGCCAAAAGCTAGCTTTGATGGTACCTGTTTAGGACATTATTTGAAGTATTTTCCCATCTTTTTCCAAGTAACTTACAGTATTCTTCTGTTCTTGTGATAATTCATAAGCAGTAAGACACAGTAACAATTCTTACAATACTTTACATCTTCAAAGCACCAAAAAGCATCTCAGAGTATCTGTGTAACTTACAGGTTTTCTTCCCATTATAAAGGAAAAGATGCAAGTATGCTATGGACCTTAAACCTGAGCAGGTGCATCAATGACAGTATTTATCCTTTTTTATCTTTGTGCCTGTCATGAGTATACTCATGCTCAAAGCTGAAAAGCTCCATCGAATTGGGAACTCTATCTTATGCTTCAATAAATCTGCAGTAAAGGCTTGGTCTATTCTGTCGCTAGAATCCTTCTAGTTTTCTTAAAATCTTGCCATTTGCCTAGGGTGAATTCATTGAAAGTCTCAGAAAAGTAATTTAGATGCTTTGGAACAAAACAGAACGCAAGTTTTGTGGTTAGAGGAAAATGAGGTTGTGGAAGCCTTTATACAAGTGTCACTCATTTTTTTGTTTGCTGCTAACCTCAGACTGACTGAGTAAAAAAAGTTTCAGGATTGATATGTAGTTAAGAATTGCTTTGTGAACTTAGGAAGAGAAATCTATATTTCGTTCAAAGCATGATCAGTAGCACTTCCGAAGATTTTAAATAGAAAATAAAATTTTGCTGCTTCTATTATGTCACAAGGACTTCTTTTACATTCTCCCTCAGTGAGAGAAAAGCTCCTGGTTTCAGGCTGCTCCTGTGACAAGTACATATCTCTCTCAAAGCAGCAGAGCAAATTCCTGAAGAAATTCCCCAACTTCACTGAGAAAAACATGCAAATAGGGGGGAAAAAAAAGAATCTATAGCTCTGAGAGTGCATCAAGATGCACACTGGCAACAAAAAAGCATTATTAAATCAAGAAAGAAGTTAAAAACAGTGAGATCTTATCAGTAGACACATTGAAGTTGGACTCACAAGGAAAACCAGTGGGACCTGGGAATCTTTGAAGGCAGGACAGAGATCCTAAACTTGAATCAGTTAGTCTGTGCAATGTGGCAAATTGCTGGGTAGGTGTAACATCTCAGCTTGAAAGCAGAAAAGCCATGTGTGAACTGATAGTCCACCACCAAGTCAGGTTTGCATGGTGCTTTACCTTTCTCAGCATCTGCTTCAGAGCTCTGTACACATAAAACTAATATCAAGATATCTTAAAATAAACTCAGGAAACTAGTATTTTTTTGAAAATCTCATTCCTGGCTCTAAATTTCTGTCTTTCTCTAGCAGAGACAATGCTTTCATTATTAAACTGCTGAAGCTCTGCAGCAATTTGCAAACCTGGTGTCCGTAGTGAGACTCCAGTGACCCTCCCGCAGGGAAGCACCTATTCCCCAGGGCACATGCTAATAGCTTCCATGGCACAGGCAAAGGACAAGGATGGGGCTCTGGAAGGAGCCCTGAGCAAGTGGGTAGCGAAGCTTACAAGAGCTGTAATTGTAGCAAAGGCCTTTCTTTATAGTTCAGTATTTATGACTCACAACAGTAAGTCTGCCTTGCTGGCAGTTAAGATTTATTACATATGTACTTATAGAATTCAAACTAAGTAAAAGGACAAATGTGG
The DNA here is from genome assembly GCA_013400335.1 of Eurystomus gularis. Classification (NCBI taxonomy): domain Eukaryota; kingdom Metazoa; phylum Chordata; class Aves; order Coraciiformes; family Coraciidae; genus Eurystomus; species Eurystomus gularis. Next base: position 26,893 of record VZZY01023851.1, on the reverse strand, counting down.
CAAAATTACCCTGAAAACTCAAATGCTCTTGTAAATTCATTATATATATATATTTGGTTCTGCCCAATGCCCTTCAGGACATCTTCCTCTAATTTAGGTTCAGGTTTTAGGTTTTTAAATGAAAATCTGTATTTTGTAATGAAAACTCTCCTGTAGAAAATATGAGCAAAGAAACTTAAGTTTTTCGAATAAACCATTTTGAAAACGTGATATTAACATAAACTGGAAAATGCTTTTGTCCATTTCCCAGGAAGAATTACTTACTGAGTTTATCTAGAATTCATAAATAATTTTGATCCCTTAAAGCTCAGCATCATAGGATCACAAGGTATTTCGGGTTGGAAGGGATCTCTGCAACTTATCTAGTCCAACCTCTTGCTGAAAACAGGGTCAGTTGTAAGGCGAGACCATGCTGCTCAGGGCAAACTGAACCCAGGCGAACCTGAGATCACATTACTAAATTTCAATATATTTGCTGTTTGTCAAGGAAAAATGGAGTGAATTTGAATCTACCTGATACTGTTGAGTTTTGAATCTAAATTGTGAACACAGATAAGCTAAAGAGCATCTGTAGATGGGAAGTTGTTTCAAAGAGCAATTCTGAGGCGACAAACAGAATTTAACCCATGTTGTGCAACCAGTGCCTAACCTTTCAAACGGTCTTTTCTCTGCGCTGGGTTATAGGTTCCTCACTACAGACCAGGCTACTCCATGAACTATGTTAGTTCAGTGATTTTCTAATTTCTGATCTATAATGTGTGGCTCTCAGCATATACTGAAAAGCCTTGTTATTCTTATAACCCCCAAGATATTACTGAGAAGTTTTATACAGTTTCACTTGATTTTTAATGAAAACAGGCATTCAGACTAAAAATAAGGAGTCCTCTTTATCAGAGGAGACAGGTGCAATGACTGAGTGTCCAGGGAGTAAGAGGACAATGAAAAACAACACTGATCACAGCAGGGTGGAAATAAAATAATCACAGTAGCCCACCTGGAGTTTGGAGAGACCTTTTTCATAGAATCATAGAATGGCCTAGGTTGGAAGGGACCTTAGAGATCATTTAATCCAACCTCCCTGTCATGGGCAGGGACGCCTCTCAACTAGATCAGGCCACTCAAGGCTCTGTCCAACCTGGCCTTGAACACCTCCAGGGAGGGGGCAGCCACAACATCTCTGGGCAATTTATTCCAAAGTCTTGCCACCCTCGTACTGAAGAATTTCTTCCTAAGATCGAATCTAAATCTATTCTCCTTCAACTTAAACCCATTACCCCTTGTCCTATCAGTGGGCGCTCTTGTAAAAAGTCCCTCCCCAGCCTTCCTGTAGGTTCCCTTCAGGTATGGGAAGGCAGCTATTAGGTCCCCCCGAAGTCTTCTCTTTTCAAGACTGAACAACCCCAGCTCCCGCAGCCTGTCCTCGTAGCAAAGGTGCTCCAGCCCTTGGATCATCTTTGTGGCCCTCTTCTGAACACGCTCCAACAGATCTATGTCTCTCTTCTGGTGGGGACACCAGAACTGGACGCAGTATTCGAGGTGGGGTCTCACAAGAGCAGAGTAAAGGGGGAGAATCACCTCTCTTGACCTGCTGGCCACGCTTCTCTTGATACATCCCAGGATGCGGTTGGCCTTCTGGGCTGCACCAGCGCACTGCCGGCTCATGTTGAGCTTCTCATCTATCAACACCCCCAAATCCTTCTCTTCAGGGCTACTCTCAACCCACTCTGTACCCAGTTTGTATTTGTGCCTAGGGTTGGCCTGACCCAGGTGAAGGACCTTGCATTTTGACTTGTTGAAGCTCATGCAGTTAGCACCGGCCCATTTCTCAAGCCTATCAAGGTCCCTCTGGATGGCATCTCTTCCCTCAAGTGAGTCCACGGCACCACAAAGTTTGGTATCGTCAGCAAACTTAGTGAGGGTGCACTCAATGCCGTCGTCCATGTCGCTGACAAAGATGTTGAACAGCACTGGACCCAGAACAGAGCCCTGAGGAACACTGCTTGTCACTGGTCTCCATGTGGACTTCGAGCCATTGACCACAACTCTTTGAGTGCGACCATCCAGCCAGTTCTTTATCCACTGCGTGGTCCATCTGTCAAACCCATGTCTCTCCATTTTAGAGACAAGGCTGTCATGTGGGACAGTGTCAAACGCCTTGCACAAGTCCAGGAAAATTTTTGTTAGAGAAAGGTCGGCCCAACCCCCAGCTTTTGCTGCCCAGCCTGCCCAGTTGTGGCTTAAAGGCTGGCAATCAGATCACATTTTGATGGTAATTTTTGAAAGCTGGTAAGAAGCTAAGAGAAGTTATGGGAAAAAGATAGACTATCATAACAGGCCTTGATCAAGCAACCTGGAAAGTAAGAACAAGACTAAACAAGACTCATGGAAGAGCCTTGATTAGGGAAAGGACTTGAAGTGGTTAAATGTACATATGGAACAAACATCTAGCAGCTCCCTGCTATAAAAATTATTTGGTTTTGTGATCTGTGCAGGGGCTTGGGTTATCCAGTACCTTCTGTCTGAAAATGCTAGGGCTTGACACGGTCTCTGGGATGCCATCAGCCCTTATGCTGCAGTAGGGTGGTGCAGGTCATTGCACCAGGAGCCATGGAAGCAGGATGTAGCTTGGGGTAACAAAGAGCAAGTCTTAGTGTCTATAGTAGTTTACCTGTGAACTGAGACATGGCCACAAAGTGAACACAACACCACTAAGAGCCTTCCAGTTATTTCTGCTGTGTGCAGGTCTGATCTGTAAACAGAAGCCCAGGTAGCCAGCAGAATACAAATCAGGTTTGCTCTTCTCCCTGCAAATCAGAGGCAAATTGAGCAGTCAAAGTTTCAACATTTAGGCTGAAAAGCAGGTTCTGTGTAGGGAGGTATTACCTGTACCCTCTCAAACTCATGTCTCCTTCTTAGGATTGCAGGAATTAAATGTCCTGGAAGGACTGCCTTTTTTGGTTTTGAACAATGGGTGTTACTTTTGCTATGTAACAGCAGATTTATTAAAAAGGTACTATTAAGAGAAACACCACTGGAATGGCAACAGCTTGCAAAGACAACAAAATGCTTCTTTCCTGTATGACAAACTCTTTGGAATCAATTTGCTTTTTCCATGTTCTATCTTCAGTTGAGCCTGGATCCCCTTAAAGGCATCATGCTGTATATCTCATTTTATCCCAGATCCTGGTCCTTGTTTTCTCCAAAAAATTCTCCTGGACATTGCTTCCAGTGTGACATTTCCTTAAGTGCATGATGTTTTGGACTATAACTTTGTGCATTAGGAAGCATTACAACAACTATTAGTTTCTAGCTTGAAATATGGTTTCTCAGTCTACTACAGCATTTTGCCACTTCACATGACCTGGAATCCTAGCTACCTGCATTTGTTTAGCTACAGATGGCAACACCTCCACAAACACCTTTCATACAGGCATTTTAACTTTAAGAAGAGCTAATGATCACCACCATATAATCCTGCCTCTTCTTTTTTGTTATGTGAAGGAGCGAGTAATGGGCACATTCAGAAAATTAGTCCTCATAAATGGAGCAATCTAGATCCAGGCTTCTAGTAAGGATGAGATACATTGCTTGTTTGCTATTCCATCCCCTAGTCACCAAAAGAGCTAATTCTGCTTGCATAAAGGAATGCAGTGCATGATTCAGTGATGCAACAGGAGCTCAGTTCGGGGGTCAGCCCTCATGTACTTTTAAATGACTTCTGTAGGAACTTTGATTGGTGCAGAACACCACAGAGAAGCAATTAAATAGCACAGGAAACAAGACTGTTAGAATAGGAATGAAAGATAGGGGAATTCATATCACCCAATGCTCTGATTTTTCATTTTGGACCTCAATGATCCTCCCGCCAAAGTGAAAAACATCGTTGCATAGCAGAATTCAAATAGGGTGTTGTGGAAGTAGGAAAAAGATACCCTGGAAACAGAATGAATGCAAATGAGTATCAATGAGTATTAATAAGTCCAGATCAGTGATTTCTGGTCTCTCAAAAAAGCAGAAGAGTGAACATAATTATAAACAGTCACACAGAAGTCCACGGAAGCACAGAACAATTTCCATGGAACCATGTGGATTTTACCCTGGGAAAAATCTGTGACCTTTTTGAGAAACACTGCTATAAATTAAAGATGCTTTTTTTCCTAGAGATTGAAAATCTCCCTTTGCTCCATTGCAAGTTCATCACTTCTGAAGTAAAGCTGATAAGTCTGAGGAAAATGTATCAGTGGTTTTTTATACCTCAAACAGCAAGGATTCAGTTATTTTCTGATCATGATTCATCATAAAACAATACCTTGTGCTTCTTCCAAATATTGGTATAAACACGAAAGACTCTGCATTTAGCATTTTTAAAACAGCCCATAGAAAACAGATATCACTGAAAATCCCTTGATGCTTATCTTTGCCTGGAAAAGGTCAACACTGGAGTCTTGTTACTTACTTCTTTCATTCCTTATCCTCTATTCTTTTTCTTGATCTACTATCTCTTCTTTCACTGAAAAATACTAACCTGTTTTTTGTGGACTATCTGCATTGAATGAGAAATATTTTGCACTTTAGGATTTAGTGTTCCAACCATTACTTCTCTTCAGAGATAGGTTTCAGTAACAGAAACCACACAACTTTTCAGCTGTTCTACATCCTCATAAGCAACTCCTCCTTCTCCTGTGGAAAAGTTTGTTTAGGGGGGAGCTGTGGCAGATAGGATGAGCTGTTCAGTATTTTATTCGTTTCTACATGCTTGTTGAGAACAGAGTGTTAATCATACTCGGATACATACTGCATTCAGTAAGTCTCTTGCCATTCCTTCAGCAATGCTAGATGCAGACCACTACCCCATAAGTTGTCTAACTATTGCAGTGGGGGTAGAGGAAGGATGTTCCTTGCTTCTGTTTCCATGGGAGACCAGCCTGTTTCTGGAGCACCAAGAAGAGACTTCGTACAGAATAAAAATCTATTCTCCTCCCAAGCATTTAGTAGTCAGACTGGATTTTGTTAGCATGATTCTCCAGGTTCCTAAAGGACTGCAGCACTTCTGCAAAAAGTTTCAGTGACAAGGTTACCTGAGTTTCCCAGTTTGAGTTTCCCCCACAGGCAAGGCACTGTGCTTCCACAACCTCGGTGAGAGGTGCAGTAGCGCAGTGCAAAGCCAGACGTCAGAACAGCAAAGGTGCAGTGCTGGGGATGGGCTGTATTGGTTAGCACTTAGTGTACCACTTACTACCAGACCAACTCAAGCCAAATAATTGCACCATGAGTTCTGCTTTTAAGGGTATTGAAAACCAACAACTTGATACACCCTATTATGGCAGCCAACCTTTGAAAGTTTCCAAACACAGATAATCAACTGTTAAATGAGAAATAGCAGAGAGGTCTTCACACACTAACTATTCCCTAAGGCCTCCTAAAAGATAGACAAATCCATTTAATTAACTTTCACCATAATGACTGTCTCATATCCCTGGTATATGTGGATATATCAAAGCTGAAATTCTCTCAGATCAAGTGATTTGAGTTGTCTACCTCTGTCACCACTTCAGCAAAAGGACAAAGTGTAAAAGGAGGAGAGATTCTGTAAGTAGCAGCTATTTATATGGCAGATCTCTCAGACTGAGAAGTTATTTTCCTCCAGAGAAACAAAGTTCAATACAGCACCTGCATTTTAAGTACCACATATTCCACCAAGCACACATGATTTCTGAGCAGTTTCATGTGTAAAAAGATCAGGCTTCATCTTTTCCTCTCCTGCCAATGCAGTTTGTGCATTGTTGAGCTTCAGTTCTGCAAAACATCCTTGACTTTACAACCTTGAGCAATCCCCAAACAGTCAAGACTCTTAGCCATAGGAATAGAGTTCAGCAATTGTAGAAGTGTTGCTAGACTAAAGCCTAAAGTCCAAGTTTTCATGTAACTGACTAAATAAGTCTTATAATTGCTCTTGGCCACTGAGCAAACAGAAGATTCTTGAGACCCAAGTCAGATCTGTAGCAAGATGGACCACTTTGGAAAATGTTCTTTTTTTGCTCAGCATAGATCAAATGCACTTGGTAGGTTTTAGACTCCGGAAAATATTACAAGGCTGTTCTGCAACTGTCACTGAGAGTCAGGTAAGACAAAACTTGCCTTCCTCCAAATACTGTGTTTCCATGTCAGCTAGGCTTCTGTTTGGGACTAAATCACATCTTCCTGCCGTACTCTTTCTGCATTGACTCCTAGTGCATAAGCATATTACAGTTCAAGTCCTCAGTCTTTTTGGTTAGAGTGACAGGCACTGAACTGACAATATTCCCTCTCTCATTACTGAGCAAGTTGTTTGCCAGTAAATAAATTATCTGCCAGAGCAAATAAATGGTATTTAAGGAAGAAGAAAAGGAAAATTAAAATTCAAGTCAACTTGAAATAGTTTTGAAAGATTTAGTTTTGATCAATCAGTGAAGGTTTGGGGTTTGTATTATTTTAAAAAAATGAATTCATAGAATCACTAAGGTTGGAAAAGACCTCTAAGATCATCAAGTCCAACCATCAACTCCTTTACACATGAAGGTTTAAGGAAGTGTTAAAACCCTCCAAAACAAGATCTGTCCAGTCAAACAGTTCATTTAATTTAACCAGAAACTCCTTTCATCATTCCTCAAGTCAGTTATTTGCATAGATCGGATTTCTTTATTTACACAGATTTATATTCTTATAGCTCCTTCAGATTCTGTATTATCTTAATTATATACATTATATAAATAAAAATCAGTCCATCTGTATCTTGTCTGACTTTATTTAACCAGCAATTTAGGGACGTTCAATATTAAGATACAATCAAGCTAAGAGTCCCTGCTCATGCAAATAGTTCCTAATCTCTGGAGAAGAACTTGCTGACATGAAATCTGCATTTCTGAGTTTATATATTTAGTCTTCATAGGGGGAAAATCTTTTGCAGCGAAGCAGATGGTAGGAGATACTGTGAAATTTACCACTGAACAAAGTGCATGAACATTTTATCATCAAATCTTTGAAGAGGAAATAGCTTTTAATAGGGTGAAAAGTTTTATGTATATCTGGGGTAAGAGGCTGACAATCAAAACAGGAGAATTTTTCCCTTATCTTTGGAAATAAAACTTCCATGTATGTGTTTTGACAGCTGAAGGCACAGGAAAATTTGTTTTCCAGTAACTTGATAAAAACCTCCAAAAATACAAGGAAAAGTTTTAAAGAACGAGAAAAAGAATAGCGACGGAAGCAATTTGTTTTCAGAGGAAAAACACCAACCAGGCCTTCCCAGATCAACATAACCTTATATTTTAGGCTTTCCCTGTTCAGGAGAGAAGCTGTCTCAGAACATGGGAAGGCTGCATTATTGCTAGACTCAGGACAGTTCTCAGGGCTGCAGCATGCAGGATGCTCACACCTTTTCCTGAGATTTTCTGTAAGGAGATGATTTTTAAATGCCCCACACATTTACCCTGTTAAGAACAGCATCAAAACCCCATTGTAGAGCTGAGTATAAGTAACCAGAGGAAATGGCAAAGTACTGACATAATAGGCTCCCCTTGGCTTGTCCTCCCTCGTAACTGTCTGCCATCTCTCATCCCCATCAAAGCTGATATGACTGAGCTTCTTATTCTGGCACAAATAAAGAAAAATAATCCAGGCAAGATGTGTCATAGTCCCGGATGGCTGTGGCCAGCTCGCCGCAGGACAAGAAAGGGCAGCTTTACCACTCACAGCTAAACTAATGTATGTTCTTTTCTTACAATTAGTTCACCACCTCAAAGAGGGAGGTAAGAAGCAGATGACTTTGGATGTCCTTTTTATTCCCAAACTAGCGCTTCAGCTGCACCCTTAACTTGCCCTTTGAGCTGAAAAAACAGCTGGGATTTTGTACCAAAACTGGTACAGAAGATGGAATTTCCTTCCCTCCATAGTGGGGGTAGTAAACTTGGCCATCCATTAATTAACATGGGGAAAAAGACTAAACATCAGTCTTCTACTGACAGGAAGCAAAACCAAGCCATGTGAGGGTACAAATACCTTCCCAGAAGGTGTCAGGACAAAGCAAGGGCTGGCTGCTCCATGCAGGATGTGAGGGGTAATAGGGCTGGTAGGGCAGGGGCCTCACCAGCACCCACCCCACAGTACCTGAGAGAAGCTGACCCAGAGAGCGTGGCCAGGGTGAGCCCAGATCATCAGACAAGTCCCTGATGTTCAAACAGGTCTGAGGTCACACTACAAAGTCAGCCTGCAGGTCAGGGCAGGTCTGAAGCTGGGGGAGCCAGACCCAGCTCTGCTGGAGACCAGCCCTCTTCCAGCAGAGCTCCAGCTAGGACTGCAGGCCCAGAGTCGATCTTAAGCAGGGCTCCTGGGCCATGGGCAGGGTGTGGGTATAAGCCACAGGTGAGGCTGCTGAGAGCTATTAAGGTCTTTTAATGTCACCACAGCTGTGGCCCAGGCACTACCACCCTGTGGTTGGAGTCTGCATCACTGCGGGCTTAATGAACAATTCTGCACTTAACCCTCTGGTCTTTAAATTGCCTATAAAACTGAGCTACATTTCATGCCTCTTGATTCAGGGTCATCTTATAGAATCATAGAATATTTTGAATTGGAAGGGACCCATAAGAATCATTGAGTCCAACTCCTTGCTCCTCACAGGACTACCTAAAACTAAACCATTGTCCAGATGTCCTTGAACTCCGACAGGCTTCATGTCACAACCACTTCCTTGGGGAGCCTGTTGCATTGCCTGACTAATCTCTCAGTGAAGAGCCTTTTCTCAATGTCCAGTCTGAACTTCCTCTGATGCAGCTTTAGTCCATTACCTCATGTCCTATCACTGGTCCCCAGAGAGAGACCAGCAGTTCCCTCTCTATTGCTCCCCTTGGGGAAATTGTAGACTGCAATGAGGTCACCCCTCCACCTTCTCTTCTCCCAGCTGAACAAACCAAGTCACCTCAGTCACTTCTTGTAAGTCTTGCCCTCAAGGCCTTTCACCATCTTGGTCACCCTCCTCTAATAGTCTGATGTCCTTATTATATTGAGGTGCCCCAAACTGCGCACAGTATTTGAGGTGGGGCCATACCAGAGCAGTGTAGAGAGGGACAATAACCTCCCTCAACCAGCTAGCTATGCTGTGTTTGATGCACCCCAGGACATCGTTGGTCATTTTGGCTGCCAGGGCACACTGTTGACTCATATTCAACTTGCCATCAACACAAATCCCTAGATCTCTTGCTGCGGGGCTGCTCTCCAGCTGCCCAACCCTCAATTTGTATGTATAATCAGGATTATTCTATCCCAGGTGCAGAATGTGGCACTTGCTCTTGTTAAACTTCATATGGTTGGTGATTGCCCAGCTCTCTAGTCTATCCAGAGCTCTCTGTAAGGCCTCTCTACCCTTGAGGGAATCCATGCCCCTCCTCACTTAGTATCATTGGCAAACTTACTTAATGTACATTCAAGTCCTGCATCCAGATCATTTATAAAAACATTAAAGAGCACTGGCCCTATAAGTGAGCCCTGAGGAACACCGGTGTAACCCCATTTACTCTCAATCTTTGAGTCTGACCCATCAGGCCACCATTTTATTTCTTACTATTGAAGCTGTTTGCAGTAGTCTCCTGTGTACCCAAACCTGCAAAGCATGCAGCTGGATACCGACACACTGTTCAAGGCACAAAATTTAATCCCACTCTCCTCTGATGATCAAAACACTTCTGGGTTTGTTTAGAGACTTTTTATTTTGTTACATTTTACTATGAATGAAAAGCATGGCTCTTTATTGCACAACAAGGGAGCAGTGCTGCACACCTGATGCCAGTGATGGTCTCCTGGAGACCAGTGAGGATTTTGTCTGAGAGAGGACTGAACAAATCTTGGTCCTCAACAGACATTCATCAGGTGTTTCTTGGAAAAAGCTAGATACAAGGGAGAAGCCAGGACATTCTAAAACCAACAGATGAAAAAGAGATTTTGGGGAGGCGATGTCTTCACATTTGGCATTACAGACCACCACTGTGAAGCAGAGTTGATGAGTGATTTCAGCGTATAAACTCACACAATCATCTGGAGCCTGTTTCCCACATGAAACAGAGAAATAATGCTATGGTGCTATTTATTTCTAGGTGAAACTCCATGTCACTTCTCACTTGTAAAAGGGTTTCTTTTCCAATATGTCAAAAGAACAATACCTAATAGTTTGATTCCTGCCTCAGATCAGTTGGAGCCTAATCCCATTACTGACCTCAATAGTTTCACTCTTGAATTCACTAGGAAAGTGAAGGAAATGGTTTCAGTACTCAATATTTTATTTCAAGGATCGCTTGTCAGCAAAGGACCCTGAAACTGGAGTGACTTTTTCCAGACACTTGATATGACACACTAAGTTCTATATCCTTTTCTATTTCTGTTTGCTGGTCAGCAAGCTTGCACCTTCTCTTCAATTAAAATGAATCAATCTCCCTTGATTTTGGCTTGTTGCTGCGCTCTCATGTTAGGGCCTGAGTGGGATTCCACTGTGAAAACAGGACAGGACAACTGGCAGAAGCTTTGTATTCTGAGAGTTTATTGGAACACTTGAGAGACTATTCCCTTGGACTACACAACTTCTAGAAGAGCTGCAGAAGGTATCAAGCATGCCCTGGGTTGGGGTCCAAGGGCAATGCCTGCAGGTCTGCTGTTCGGACCACAAATGCCTGTCGGGCAGTGGCGGTGTGGTGGAGTTTGGCACTCAGGTGGCCTTGGCACAGCCAGAGCAGCGGCTGCTGCCAGCACAGCTGGAGAGGTGGAGGTGCCAGCCCTGGTGGGAAGTGACTGTTGGGCCGTCTGGCTTGGCACGAGTCGGTGAAGTGGCAGCAGCAGCAGCACCCTGGGCACCAGATGGGCCAGGGCTGCTGTGCTGCAGTGGAAGTGCAGAGGCCAGAGGACTGAGCTTCTCCCTGCCTGCTGCTGCTGCAGGCTCCACGTTTGTCCGAGCAGGGCTGTGTGCCGGTGCTGAGGCACGTCTGACAGGGGGAGCTGCCTTGGCGCATTGCTTGGCAGGTGCAGTCTCCCTGGGTGCAGAGGTGTGCATGTTCTGCCTTGGACCTGCTGGGAATGGACTGCTCTCCTCCTCGGAAGAGGCTTCCACACAGGCTCAGCATCTGCTTTACTTTTCCATTGGCATACGTGCAAATCCATGTCCTGACATTTCCAAGAGATGGGAGCTTGTCATCCTCTTCCTTCTCTGCCTGCATGAATCTAGCAGCACTAGGAACCCCAGCTGCTTTTTACCCATTCTCAACCACTGTCAAAGTCACTAGAGCGCAGAGGATGCTTTCTGATTTGGTACACGTAATGGGTAAAAAGACATGTTGTGTCTTTCTGTAATTTCACTAAAAAGCCTACATTTTATGGTGGTTCCAGCAGCAATACTATTTAATTTGCAGAGATGTTCTTGTACAGCTGGATTCCTCGTGGTGGTAGATTCACCCAGGCAGAGAGGGAAGAAGATGGCAAGCTCCCATCTCTTGGAAACGTCAGGACCAGCCAATGCAAGACTGCTCAGCAGGATGAAGCCAGCTGGGAGTTGTGCTGATTCTGCTGGTGATAATGCCGTCAGAATCCAAGCAGCATGTGAGACTGAATCCTTTCTCCTGTGCAGCAGCCCCTGATGTGCAGGGAAATGCAGATTGTACCGTGCTGCGCCCCAGCTTTTAGATATGGCCCAGAACACGAGCTTTGACAAACACAGCTCGTATTTCTTCAGTGTTAGCATTGAAGGTTTATTACCCCACTTCAAGTCAGAAGATGTGCCAGAAAGTTACCACAGAGCATAACACATGGGTAGCAGATCTTCTCAACATTAATGTACAATGTTCTGACACGACAGGACAATTAGACTGGCTTGGCCCTTGCAGGTATGCTGGCACAACAGACTCAGCTCGAACGCTGTTCATGCTGTTAGGCAAAAGCACTATTTTATGAAGAGATGACTTGAGATATTAAGTTCAGCTTTATATTTGTCATTGTGTTTTAAAATTATTAAAGCACCAATAAGAAGCAATCATTATAAAAAGGTATTTATAATGTTGAAGCTTAATAATTTGCAGTGAAGCCATTAAATTTACAAAGGTGCATTAACAGCATCAAGGAACAATTTCTAAAATACAGTAGCTTAATTGCATGGAAAAAAAATCGCATTGTGATATCACAGTAAATGATGACGATCCAAGGGGTTTTTTAGCTGTGTTTTAATATTTTTGGCTCTGTTACAACTACAGTAAAACTTGCATGAAATATGACATTGTTAAGCACGGCGTAAAAGAGATGCTGGGGATGTGGAGAAACAGAGAGCTTTAATTGATGCTGGTCTGGATATCCCATTTAGCTTTGTGACCTTTGATAGCTCCTTTTGTAATATGAGGCTTTAATTATTGGTTGAAATACAGTGTGTGTGTGTATGTGTGTGTATGTGTGCGCACAGTCATAAGCTCCCACAATCCAGCAGGATTTCTTCATTTGAAAGCACTAAGGCAAAATGCTTCCATGGATATGCGTGACCTCCATTCTAAAGCAGACAGAACACAAGATTTTAAATTCTCATTTTAGTCTTGTAACCTGGCTTCCAATTTAAAATCAACCTTCAGATTCCCCTAGATCTACATGTAATGCTTTGTTCATGTTGTTCACCTCAGCCAAGAAATGAATCTAGACCAGAATGTGCAAGACTGCTAGGTTTGCTGAACATGTAGAAGCAGCTATCATCAGGTTTAGGAGACAGGAAAAGAGGCTGAGGAGGGAAAGACCAGAATGGCACAAGCTGTCAGCATTTTGTTTTGCAAAGACCCATAACCTCACATTCCAATTAAGCAGAGAAGGAGCTTACTGGTCAGCAGATAATTTTTTCACAGTTGCACCGTTGTACAAGGTGTTTGCTATGCATGCTAAGTCTGCCCTGATGAGCCCTGCAGACGTGCCCGTGGCAGAGGTGCTGAGGGTCAGGAATGAGATATGCTGCCAGAGCTGCTCTCACAACTCTCGGCATTCAGGGCACGTGCTTGTGTTATGCCTCCCTACTGCCAGGGCACTTTGGTTTTCATAAGTAAAGCAGTACATTCAGCTATCACAGGGAAAGAGTGAAGGCAAAGAAAAGGCCAGGAAGTTCCGATGTTTAATGAACCTTTCATTTGGTATATACAGCTTCTCACGTAAACAGAGTATGTGGAGAAATCCCATGGAATTCAGACCAGACAGTGCGTGGGCTAAATTGCTGAGCAGGAAAGTAAGTAAAGAGTGAAAAAGGCTTATTTGGTTATCAAATCCAACCCCTTCTTATTGTGGGCTATCCTATCCTATCCTATCCTATCCTATCCTATCCTATAATTCAATTACTATATAGATGATATATGGTGATGATATATGATCCCACAATAAGCTGATGTATGACAACAATTTTGTTGTGAAGAGGATGGAGGGAGGAATAACCTGTTCTAATTTTCTTTATAAACTTTGCATTTGGCATGAAGAATGCAAGAGAGGATGATGATCATCACTATTCCTTTCTCCACAATAAAACTACATAAAGTAGGAGGTTATCGCTCACCAGTGCAGACTCTGAGAACCCGAAGAATAACGATAGGTCACTATGAAATAGTGTATTACTTACCCTGGTTCTCCATTTCTCCCCTATACTAGGTAGAAGAATACAAGAGCTATTACTTCTGGAGCAAAAGTTAAATCACGGGGCTTTGAGCTGCATTAGGATCTTCAGTTCCTTGAGACTGAAATGCCAGCATTCTGCCTTTTGCCGTACGTCCAAGCTGAACAAGCACAACAAGCAGAACACTTGGCCCTTTGTGGTAGAAGAGCTAGTGAGAACTCAGAGTGACTGAGTTATTTGTACACTCTTTGTCTTAGAGAATATAGCTGCAAGATGGTCTCTAGATTACAAAAACTGTTTAATATTATACAGACTGTGTTGGACCACGTGACAGAAGCTCTCGCCATGAGGAGGTGATCTGATTCAAGAGTGAGAGGAATATGGGACAGTGCCTCAGTTCTTGTGTCATTGTCAGGGCATTGAAAATGAGCTGGTTCCCACGCCTGTGGCTGGGTAGAGCCACAGAATATCCCATGTCCAGAGCAAAGGCATATGCCAGGGCATGAGGCTGGGCTGGCCACTGAGCAAATGACAGATGCTCTCTATTAAGCCCTTTCCCTTCCCAGAAAGGGAAGAGAAAGGGAATAAGGGAGAGATACTTATTAGTTGGAAAAAACTAAAACAGCTTTAATGAAACAGTAACAATAAAAGAGAAAATATAAAAATGTTAATAAGAAAAATAATGAAATATATACTGAAATATATGCAAAACCAATATTGAACTCCCCCAGTGATGATCACACCACCACTGATACTGCAGGGCAGGTACTAGGGAAGTCCCAGACTGGACTCAGTGGGAGACAGGAACTGGAACCAGCAATGCATGGATCAAAGACAGAAGAATGGTCAGCGTCCTCGTTGAACGCTGGCCATTGAAGAAGAGAGCTTGACCCTTGTGATCCCCCAGCTTTATGCCAAATATGATGCATATGGAATGGAATACCTTGTTGGTTGTTTGGGTCACCTGTTCTGTCTGCTCCTCCCCACAGGTATGACCTTTTTACTTACTTACAACCCCTTCACTTATGGCACCCCAACATGGTACACCAGATTTAGCAGTGACCTTGGTTTCTATAAGAGCAAGTATAAGCAAGAGACTTTCTGGTAGTAACTCTAAACATCAAGCGTTATCACTGCTAGAAGCAGACACTGTCTGCAAAAATATGCCACCAACTTCAGAAAGTGCAGTTAGAAGAGACTTAGCTGAGAAGTAAAATGACTGAACAGAGCATTGTTTCTGTTTTAGCTGAAACCGGGACAGCATAGCACATCACCAAAGTTATACCGCAACCAACAAGATTATTACAGTTCCTGTGTAGGTGTCAATCCAGTAGTCTGGTGAGAACCTGGGAGCCAAGACTCAGCACCACAGCCTTTATTGTGTGATATAGCTGCTGCAATAGTTAGCCAGTGCCCATCTGCCTCATCCTGCTGACACTGAAGCCACTGTTTCTATGACTTCATTGTCATAAGTACACATCGAGGGAGGTGAGATGATGCTCAAGTATGTCTGCACAGGTTGCAACAAATGCTCTCAGTGTCACACAGACGTGCTACAGCTACACTCACCCTTTGCAGAGGCTCAATACACCACCCACTCCTTCTAAATCTTAATTCCTGAAACGAGGTTTTACACAGGATTTGAGCAGCCCACGCAAGGTTTTGTTGGTCCTCTTCTTAGGAGACCATTTTGCTTATATGGAATATACATAGGGAAGTTATTAACCTTGTTATTTCTAATGTAAAAAACTTTAGAAAGCCAAACTGATCTCTAGAAATATTCAGCAGACCTGCCTGTGACTGATTTTACTTTTACATGTAACATATGTAGGTGCTTTCATAACAGTGTAAACAGAATACTGCATGTACTACATGTTCTGCATGTAACTAGTACAGCAGTCTTTGTGCAAGAGCTGTCCAGAGACTAGACTTGACATACATCTGTCAAAATCAGGAAAGGGAAAGCAAATTTCAGCATATTGGACACAGTGTACTTGCCTAAAATGCGAGCTTTTCTATCCCATGCTATCACACCTCCTTAATAATCCACTGTAAAAAAAGCTAATAATGAGGCACATTAAGATTAAATTAATTCATTTGAACAAAGGAAAATGTGGAATTGCTATGAAACCAAAAGAGTAAATTGAAGTGTGGGCAGTAAGAGTTGACACCCCACCCCCTAAACTGTGATGGACACTTGATCTTCAGATCTGGGAATCAGGCTGGCCTTGTACCGCTCCTTAGAACTAGGCACAAGTGCAGTTCAAACAAACAAGCCCGTCACAGAACCACAGAAAATTAGTTTGCCAGGCTGATTCATCCCATAGCCTGAAGGCTTACATTAACAACCTGTGTCTAAGCGACATACTTTAGATCTTCAAAGGCTGTGGAACCCTCCCCATAAAAGGCTCCAGAGCTCCACTTTTTTTTGTCAGCCTGGGAAAATCACCCTTCTTAGATTGTGGGTTAGATTGAATTTTTATCCACAAATGAACTGATTCAATCTGTAATATTTAAAATGAATGATGAAAATATCTTCTTGGTTGAAAAGCAGTAGGCTTTGTTTCTCATTAACACATACTATGCTGATCATTAGCTTCATCCTTCTTTGAAGTATGCCAATTTTGTGACGAGAGATCCACGAGAATGCCTAATAACTGGCAGATGATTTGTAGCTACTGTTACAGGCATATGTCAATGAAAGTCTGTTTTGTAATACCAAGACATTAATCCTACTCACTTCATTAATTAAATGGAATTATGCAAGTCAAAAAGTAAGCAAGATTTGGCTGTTGCAAGGAAGTTATTCTTGTTGCCTACATGAGAACTCCCTATGGGAGTCATATTCTGCTTTCATTACACTTACAGTGTTGGACTGACTTCTATTACAGAAGTGTGCCTGTGGCTAGGGCACTTCCCCATGTCGAAGGCAGGTCTCATCTCTGATTACTGACCCTGTGTCTTGGATCTCGTATGTGAAGTAAAAGCAAAGTAAACTCATGCAAAGGCTTAACATGTTGAACTTTGGCAACCTTTGGCCTTGCTCTTGTTAAAGGATTCTTCAAGGAGATAGTGATTCATTGTTGGAAGTGTGTGCAGCCATCATAAGGGTCAATGATGGCTTTGTTATGGCTTGGCCAGGACAAGAATAGAGTCCAAGCCTTAATCTGAACCTTTAAAAAAATTAATGCCAGAGGAGCCAGGTCCAGATTGGCGGGTAGTCCTCACAGGTGACCAGATGTGATGAGAATCACCCACGCTCAAAGGGGAATGAAGGCTTCCGTTTTTCCAGTATCCAACTTGCCACATTACAGTACTTGTTAAGCACTAGTTCATTGGCACGAACTCTTACACACATCCCCAACATTACTTATCTGAACAGTCCCCCTGCAGTGAGGGCTCTCAGGGCTGCGATCAAGCTGGGAGCAGGTAAAAATCATGCACATGTGCAGCACAAGTGCTTATGGTGTCCAGATATTCCTTCTCTAGGCTCAAGCATTAGGGACTGGGTGAGCAATCCATAACTTATAGCAGGATTTCTCAATTTTAAATTTGGCAGCTTTCACTGTTTTTTTCTCTCTAATATTTGCATGTAGCATTTAAACTAAGCAGTGTTTTCAGGTAATTGAGACACTTGGGAAAAGTGGTATTAATAAAATCTATTTTTCTGTGTAAAGTATTTGGCAGAAAATGACAAGCTTTCAAGTGCTTTTTTCTTTTCTAAATGCTTTTGGCTGTTATAAGTGAGGGTTAAAAAAATCTCTAGTGTGAACAATTGGCCGTTTACCCAGCAAAAAATGACTATGGCTGTATTAGCTCCTGCCCTTAGGGAGCACTGTAAAGTCTTGGTAACAATATCGCAGGCATTTTGGCAAGTACAAATAAAAAGAGAAGGCAGAAATTATAAAGAAGGCCTCTGTCCAAAGATAAGCTTGAAACTACTATAACGGGCTACTCTTGAGTGCTTCCCCAGACTGCTAACAGGAAGGATATGGAATCACTGAGGACTTTATGCTGTCTCTCTGCTGTGAGTCTGAGGACAATCCAGCAAAGTTGCACTTCCATCTTCTTTTTTTCCAGCCAAGTGCAATCTGACAATTTTCTCTCCTAACTAGGCAGTATTTGTGATTGGATGAAAAATAGAAAATCCAAATGATAAACGACTATGAAATAAACACATCCTGGTGGTACAGCAAGGGCGGTTGCCTGGAGGACTGAAAAGGCTCTGGAAGGGAGTTTTCTAGGACGGACCAGATTACAGCTTGGCTTCTGCCACGTTTCCCTCCTGGGCCTGTGGTGTTTCCCTGTGTACTGAATCCCCAAGCTTTGGCATTTGTGCCTTTCAGCACTGCCCTCCCCACATCTAGTATAAACCTGAGAGAGCATGAGGTTCAACCTCTCTTCTTCAATGGCTGGCATCCGAGGAGGACTCTATCCGTTCTGCCATCGATCCCAATCTGTGTGTCCTGAATCCAGTTCCAGAATCAAGCTCTTGAATCCAGTTCCCATCTGCTGCTGAGTCCAGTCTGGGACTTCCCCACTGCCTGCTCCACAGCATCTGTGGTGACGGTGACATAATTGCCTTTGGGGAGGCTGGGTTCGATATTGTTTTTTCTGTATGTTTATATATATTTCATTTTATTGTTATTTATTTTCATTAAAGTTGTTTTATTTTAGTTTTCCAACCCATAAGTCTCTCTCCCTTATTCCCTTTCTCTTCCCTTTGGGAAGGGAGCGGGTTTAACGGAGAGCATCTGTCATTCATCTAGTGGCCAGTCCAGCCCTAACCCTTGACACACTTTTTCACTTTCATGGCCTAAAGGGTCAGAGTCACGTCCAATGACGTCCAAGTCCAAAGACTTACTAAAGGAGGCGATATTAAAACAAAGAAATTTGAAGGACAACTCGTCCTCGCTTTTTTTTGATGTCTAGAACATTCAGTAGGATTTGGGATCCCAGCATGACATGAGCCTCTGTCTGTTGAAAGCGATTTTCATTAAGTCTGTCTCTGATCTTTTTCATCAGAGCATTTCTTAATATACTATACTGCACCTCTTCCCCTAATGAGCAGTGCTTATTGCTGGGCCATCAAATGCAGGCAGAGTAACCTTGTCACCCATCTCCCTTCACGATATCTCTGTGTGCACTTTTTTTAACTAGATGCATTTATTAACATTGTGGGATATTTCATTTGTATAAGCAAAATAGAAGCATCAGCCACCAGTTACTGAAGGCATTATGAGACATGGTTTAAGAATCTTCCATGGATCTGACTTAACATGTAGCAGGAGTTAGGTGAAACAGTCCAGCTTCTTTCAAGCACAACTTCATGGCACACCTTGATTACATATTCCAGTTCTTTCATTTGTTTGTTCAATATAATCAAACAATTGTTTCTAAGACAGCTGAAAACATGCTGTTGAGTCAATTCAGCAAGATGAATGGACTAAAAATTGCTTGTTATGGGTCAACCCACCAAGTAGGCAGCTCAACCCCAAGCAGCCGCTTGCTCACACCCCAAATGGGATGGCAGAGAGAACCTGAAGGGCAAAAGTGAGAAAAATTGTGGGTGAAGATAAAAACAGTTTAATAGGTAAAGGAAAAGCCGCGCACGCCAGCAAAACAAAACAAGGAATTCATTCACCACTTCCCATGGGCTGGCAGGTGTTCAGCCATTGCCAGGACAGCAGGGATCCACCACAGGCAATTTGGGAAAGCAAACATTGTAAATCCAAGTGTTCCCCCTTCTTCCTTCTTCCCCCAGCTTTTATTGCAGAGCACAACCTCACGTAGTATGGAACATCCCCTTGGTCAGTTGGGGCCAGCTGTCCCTCTCCCAACTTCTTGCACACCCCCAACTTCCTTGCTGGCAGGGCAGCGTAAGAATCGGAAAAGGCCTTTATACTGTTCAGCAACAGCCAGAACATTGGTGTGTCATCAATGCTGGTTTGGTCACAAATACAAAACATGGCACCCTACAAGCTGCTATGAAGAAAATTTAACTCCACGCCCGCCAAAACCAGTGCACTGTTACACTGCTGAGAGGTTTTTGTTAACATTTCATTGCTAATTCGGAAAGATAAAATAATTTCTCAACTTGCAGAATTATTTCTATGCATAGGTAATTTCTAATCTGTTGCTTATAGGATGTTTTAATAACTATATGACAGCTGTTCAAAGCCAATTTTAACAGGGGAGGAAAATCATTACACATTACCTGAAGACTATTTTGTAGTTTAATATGTTCTATAAATGGTGACAGATGTAAATAGCTGCTGTATTTCTCTGCAGGAAGCAGTGACCCAGGCAGACTCGCATAGGCTGATGCTCCCTTTGTGCTGTTTCCAGTTGGCAAATGGTTTCTGTTCTGTACTTCTTACTGTATTTGCCCTTCATTTTCTAGACTATCTCTTTTTAAAAGCTACAGTTGAATTTCAAGGGGCACATGTTCTTAATATATTTCACTAACTACTTTCCTATTTGGGAAAGGGCTCTGGAACATTGACTGCACTTGTAAGATTTTAGAGGAACACATTACCATGCTTCAAGCAGTTAGACCCATTCCCATGGCATATTGGTCGACATTAGTCTGGTATATCACCAGTTCCACTGCGTATCTTCAGGAGGAAGTAAGACAAGTAATTGGGCCATCTGTGTATCTGTTTTTGTTTCTTCTCCCTCCCAGTAATTTTTTTAACCCATGAGCAAATTTCAGCTAAATTTGGGAGAGGAATACAGGTCCATATAACCATAGTGCCACAGGTTTTGTCAACATAGAGGACTAAACACAGAAGATGGGTCACAGAACTGGCCAAAGGGAAAGTCTGCAGCATGATTATCATCAGACACCAGCGAATCAACATAAGCAGCTGTTCATTCCCCCATCGTATAAAAACGTTTCAAAACCAATATTGATGTAGGTGTCTAAGAATCTGCAATCAAGGGTATGATGAAGATTATGTCCATAAGACACCACATCTCATTATGTCAAATATTTCCTTATTTTGTAAATAAATAACAGATGGAAAGAAAAAGAGTCTGACTTACTGACCTGTCTGCATGGTCATGATGTCTTTATTTCTGAATGATATGGAGGCAATAACATGACCATTCACAAGTCCAAATTCTGTATCTGGCACTGAGAAAGTTAAACTGGAGATATGTCTGATGGGTTTGATTTCTGACTCATTGGGTATTTACATTTTTTAGGATTAGATTTTGTATCAGATTGCAGCGTTGATGTTTTCAGTACCCCATGGATCAGAAAACCTTCAAAGAATTTTTCTTCTTAAACATTGACATCTGGTGATTTGAAAATGATACACAGTTTCTGGCTCTTGCACTTTCTGACTGAAAATTTTGTTGTTTCCAGTTTCCCTGCTATATTTTGCTAGTGGCCACAAAAGCTGTCTGACTTGGGAATCATCAGTAACAGAGATTCTAGCAAGCAACACTAGGGTTGGCTCCCACAAGTAGGTTGTCTGTCCTGGTGACATTTATCTCCTCTCTGAAGGAGCTTACAACAAGAACATGGTTAGAGAGGCTGTGCAGCTTGGGGAACACTTGTCCATGGAGAGGTGCAACAACTGGGGCTGGGTGTAAACTACAGAAGAGCAGAACATTGAACCTCAGGAGACAGTGCAGTCTCTGAACACGTTGGCAGAGCCATGAGGTCCCTTCACAGTCAACTCTTAAGTTTACAGCAGTCAATATTCATTACTTTCTGATACCTGAACTAAAGCTCCAAACCTGGCAGCTGGACCAGGACTTGCAAACTTAAGTATCAGAAATAAAACACTGGTGAACACTGGAGCATGGCTAATTGAACAAAAAAACCCAACCAATTTGGGGGTTTTGGCTTTCTGCCTGTGTGCATACTGCAAATGTTGCCACTAATAAAATTCCGGTTAGCATTGTAAATCTGCTTTGCTCTCTACTGCATACACTTTGGGAATATCTGATAATTCAAAGCATCAAGGAAAAATGTTAATTATTGAGTACAAAGTATTTGAGGCGCTACACTGCCATGAGACCTCCTTTCCCAGATTTCTCTATTTATTGTAGGCCTTTTATATCCATAAATGAGCAACAAGGAGGTGGGTGGGTATTTTGCAACTTACTTCTGGCCAAGATGTTCATCCTTACCAACTGAAATCATTCTATTCTCTCCTAACCTCTAATTTGGGAAGCAAGGAGGAAGTGCACCTTTTAAAGAGCTTTTTAAAATTCACATAAAGTCTAGCAAAGCCCACAAAGCTTTGTGTAAACTACAGAAGATTACTGAGCCCACCAGTGGGCACATTTATTTCAGCACATGATCAAGGACTTTGCTGGATGAATGTCTGTATTTCAGACCTAGAGCTGTTCTGGGTAGAGGTTCTGGGGCAATTTCTCTTTTTTTACTGTCTCTAGTGATCTTAATAGAGTAAAGAAATCTGTCACACAAGTAAGGTCACTAGGATTCAATTCTTTGTGTGAGGTTAGAACATCGCCTATGATTTAAAGAAAATAATACCTGTTTTCACTTGGAAGTGTTCACAGGTGAATATCTTCCAAAACTTCTAAAGCTAAGCTGGATGCCCTCTGCAAGGAGACATATAAAGTGCCGCTACGTTCTGGTGTGCTGAGCTCCTTATCTTGCTCTCTGGTTCTCAGCCTCTTTCACAGTGCTGTACACATCTTACCAAAGGATCTTACACACTCACAAGTCAGGAGTGAAAGGACAGGCCCATCTATACCTGTGCATGATTACATGAGGAATCTATTCTCATTCATAGAATCATAGAATCCTTTAGGTTGGAAAAGACCTCTAAGATCATCAGGTCCAACCTTCTTCAAACATCTCCCTATCCCCTAGACCATGTCTCAAAGTGCCACATCTGAACACCTCCAGGGATGATGACTCCACCATCTCCCTGGGCAGCCTGTTCCAATGGCTAATCACTCATTCAGTAAAGAACTTCTTCCTGATATCTAATCTAAACCTCCCATGGTGAAACTTGAGGCCATTACCTCTTGTCCTGTCATTAGTTACCTGGGAGAAGAGACCAGCACCAGCCTCATTACAATCTCCTTTTAGGTAGTTGTAGAGAGCAATGAGGTCTCCTCTCAGCCTCCTCTTCTCCAGACTAAACCATCCCAGTTCCCTCAGGTGCTCCTCATTCACATCATTATAACTTTGCCCATGGCAACTAGAGCATTTACTTACCTGGAGAAATTTGTCATTCAGATGAGCAAGGCCAAATGACAAATTTGTATTGTGAAAGGAGCTTACAAAATACTTCCAGCAGTCTCTGAGCACTGTGATTTTGTCATTACTGTAAAATGCCAAATTCCTCTCAGATTTGGAGTTTTGAGTTTGGAAAAGAAAGTTGTCACTATGTAGTCAGATACATGAGCAAGCACCATTGTTCAGAAGCATCTGACCAAGGACCAGGGAAGACTTCCAAATCTTGTGTTGTCACAGCCACATACCTGCACAATTCATTGTTTCTCCTCACTTCTCACATAATTTCTCATTATCTCTTACACATCCACCAATGCAGAACAATGTTTTCAGTCCGGTCACTTAGAAACAGTGCTGTTGGAAGCAAACCAATGATTTCTAAGAAAGAAATAAGCATTGGCAATTACCCCTCTAGAACATGATTGTTGATGCTGTGGACAGTACTTAAGTAATGTTAGCCCAACATAGTGTAATAAAACAAAAAACAATCTAAAATCCTGATAAGGGATTCCAATAATACATTTATGTGCAGCAATCCAGTTTATCTGCTGCATAGTCACTGTGCCTCTCATTATACTTGGTGTGTATACATATATAAGCAAACTTTCACCACCCCAGAAGTCCCATGTATATCCTGTCAAATAACATTTGATGTTTCAGATGAAAAGTTGGGCCAGAAGTGACATGTTACTCGTTGAAATGAAGGACATGTCACACACTATTTCCTCTTAGTGTCAGGTTGAGTCACTTTGCCCCACTGTCTTGCATGTGAGATGTATCAATGGCAGTGGTTCCTATTTCATGCACAACATCTGTTTGTAGCTCACTGGTTAGATGAGCAAGTCCTAATATCATCCCTGCCAGCTGTCTTATGTACTACTTCAAACTGCTATGAAACATGAGGCTAACTATAATACAGGACATGTCATGGGCTATGCTCATTTGGCTATGCTCATCTGAACTTCTGACATTGTGTGGGGCTCCTCATCATGGCTTGCTCTGGTTCTGCTGTGGATTAGGCTGTGCCTCAAGTAGGTTATTTTCAGAATAAGGGAAGGATGTGTTGATAGTCTTGCTGTCTTAACATGAACAGATGTGAAAACTGGCATGATGCTGAGTAGTACCATATAAAAAACAGAAACAGAAATTTGCATCAAACTTTGGCTCAACAATAATTCTAGGAGTGTAATTTTAATCTTGTCTAATTAGCGTAATTTCTATGACTACTAATTTTTCAGCACATGTCTCTAAAGAATCATATTTAGGAAAATAGTAGCACAACTTGCCGTTGTTGCAGCAGATGCAGCACTGGTCCATCTAAACAGGAAAATTGGTAGATTCAGGATTTGATACCACTTTGAGAAAAAAAATAATGGGATAGACAGCAAATATACTGACATAAACTCTTGCATTATTTTTGTCCTTTACGAAATGAAACCAAGGCTGAGGAAACTGACAGAAGTCATTGCTAGGGCACTCTCCATCATCTTTGGCAAGTCGTGGGGAACAGGAGAGGTGTCCGAGGACTGGAGGAAAGCAAATGTCACTCCAGTCTTCAAAAAGGTCAAGAAGGAAGACCATCCTCCTGTTATCCACTGCTAGATAGATCCTTTGGGAAATGTAATTCAAGAGTTTGTAGGTTTTTTGAGTCCTGTGTGAGAGTTCCATGAAGAGGTCTCACATATGAAATTCGCTTTTTCTGCTGAGACAGGGTCTGAACGTCGTGGCTGCAAAGGGTCACTATGTGGTGGGTGTATTACTGAGACGGAAAGAAGATTACTGGGAAAGAAGATTTGGTAGTGAGATGCATCAGTTCAGCTTAAGTTCCTTGTGATGTCAGTTTCGTAGACTCACCCAGAAAGGATGATGGACATATTTAATAAATCCTCAAATCCATAAATAAATAAAAATGATAATCTGAACTGCCTAAAATATTAAAGAACACTGATAAATAAATTACAACACTTTCAACTTAGGTCTCTTTATGAAACATTATTAAAATGGCTGTAACTATATTTTGACTCAAAAACTGATTGGTAGGTTTAATCTATAGTTTAATTTGCCTGAGAAAAACACAGCAGCAATGAAGAAGGATTGGTCAATGTCACATGATATTTTGCATGAATGCTACCATCAATCCAGTTCTTTGCCATCACATACATAGCCGTAAAACTGGTGAATTCCTTAACTTCATTTATATTGCTCCTGATTTACAGTCATGAGCAAAACAATGTTGAACCTTCTAATTTTTCTTCCTGCCCTTGCTCAGAACACCCGCACATTTCACTCAAGGTTTGATTGAGCAAGGATTGAAAAGAAACCCCCAGGGTTTGGCCAAGGGAATAAATAACTCTGTCATCTGGGAATGTAAGTGAGGAGACAGGATGAAATGTCAGCTGCGAATTATTATGCAAAACAGAAGGAATGCAGAAGGCACAATGATGTTAAAATTTAATTTGTGTGTTTTAATATTATTGTCTTTTTATATTCTAAAGGCACAATATAAAAAAATATGACAAAGGGATAAATGCATCTAGCATAATTAGCATGAATATTACACCTCATTTATTTTCTGGATATTGCTTTGGCTGGATTATAAATGGCATGTAGATACTGTAGAAAGTGAAATATCCCAGAATATTAAATTCTTTTAAGATGGTGCCATGGGGGCCTTAATGTCTTATTTTATTCCTGACACTAATTTATTGTTCTTGTGTTGTCAGCAATAACCCTTCCACAAAAATGCACCCTCTATCCCTGATCTGAGCTCTGCCAAATTCTAGTGCACTGTCTACAGCAATAGCTAGTGCAGGGTGACAGTTCTATACTGAGTGGAAAAAAGAACATGTTCCCTCACCATAACGTTCCCAGAAGAAGCTGAGATATTGCCCATTCTTTTACTTTATGAAGTGTCCAGCAGAAATTCCAACACTGCAAATGGTAACAACTCAATTTTTTTAATGAGATGTGTTAAGTTCACAATGACGAGTTCCAATATAAGCCTTAATAGAAGATCTGCCATTCTGAATGCCATTTGGGTATTACCGAGTAACCCAACTCTGTGTAGCTGGCCATTACTCAAGACAGTGGTTCACTGGCCAAGGTAGTGTGTAGAGGCATGTTTTCAGAAACATTCAACACCAGAAATGATTATTCACTAGAAACTGCCTGATAATATAAACTACAAAATCTAAGGGTCTAGTTTTGTTTTAGAAATGCTCTGCCCAAACCTATCTGTTAGAGGAGCCTGCATGGGGCATTTTGCTTGCTGGCTTGTCTTGTTTACATCACTCCAGCAAAGGAAAGAATTTCTTTGTAGTGCCTGACCACTACAAATGCTGGCATCTTCTGTTATGAAACAACTTATTTTTGAGAACTGATTTCCTCAAGCTCCATTTAGTGGTGTTTCAAGAGATTTTCTTCCTTTGCCCAAAGCTGATGGGGAATCCTAGAATTATAGAATGTGTTGGGTTGGAAGAGACCTCGAGAAGCCACATAGTCCAACGCCCCTACAATAAGCAGGGACATCCCTAACTAGGTCAGGTCACTCCGAGTACCACCAAGCCTGACCTTGAATGACTCCAGGGATGGGGCCTCCACCACCTCCCCGGTCAGCCTGTTCCAGTGCTCAACCACCCTCACACTGAGGAGCTTCTTACTAATGTCTAACCAAAATCTACCCTTTTCCAGCTTAAAACCATTACCCCTTGTTCTGTCACTAGAACAGATCTCCCTCTGCCTTCTTATAGGCCCCTTTCAGGTATTGGAAGGTCGTTATAATGTCCCCCCAGAGCCTTCTCTTCTCCAGGCTGAACAGCACTAACTCTCTCAGCCTGTCTTCACAGGAGAGGTGCTCCAGCCCTCTNAGGAGAGGTGCTCCAGCCCTCTAAAAATTTTCATGGCTCTCCTCTGGACACACTCCCACAGGTCCGTGTCCTTGTGTTGGGGGCTCCAGAGCTGGACACAGTACTCCAGGTGAGACCTCACCAGGGCAAAATCACCTCTCTCTCAATCTGCTGGCAACA
>VZZY01023848.1:196037-207326 GCA_013400335.1 Eurystomus gularis | reverse complement strand
AACATTCCAGTCATGGGAGCCGTATTTAAGTGAACACAGAAGACATCTTAAGAAAAAAAGAAAATTTAGCCAATAGATATATTAATATATAGAAGGGATAAAATAAGATACCGGATACAAACCTCAATGATTTAAGAAAGTTTTCTCAGAAAAAGAAAACAGCCCTGTGTTTACTATTAATCAGGAATTGTAAATGGCATGTTCCATGCAATTCCTAAATATCTATCAGTGAATATTAAAAAGGACATGTCACAAGTTAAAGTATCTGAAACCTATTTTGAGCAGTTCACTCACTGAAGAAGAGCAATACATTTAGTACTAGTCAAATATGCAAAAGCTGTTGATACAAATGCTACTGCATTACCTAGTACAACCTAGTGGCAGTTGAAAGCTAACTACTTGTAGGACAGAAAAAGTAGTTTCATCAAGTTCGTTTTGTACAGGTGGCTGCATTAACTGCCAGATGCCATCTGCTGGACCCCACCACAGTGGATGTCCTAAAGAGATGATGGAAAACAGTTTTTCCCATTCTTAAGCAGAATAGGATAGGATTCAATCTCAAAGCCATGTAATTTTCCTAGTATCTTTTGGTATAATTTTGTAAGGATGAGCATATCTATAGAACTAGCCAACTAAGAGGCCCAAAGGTACAGCTTGAATATGATGTCTCCGCCAAAAGTGCAGAATGCAAATGAAATGGTTTTCTGATGCTGAAATACAATCTGTGATTCCATACACATGAATATTTATAAACTAGTCTTAATAATATTGCTGACTGGGCAACTGATGTATTTGAAGGAGGAAACAATTGTTTAATTAAAAGGAATGTTTAAATGGAAAAAGCTCATTATTTAATTCATAGCTGGTATAGCACAACTTCATTGACTATAGGTTTTTAACTTAATATTGCCAGTTTCTCCTGGAGAATGTTACAGAACTTATTTTATCAAACTCCATTTAGCTGATCAGTATGTAAATCAAGAAAACTTTTTACCCTCTGAGAAGGATCTGAAAAGAAAGGTGCTGCCCCATACTGTACAGCTCTCTAAATATGAAACAGAAATTTTGCTGCCTGACTTCAATTCTTTCACAGACAAAAAATGGTCTATTAAATAATGAAAGCTATTGGAACAAACAAAGTGGAAATTAATGTTTTAAAACGGTATATATTTACTGAGATAAAACAGATTGTATTTAACATATATTAAAAATTTATTCCATAAACAAAACATGGTAAGTTTGCATGGTTAATTATTGTGAAAAGCATGAGTCTAATCCTAAATCTGAGTGCTGGAATTTGCTTTGAATTATTTACACTGCCCTTGAAGCATCAGCGTTACAGATTTCAAAGAGGAACACAAAAAAAATGACTGTTCTTTCAAGGTAATTTTACAGTTTTGGAAAATTAATAAAATCACATTAGCTATTCCCCAGTCATCTGTCATAAAAATATGCACATTCTCTACCTATGTTCCTAAAAAAATATACAACCATCATACTATGAAGGCTATTCTAACACAAAAGGACTGTACTTCTCAGTCACACTGTGACACAGTACGGTCATTAGGATAGGAATTAAGGAGCTCAGAAAGACAAAATAGCAACTCCCTTTCTCCAAATAGCTTTTCTGAACAGTATTCCTAAAATCAGACACAACCACCATCTCCTACTAATGGCAAGGAGATTAGTATGAGTATTCATTTTTTCATGGCACTTGCTCCAGGCTTTGCCACATGTACAAGCACAGATTCCCCTGTTTTCTACCATGTGTCTTGTTGCTAATAAGGCAGCAACTCCAAGAGAAAGGCCAATACTGAAGGTGCATAGGACTGAAGCACTGGATACAGTGAAGCTGTATTAATGCTCTCTGCCTACCAAGGGTAGATTTTCCATTTAATATGCCCATGTGTCCCAAGTGCCCAATCCTCTCTAAAACATTAAATTTTGTGAAAGCTGTGACTTCTTATGAGTTTAAGTGTGTGTCGTGTAGTCACAGGGCCAGTCACTTAAGCCTGACCATTACCTGACCTCCCAACCAAAACCTTCCCAATATCTGAGGGCAGACACAGCCTGTAAGCCCCCAATTTCCACCAGCAGAATCTCCAGTCTTGCAAGTTTTTCCTGATAATTCCCAAGTCATCAAGAAGTTGCAGGGGTCACACATTTGCTTCAAAAGATCATAGTCTGCACAGAGAAAATGGAAGTATGAAATACCTACGATACCTCGTATCATAACATGATTGCTAACAGTAACTCTGTAAAATTTTAACATGTTAGAAAATCCTTGTTAAGGATACAAAATGAGTCAGCAAAGGTTAAGAAATGGAATTCTGCCTTCCTGTACAGACAATATTAAATAGTGTTGGATTTCATTATCACCCCCTTTCTTTTCTTGCACTACTTCAGTCAATTCACAGGGCAGACTCAATATCCAACAATGTTAACATTAATTTCTTTCCCTCTTCTCATCCTCTCTATTTAACTGTCTGGTATTTCATTTATAAGAGAAAGCGACTATAGGTCATCTTCTGGTTTCCTTTAATCCATTTTTAGTATTGTAAAATCTACTGAATGATGTAATAAAGCATATATCTATATAATTGTAAGCATCAGAGCATGCTATTACACGAATTTTAAGCGGAACATAGCTCTCTGACAAGCAAATAGATTCCACTCACTTTTCACTACCCACTAAAGCACCATTTAAGTGTTTCCCACCAAAAACAAAATAGTTTTTAATGAAGGGATATCTTAAATTATTGAGTTGGTCTATGGAAGAGCTCCTTGGACAGTGTAAATGTAACAATTGACACAGTTTAGAGGAGTTTTACTAGTGGTTCTTTGAGGGAAATACTCTTCAGTCCACACTGCTTCCTAAAGAACACTGAAACAGCTGGAAGGTGGATGGAAGAGAACTGCAGGCATTCTAAAATTTGTTGAACAACATGCTTTTCAATCACAACTTTAACAAAAAGGAAAAAAAAAAACCTTCAGGACCACAGTTCACTTTCAGGAAGCAAAGGACAGTCCCTCCCCAAATAAAGGGCGTAGCTTTCCATAAACACTTGGCTTCTTTCCAGTCTGACTTTTCATTTATTACCTTACCATTTACCACTATCTCTACCTCATGGAGAGATTCCTGGCCTAGACAAATACTAAAATACCAAAATGTCGTTAGTTTTCTGCCATGCAGTCTTTAACACACTTCAAGTGTGATCCAAATCTTACTGAATTTAACTGGAGTCTCTCCACTAATATCATACTTTGCATTAAGCCATTTGTACAACTCACTAATTTACTGTATCAGACTAAAGTTATTATATTGCTACTCTTCTTCCAAAGAACTTGATGAAATATAAGCATAAATTAGTGAAAATTATGCTATAAACCTGTTATTAGGATGTTCACTTAATTTCCATATTTGTATTTACACAGGGGTCTGTCATTTCAGAGCATCTGGCTGGATTTATAAATATAAATTTAAAAAATACATTCTCTTCTCATTCTTTAAACTTAATTCCTGTGGAATCGATGGAGGCTGATTAAGAGAAAGCAACATGTTAATTGTTCTTTCATAGAATTCATTCAAAAGCCAGGACTACATTCACTGTACCAGATTTTAGGATGTTTTATGTTGTGTAAATTAATTTACTTAAGCAGACATGTACAAGTATAGACCAGCTAAGGTCTCCCTCATCAGCCTAGCCATTGACTTCCATGAATCTGTCAAAAAAAAAAAAAAAAAAGTGCTCCGAAATGTGTATGTTTCAACTTTTAACTTCTCAGAGGATGTTCTTTCTGATGACTGGTCCCTAACATCATCTAATAATTATCACACGGAAGGATGAAGTGAGAACAATGTTGATGCTCTTTGACATTCACCTGACAGCCAAAACACCTCTAAAAAAAAATGTCATTTTACATCCAGTTAATAGTTACAGACTTCTAACCTATGCTTACAACTGGAAGTGGCGGACTTCTCAGGCCGCCTTCTAGGTTTCTGCTCACTGGTACACAGCTAGGAAGATTCTCACTCTCAGTAGATCACCCATCTATCATTCATATTCTTTCAATAGGTGACAAAAAGCCTTAATTTTTAAATTTTCTTACATTTATTCTAAATTCAGGAATCAAGGAGCTTAATAAACAGGAATAGAAATGAAATTTTCATTCTACAAGCATTACAGTTTTTTGAAACACTGTTCTTCTAGTGAAATTTAAAATAGATAAAATGAACCAAATTCCTACTTAGGGAATGATTTAGTGATAACGATCCTGCCTTCTGAACAAATGTAAAGAAAGTGGACTTACTTATCTGATGAGGAAATATCAGATTATGGTTCACTTAATTCATTTCAATCAGGAGTATGAGGACAGACCTTAGTCTTGTGCTGGCACCAAAACTAGGAGCAACCAAAAGAGCTAAAACAGAAGAGCTAGACTGAAGAATACAATTAAGTTGCATGGAGAACCAAGACATCTCTGAGAAAAGAATGAACTATGAAATGAAATTAAACAGCCTATAGACTGGGATCAAAAGACCCACCAGATAAGTGCTGTCCTGAAGGGCCAGAGGAAAAGGTAGGTGATGTCTATAGTTGATGGATGAAGCCCTGTAACGGAATGGCTAGTGCAAGGTGAAGGAGAGCAAAGAGGAGATGTAACTCAGATGTACCTCAGAAAGCTGAGTACAATAAAAGAGATTAAGATCAAAGAAAGGGACAAGGAGAAAGTCTGTCTTGAGGGACTAGGATCAAAGAACCAGGCATTAAAAGGGTGACATGGATTAGCCACAGCTCACCTGGAAAAGTTACTGACATCTACAGGTAAAGACACTTCCAGGGTAAAAGACAACACATTTATCTGAGTATCTTCCATAAAAATATTAAAATCTGGAATGGAACAGTAGACTGAGGAAAGTCAGTGAATTAAAGACTTCAGCTGGGTTTTCTGAGTGGGAAACTTCATTTCAAAACCAAAACATTAGGCTTTAAAAAATAACAGGGAAGCTGTTGTGATAAAACATACTGTTGAAAAATACTTATATAGTTTTGGTGCATATAGGAGTGGGGTCTGTAAAGCATGTCATACTAAAGGAAAAATAAAAAGTTTCAAAAACCAGGAAGGACTGAATATAGTTGAACAGACGTAGAAAAAGTGGTACGGTATAAAAATATATACAGACTAAAACACCTGTGAAAGTTGTGCAAAACTGAAAGCAGCGTAAAGGATATAATTTGGATCTATAATCACTTTTGGACTGACCGATTAGAAATAATAAAATAAACCCTTTCAGGAAGGGGTTACTCAGGAAGCCAGAAGGTTTTTGCTGAGACTTTATATTTGATTAATACTCTAGGAAGCAGGTTCACCAAGATCCCCTACTAACATCACTCATTC
The DNA here is from genome assembly GCA_013400335.1 of Eurystomus gularis. Classification (NCBI taxonomy): domain Eukaryota; kingdom Metazoa; phylum Chordata; class Aves; order Coraciiformes; family Coraciidae; genus Eurystomus; species Eurystomus gularis. The sequence continues at coordinate 201,926 of VZZY01023848.1, read as the reverse complement.
TTGACATTGTCATGGTTTCAGGAACACATTAAAAGCAAAGAAAAAAGGAAAAGGATTTGAATATAAACACCACAACTCTGAAGAGTTCACATCTAACCTTGTCTATATCATTCAGTGATTGCCCTCATGGTCTTTAAGTTCACTCTGGGTGCCATATTTTAAGTTTAGGGCAAGTCTTCTGCAGGAAGCCATGTTTTCAATTTCATATTGTGTCTCAACTCAATGTTCAGTTAGGCCGCTTTGCTGCGTACACTCCTGCTAAGAGCACTATATGTTGTTACTGCTAAAAAAATATGTTGCTCACGGATACATAAGGCATAGAATTCCTCTATAAATGTCTCTTTTGCTAGAGGTGTTGAAAATGTGGCCCAGTTTGTCAAAAACACAGCTGCTTTCCTTAGGGTTTCAGAATGCTCATAACAAATAGATTTTTTTATGAATTTGTGAGAACACCCTGAGGAAAACAGCTGCATTATTACAGAACTCATGAAATCGCAGACGAGTCCTAACTATTGTATTTTAAAGGACTGCTACTTTAAAGCCTTTTTAGTTTCAAGTAATATTGTTATTTTCATTTATTTCTAAAAGGATATTTTGGAAGAATCTATGACAGTGATTATTTCTAGCTGACTGAGACAAAACCGCTAACACTGAAAGATCTTGACTGTTGATCTCATCTGTTTAAATGGAAACAAATCAATATGCTACACAAAATCGTGGTGATTTGTGCTGTTAGACAATATTTTCTGCCAAACACTCAGCAATCGGGCTGGGAACAAACGGCTACAAGAGGCCATCCAGGTAGGTAGAATCACCACCACCTCTCAAGTGTTTCACTAATCTCTATACACACAAGTCAGATGCAAGGCTCACTCCACAGCTGAAGTCCCTTACAGAAAACATCTGAGAGTTCTCTATGAGGAATACTTCCTACCTTACTCTGTAGCCCCTGCATAAAGTTGGATTCCCAAAGCCATCATTTATAAAGCACTTAGATTCTGCAGGTAAAGAAAGTTCTGGAAATGCAAGGTAGGCCTTGCAGGAAGGAATTATTTCTGCTAAGTTTTGCAAGGAAAGGTATTTGGCCTAAGCAAGTAGAGCATTACTTAAAGTTTATGCCTTTGTCTATAAATCCAGAAAGTCTCTATGGGCACAAGACAAAGGATGCTGAAAGATGGTGAAATCACTTCTTCCTAAATATCTCATAAAATACACCTAGCAGGACCATGATATGGTAATTAGAGGCTACGAACAAGGAGAAAAATAGCCAGGAAATAAATTAATGTTATTTTATTTATATACAGCCTACTTCATTAATTTACAGCCAGAAGGATAATTAAATGGCTGAAGGCCTCTCTGCCATGGCAGACAGGAACCTTATTCAAGAACAGTGATCCTGACTCAATTTTAATGATCAGACTCAACTATAAATCATCCTGCACTGTTACAAAGTCTGGCATCGTAAGGCCCCGTTGTGCTGAGGTGTTAATTTAATCAGTCTGATATCAAAATTTGGCTCCAAGCAGTATGTGTTTGGCAGGTACATTTTATAACTAGTGCCAGTGAAACTTCCATGACCTAAATTGCCACTGTAATTCACAGACTTTTTTTAAGCTTGGTTCTTTCTACCCAGCCACACACTATTTTGTAAATAAAACAATGCAGATCATTTTTCAGTTCCTTATACCTTTACACTGAGAAATCCTAGAATGGTTTCTAGAAAGATTCTAAACAGAATACCTAGAAACCATTCAAATTTCCCTAGAAAGGCCCTAGATCAAGGGATTATTGGAGAACATTAATAAAAAACATCTTGGAAAGCATTAGGAAACTCTTAGAATGGTTCTAAACAGAAAAAGTCCTAGAAAGCCATTTTTAAATCCTCGGATGCAAGGTGAAATTCCTCAAAAATGCACTGAAATTCCTAGAATGCTCACTGAATATCCTGCAAAATTTCTAGATCATTGAAATTCCAGAAAGCACACTGAATTTCCTCAAAACCATTCACAGATTGGTGGAAGTGCTCTCAAATTTGGAATTGCTAGAAAGCAGTGGGAAAATTCTAGAAGTGTTAGAATTATTAATTAAAAATGACTCCTTAGTAATGTTTTTCTAGACAGAAAAATTACTGGAAATTCAAAGAAAGCAAAGCACATTTCCTGGAAACATTCTGGACCGGGAAATTCCTGAAAAGGGAAATACCTAGAAAAACACTAGACAGAATCTCTAACAAACAGAGATATATTCTTGGAAATCACAAATACCTAGAAAAGTTCTAGGCTGAGGAACTCCTCCTGCTCTGAAATTTCTAGAAAGGTTCTGGATAGCAAAAATTTGTTTCCTGAGTCCTAGACCAGAAGGGCATTTTGAGTTTTACCACTTCTTTGTTTGGTGGGTACATACAGATTAGAAAAGGTTTAAGACCCCATTAAATGGAATTACCCTCAGAGATTTTATCACATTAAGGATTTTTAACATTGTCTCTTTCTTGGCCAGAGCCTTTGTACAGCTAGATTCTCTCAGGCAGCTGCATTTAACCAGAATTCTGATCAGTTAGACAACATTTATTTCCTTTTAAATATTTCTTTTCATGCCTTAGTTAAAGACTTTCCATAAAAGCTAAACACATGAAGTTGTAAAACCACAAGATAAGCAGCACTACATAGGAGAATAAAACTATGTAGGAGGGGGGTGAAAGAAGACTTACCCAACTCTATCGTGCCATGGCAGTGACCTGATAACCTGGTGTCTTCTTGTCAGGAGGAGAAGGAAACCATCAGCTGAGAGAGAGCACATTTATTTTAGTATACTAGGGAAACTCCTGGAATAATCACTTAACAGCAGCATTTCCTGGCTCTCTTGAACATCCTAATCAAGTACTTAGCAATGTAGGCAACTTTGAGCAACATATGAATTTAAGAACGGCTTTCACTTAATTCAAAGCACAAGTCTTCTGTCTTCCTCAAGTAAGGTTGTTCAGCAAATTTAATTCCTCACAATAATCAAATGCACCATTATTGCTCTCTATATCATACTTCTCTTTCAGGCAGCCTCCTAACCTGAATTAAGACCCTTGATCTTTGGCACAAGGATGCAATGTGGAATAAAGTATTTTATTACTTTTAATGAATTGAAGCGCAGAGAGGTCAGATGATTTATTTAAAGTGGCAGAGTGCTTTGCTTGGATGGTGAGCAAGCAGCTAGTAACCTGGAAAAAAGTTGCTTTGAGAGTGCTAAAATCAACACCCAGTGACATTTCATCATTGCCAATCTGAAGAAAAAGAAATATTTTGCAGTATAGGCAGGGATGGATTCATGGTTCTGGAAGTTTTTTCTTTTCATTATAAACAGTGCTAGGTAGGCAACACAGATTTGCCCTTGCTTACCCAGAGACAGTCATCCTATTGCTGCAATTACCACAAACAATACAATTGATTCATTTTAAATCTTGCTGTATTTCCTCCCATTTCAAAAGGGAAGAATAAAAAGCCAAAAAGCCAAGAACTCAGCACACGGGGCAGCTTGCTAGACCAACTACAAATTTAAGGCAAGAACGCACTTTCACTGCTGCAATAGATGCTGCTAAGTTTTAAAATTTATGTGTTTAAGATTTTAGCACAGCCCATGGAAATAGCCAGGTCTGACATGCCAAGATTCCCTTGACATTGTTTAAGGCTCTAGCTCCATCATTTTCCGTCTTTCTTACAAACCCTTGATTTTTAAAACTCTCCATTTATGACCAAAATCCAAATGGAAGATATCTGTGGATCAGCAAGCATTCAAACATGCAAGTCTACAATAAATGTACAGCTGCAGAGCACTGAGAGCCATGTCATAAATCTTCAATGCTTTCGTACCTTCCTACTCTGGTACAGATGAACAATTCAGCTTTACATCCTTGCAACAAGTTTTACTTTACTTCATTTAAAATAAAACCCTTTCACATCTGAGAAATTTGTATGGAACCCATCTCTCCAAATCCAGTCGACTGTATACATACTAACACTGAAAATTATCAGTATATTAAAAAGCCTTGTATGTTCTGCAGATATAACTAATTTCATTTCTTTATAGGGTATGTACAGAACGCAGAACAGATATTAAACCACATGCAAATAAATTTAAATGCAGTCATTTTGCAAAGCATTTTTGTGGAGAAGCTGTGCGTTGAGAGACCTGTATGTCATACACACCGACCTATTATTGGACTTTTCAGAACCTGGAAATACTAATTCTTCAGGCACAATCAGTGAAATGGTGAAAATTGTTTCCTTTTAGCTTCAGCAAGTGGACTTTAACATTCAAATTGCACGCTATGATTTGGCTTTCAATTTTATACCTGGAACCACTTCTTGTGGAGCCTCTACCTGCTGCCTTGCCTCAGGGTGTGGCTCCACCAACCTGTCTCCCTCTCACGCTCCTTAAAGCTTTCTCAGGGAGTGGTGGAGTCACCATGCCTGGAGGTGTAGCACTTTAGAATATGGTCTAGTGGTCTGGGTGGCAAAAGTTGGACTCGATGATCCTAGAAGTCTTTTCCAGCCTTAATGAATCTATGATTCACCACTCCACCTCCTCTTCCAGCTATGCCACCAGGCTGAGCAGCTCACTCACCTGGTCACTCGCACACACGGGGTGGTCCTTGCTGCCCTGTGAGATCAGGACTAGGTTCTGGCACCCCGAGCGCTCCCCAAGGGCCGCTTTTATTGGGGCGGAGCCGTTGGGGTGTCGGAGGTGAGGGGTGGGTCCTGTTTGGGTGTTTCATGGCTTTGTGTTTTTCAGGTGGCAGAAGCAGCTGATGAGGGTGGGGCCCTGAGGGTGAGTTCTGGGCTTCAGTGTGTGTAGGTGGGGGTGTTTCAGGGCAGGGCCCCTCAGTTTTTAATGTGTGCTGTATTTTGCAGTTGGTGGGAGCTGAGGAGGTTGGCAGCTCTCTAGTGAGTTCTGGTGTTTGCCCTTTGGGGAGTTTCAGGAGAGGGCTCCCTCGTTTTTGTGTGTTATGTTCTTTATTTTGTAGGTGGCAGGAGAAGATGAGGAGGCAGAACTTGGGCGTTGGGTGCTTTTGCTGTGCCCAAAGCAGGGTGTGAGCTGAGGGGGCGAGCAGGGTCAGCGTGAGTTTGTCTTTTGTGTAAAGGGGGTATTGGTGACTACAATTGTGACTCCTGGGCAGCATGAAGAAAAGTACCTGCCCAAGCTGTGGAGTCAAGAATGGTGCTTGGAGACTGAGAAGCAGCAGCTGAGGAGCATGAACCTTTGGTACTTTTTGGGTGCTGTTTGGTGCTTTTGTTTTTTTCAGGTTTTCTTCCTGAAGGGGATGGATTTTCAGAAGGAAAGTTGGTGTGGGGCACCCCGGGTCGGGTCCCGCTCCCGGGGAAGGAGGTGGTGTAATTGTACCGTGGGGAGCGGGGACGGCTCCTGCCCAGAGGGGACGGGGTTTAGAAGCAGAGTTGCTGCAGCTGGAGCCATCCCAGGGTTCCCGGCCCCAGGAGCGAGGCACCCGAGGCAGTGGGGTCTGAGCCCGGAGCTGGCGGATGAACAGTTTGGTTTGTGGTCCCGCCGCGTTCCTGAGCTCCGTGTAACAGGGGGAGTTGTGTCTGTGCTGCTGGGGGAACCGGGGAGGTGAAAGGGGGCAGGACAGGAGGGGACCCCGGGGCTGAGCTCTCAGCGCGGGGCCCGGCCCTGAGGGAACCCTCACAGCCCTGGGGTCACGCCCTCGAGGCGTCAGGGCCCCACCCCGGCCAGACCCCACCCCCTGAGGGGCCCTCCGGGGGTCAGGACCCAGCCGCAGTGGGTGGGCCTCTCCCTCGGAGGGGGGTCCCGCCCCCGGCTCAGCCCGTTCGCGTTTCCGACTTTTCGTTTTTTTCACCCCCACCCTCCCACAAAAAAAAAAAAATC
>VZZY01023848.1:167743-195308 GCA_013400335.1 Eurystomus gularis | reverse complement strand
GTGGCAGGAGGGGGGTCACAACAAGCCAGGCTTCTCCCAGTGCTGCTCTGGCCTGAGGGGATGAGAACCCCCAGCTCCCAGCCCAGAAGAGGAGTCTTGACTTGTTCCATTGCAGCAAACCCCAGTGGAACCTGCCTCCCACCCAGCTCATGGGGAACACAGGGAGAACCCTGCTCTGCAACCCCGCTCTGCTCCCCCAGTCTGAGAGGCAGGAGCAAACTGCAGCCCAGGAGGAATCTCCCCACACAAAACTCTACTTTTAGAAGGAGGGAACAGGAAATAAAGCCCAGCTAATGAAGGGCTGATGGGGAGCAGGTGGAAGGGGCAGCTGCAAGGGAACGAGGGGGAGGGGTCAGCCCCTCCACACCCTTCAAAAGCTCTGCCCATTGCCCCTCAACATGCCTACCACCAGAGTTGTAGGTGAGGATGTTGGGGAACTCCTGCACCAGGCTCTCGTTGCTGATGAATGTGCAGATGCACGCAAAGAAGTGAATGAAGCATGACAGCCTCAGCATCACCTCCTCCTCCTCAGACGAGATGCCCTTGCTGGGTTTCAAAGCCTGGCATGAGCAGGAGAATCTGGGGTCCAGCATCTTGGTACTCCTCTTATGGGTGAAGGAGGCATGGACGTAGCCCAGGCTGTGCTTCTGGCTGGCCTTGCACTTCACCCCCAGGATGTTCTTGGAGCTGCACTACACCAGCAGCTCCGTGGGCTCCATCTCCAGCTGCTGGAAGGTTTGTTTGTTTTTTGGGGAAGCCTGCATGGAATTGAGCACTGAGATTTTCAGAGTTAGCAGTGTGGCCTCAGTCTGGCACTTCAGGGGCAGCTTGACGTGCTCAGTACTGGTTCTCCACCATGCCTTGAGCAACCACTTTCAGACATGATGGCATGTAGCAGAGGCTGGAGCTGAGCTGCATGATGATGGTCCCATCCACTGTCTGGATGGTTGTTTCTGAGACCCCCAGCTCCACAAAACACGGGTAATCCAGTCCCTGGTCCTTCTACCACACCAAATAAACCTGTAGGTCAGAGCTGGTCATGATATTTACAGCATCAATGCTGTCAAAAGCAATGTTTAAAAGGGATATTTTTGTCACTGCTGGAGTGGTACTGTCTGGCAGAGACAGCGACACCCAGCACCTTACAGTGGATGTGACAAGATACATGGGATCATAGAATCACAGAATGTTAGGGGTTGGAAGGAATCATAAAGCTCATCTATTCCACCCCTCCTGCAGTGAGTGGGGACATCTGCAACTAGAGCAGAGTTGCTCATAGCCCCAGCCAACCTCACCTGCAGTGGTTCCAGGGATGGGGCATCGACCACCTCTCTGGGCAACCTGAGGCAGGCTCTCACCACCCTCTGTAAAAAATTTTCTCCTTCTCACTAGTTTAATTCTCCCTCTTTTAGTTTACAACTGTCACTCCTCGTCCTGTCACAGTCATCCTTCGATGACTGCAATCAGTTCTTGAGTCATCTCCACAGCCTCCTTTGGACCCACTCCAACAGGTCCATGTCTTTCCTGTGCTGAGGACTCCAGAGCTGGACACAGAACTGCAGGTGGGGTCTCACCAGATAACTCTGGATATATTTATGTAGAGTTTTACAGTCATAGATTTAATCCATTAAGCAGCCCGTTCCAAGTGACTAGTAAGAATATCCATGATCAGACTGGAATAAAACAGCGGCATTCAGGATGGGAAACCTGTGGGGTCTTCCAATGCAGGATCAAAGCACTCTGTGCACGGCCAGCTGGCCTGAGCCATTTACCCACTGTCAATGGCTGGAAGGTGACCAAGTGGCCTGCCTGCCTGGTTTCCATCATAAATGTTAATTAATTCAATACATTCCAGGAGAAGATTTGCCCTTTGACTTTTCTGTATGTACGAATCCAAGGGGAATATTTGGTAGATGCTGTTACTTGTTGTCTGCACAGTTTCATCAAAGCACTGAATATCTGCAGCCTTGTCTCTTTGTTGGTGAGTGTTCTTGGATTCTGACCCTATACCTAATTCAGACAATTCAGGTCTGGTAAAATTGGTGTAGCAATTGAAAAACAGGTTATTAGGAAAAAAAAACCAAACAGGAAGGGAAGAGAAACTTTTTGTTCTTTTATGTACCAGTTTTTCCTCTGACAATTTCCCCCAAAAGTCCTCTTGAGACAAAAAAAAAAAAATCCTAAATAGATTTCTATTCATAGAGAGCTTCTTTACCTCCATGACAGGTCAATCAAAATGTAAACAGCTCTTTAGAGAAATGCACAAATAATGGATAAAGGCAATAACAAATTAATTTGATGTGTTATAATTCAAATCGCCATAAAGCTTCTAAATTAAGAGCTGATTAAAATGAATGAGGGCTGCACCGTTGCTATGGGAATAGAAACGGCAGAAAGCTGTACAAAAAAGTGCACTCCTACCTCCCGGTGCCATTCTACCAGTCTGCCTGGCCCAGCTACAGACAACACAAGACTGCAGGATTAATTCACACAGTGAAATTTATTTTAGGAACTAAGGTAACGTTTAACTCATAGCAAAGTTAGAAGACTGTTTGTAGACTTCAGTGGGATTCCTCGACACATGTAACTGATTTAGGAGGACAGGTCCCTTTGGCTTTCAAATGCAAGTCAAGTTCTAAGTCACCTGGACATGTTTTGTGCTGAGCTTCAATCACACTTAGATCAGGACAGAGAAAAGATGAAAAGCAAAAAAACTCCCCCACCCAACAGAATTACACAAGTAACCATCAGTTGGAACCTACTACCAGCTTTCCTGTTTAGTTACAGATTATCATTTACACTTTCAAACATGAGAAGTAAATTGACAGACACACAGGCTGAGAATTGCTGACACAAATATGAGTCAATTACTGGTTTTGAGCAGCTCTCAGACTCCCTAAAGGCTTTATTCACATGCCTTAGGTGGGATGAGAAGAAGGACCTTGTCATTTTTGAGGAATGGGTTACGCATAGGTTATACAAATTCTGTGGTTTTGAATTATATTTATTTGTTATAAATATTATGTCATAGTCTGTTAAGCCTGCTGTTTATTTTAAAATATAGCAGCAATTCAACAGTCAGTCAAAGGCACACAAAATTGATAAAAAGCTTTCCTTGCAGAGTAGAGCGATTTTTTTCAAAAAATAATTTTTTCTTAAACAGAACCTGTTTCTGGGCCAGTTTCAGTGAGTCTCCAGTTCAAAATATTTTGGGAAAGAAAGAAATAAAGAAAAAAAAAAAAGAGAAGAAAAACAAAATATTTGAAAAGAAAAAAAACCAGGAAGGAATCTTTTAGTGTCAAAAGTATTTGTAGAACTCAGAATGAATTGCTATTCAAAAATGTTTATGATGCAAGAGCAAATAGTGTTAAAAATAATGGTAAAAATAGAAAAAACAATCGAAACACTTCAAAACTACATTTCACTCCTCAGAAAAAGAACTGGCTGATTCAATCTGTTCTCATTCTCTTGCCCGATTGTTGCTCAGAAAAACATCAAGATTTTTTTTTTCCCCACCTTTAAACAAAGGCAGGAGGAGGCTGTGTCAGTTACTGCCTCCTAATAGGTCTCGGTGGATAATAAGGGGGTACAATATTTTCCTCTTTTTTTTGGTTTTGTAGGACTGTAAGCCTGGTTTTGATTGAAAGGCAGGAAGTTGCCTGAAATAAAGTTGGCAAAATTTCATCTTCGTTAAAAAAGGCTGACTAGTGGTAGTGAAAACAGGAACTGACAGCAAATTATTCAGCCCAATAAGCTCATACTAATGCTCAGTCCATGTGGTAATCAAAAGTAGAGTGTAAATTAGCGTGAAACCAACAGATCCTCACTTTTATTCTTTCTATCCCTTCACTACATTTTCTCTTTAGTCTCTAAGAAGAAATTACTGCATTTACATTTTCTGTCTATTGTTATTTTAATCTCACTCAGTCTCAATACTTGATATAACGCACCAGTAGTTTGCAGACATTATTAGGAGTATGACAAATAGCTTAGCTTTGCATAAACGCATCATTATAAACAAAATTTCTGGGAAGCAGAGTCAGGGAGGACCTTCCGCTGCTCCCTACCGAAGGTGTCACATGGTCTTTTGGAGAAATACTCTTTAAGATGCCACAGTCAAAGAAGCTTCAAGTCCACAAACAAGCAAATGAAGTCTTGACAAGTATTTAGTCAACACATGCTTTATAAGACAGGGAAAAAGTAATAAGCTGAGTAGTAAATTACAATTTGCTTGACCCAGTAATAGAGAAAAGATGAAGCTTCAGAAAACTCTTAAGAAGAAAGAAGACACAAAAGGGATAGAAGCTCAAAATTGAAATGCTTCAAACTTTCTATTTGAAGAATGAGAGGATCCGAAGGCAACATACAGCTTCCATGGGACTCTGTTAAGACAGAAGGGGAAGCTTGCCACTCCCTGAAACAATATTTCATTGTAATTCTTTTCAGTCTGTCATAATTTATGAGAAGGACTGTAAGGCAAGTTCAGGGTCAGTGATCAGAAACATACATGAGTTACGGTCCCCGCTCCTGCCCTTGCTGGCCTTAATTTAACATGGCCTCACAGTCACATTCTCCCAAGCACTTAACTTTTAACCATCCACCTTAAAAGACAGAGCAATTAGTGATTTTTTTTATTTTCTTTTAAAGACAAGAGAATGACTACATTCCTGAAACATCTGGAGAAGAGGAGAGGCCTCTACTCAAGGATATTTGCAGACAGTGGGATGCCTCAAATGAGAAGGAAAGAAAAAATACAGCTTTGATTTATATGAAAATAAACTTTTTAACAAAAGAAATTGCATGACTTGAACAAAGTCCTTCATATTACAAATCATAACACAAACCATGTTTATGAAGTTCTTCATTTGAAGTGGAGTAGTGACTTTTGATAGGTATTTTCAGTAACTTTTGAAACAATGTTACTGAATGGAGTCATATCTAAGAGCAGGAAAAACCTAGTTAGTTCATTAAATTTCATTCTCTGCACATCCAGATGTTCTCTTTTTTTGCTGAAATACACTTGTCTAAGCTAAATCTAAGATTTTAATTACTTTTTTTGGGAGATACTCCACACTTTACATGCTACAGCTACATTTTGTGATTTTTTTTTTTTAAAGCATACTTATAATTTTCCGTTATCCTTTCCATCAGGTTTTCTTCCTATGTGTCACTCTTATTTCCTCTTTCTTGGTACTTCTCTGAATTTTATCCAAATTTATAATCTTTTTGGCTGGAAAGTGCCAAAACGGTGCGAATCAGTCCAGCTATGGCGGCATGCAAAGGAAGCTACATGGTGCTATCCCCATGCCATGATTCTTGCTGCGCACAGATCCCTGAGAAATTCACTGGCCTATGAAACTTTCTGTTCCATTTGAACCTCTTTGTCACCATTGATAATTTTGACAAAAACTTGCAATGACGAACATGATTATGGCATTACATGTTTCAGTGTTGTTTAGTTTTTGTATTTCCAGGTGCTCCATTGAGTGACATCAATTAATATGAAAAAAAAAACCACAATAGACCCCACATTATTTCTCTTCTGGACAATAAACAGACTTATATAAATCTATTCTGATACAATTCCCCTGAGTTTATGCACACTGCAAAAACCTCCTCAGAGTAACTTTGACTACGTTAGCTAATAAAGACAATTATGTTTTTATTGCTATGGAAGTTCATAAAGAAAGGCTTAAATGAATTGGGATTGTTCTTTGGGTCAGCTACCATGTAGAAAGAGAGAAATTCTAAAGGCATTGTTTCTAGGCTTATTTTTTTTAAATTGGTTTTAAAATGAGGATTTTAAATATGTAATCCTCATGGGTTTTTCACCTAATAGAAATACCTTGACTGGACAAGAGTAAACTGATTTAATTTAGAACCTTCATTTTCAGTGAATGCAAGTAACTGCGTTTTTACTAGAGACTTTTTGTTTGAATAATCAGAATATTTTCTACATGTTGTCCACATAAAGCTTGGCTCTAGAGATGGGGGAAAAACATACGCGCCTTTCATTTCTGTGTATGCCGAATCTCAATAACAATTTTTCAGAACACCAGAAATGTAGGGTTTTATTGTAGCTGTCTTTTGGGGCTGCAAATTGTTAACATCTGCCTTTTAGTATCATTTTTTACAATAGTCTGCTCTCTAGATATCCTGTTAATGACTGTAATTTTCTAGTCAGCTGCTATCTGTCAAGGTAGTTTAAAGGTCACTTCTTGCTATGTATTAGAGAACCTCATGTAGAAGGTGGGCATGGGCTCTTTCCAGCAGACTGAGCTTATGCTCGAATTTGCTGTGTTTGAAAACAGGGAGTTCAGCAGCCCCAGGTCACGCTGATCTTTCATTTTCACTCTCCTTTGTTGCTTGATCTTTGGTCATACTCTTTTCTATATGTGTTTTTTCTAGCGACAGCTTGCTATTTCTTTTGTTAGCCCTGCTGTATTCATAAGCCATCCCTTACTCATCTGTAACTGGTAACACCGTGTTCAACCAGGGATGAAAATTTCTCACCCGCCTCTCTCTTAGTGATCTCATTTTCTGGAGCTGTTAATTCAATTACAAGTGCCATTGGACACATGCAATCTTTTCAGCAATATTCGCTGATGTTATGCTATAAAGAAAATGAAGGGGTTTGTGTATTTATAGCTTGGTTTATATATATATTGAAGTAAACTTTTCAGTGGTGGCTAAAAAAATGATTGCATGTTTGCCTTGGAAACACCTGCCATTCTCCCTATCCCAGATATTCACCTAAAACTGAGAGAGTGCATTTCCCCCATGGCCAAAATTATGCAAAGATATTGAGAACACATTTAACCTCTTTTGAGTGCAAAGGCGGCCTTACACGAGGGATCTGATACACATCTGAGGCATACTTAGCTGAAGGAATCATCATACTATGCTATCCCTCTCTTGGAAGCTGAAAACATCTCTCCGAATCACGGAATTGCTGAGGTTGGAAAGAACCTCTGGAGGTCATCTGACATCTTTTTAGAAACTTATTCACCATAAGTCCCTGACCAAACCTTTCAGCATAACCAACAACAACGGTATGTAGAATTCTTTTCCCAGCAGTTGACTGGAACTGATGAACAGTAATAGATTTTGCATATTGAAACTAATATATGCAGGAGTTGGTGCTCTGGGACTAAAATGAATTCCACAAAATTGCTCACTTGTTAGCTGAATGGCATTAATAAATGACCTTCTTAATTTGTATTCAGAAACTCACACATCAGAAAGGTCATCTCTAGCTGCCACCACCTATTCATATGGATATTCTACATCACACTTACAAATGGGGTGGTTGTCTTCAGATTAATCGAAAATCAACAACAACGACATCATTATTTCAGGGAATACGCTGTCTTGACAATGACACAAATCTCTGCATAATAACAAGCATTTGAATATTCCTTGCAATAGTGGCTACAGTCTGCAAAACCCACTCAGTGGAAAGTAGCACACAGAGTTCTTATCCCATAACATTCCCAGTAAAAATACCAGCTTTCAAATGCAGCATTTTACTAGCTATTTAGGGAAAGAGATACTCATTAGAGCATATCATTTGGATATACAATATCAACCAACTCTTAGGAAAGCTGAGCTTTTGGCTTTAATGTAGCCTTTAGTTTGGCAAGTCATAGAACTTAAAGAGTAACAAACAAACGTATCTTGAACTTCACTATATTAGTACCATTGATTATTTTACAGGTAAACTAAAACAAGCTGTGAAAATGAGGCAATAAACATAGAGATTTATTTCATTAAGTGCTCAGTATAACTGCCCTAAATTACCTTTTGTCTTAGTAGCAAAAAAAAAGCAGTGCAATGTTAACAATTTTGATAAAATCTGAACAGCTCTAGTAGATACAGTAAGTCAAAAAGTGATGGTATCTTTTAAACAATCATAGTCTAGAGGCAGATTAGAAGCAGATGTTTATAGGTGACATAAGCTGTCATAACAAGTAGCTATTACGTTACTAGATAAACTTGAATTTACCATGGTTGTGAACTTGGCAGAAGCTTTTTTAGCTAGGAATGGGAGGTTGTTTATTGGTATTTAACCTAAGAATGATACACTCTTTGTAAAGCATTAGCCCAAATTCTATATTCTATGTATTAGAATGGCGTCAGCTGACTAGAAGCAAATATAGTTCAGACAGGAGAGAAGATTTTGGACCTAGAACTGTTGTTTTACCGAAGAAAGTGGTGGCCCTCAGCCTCGTGCATTTAGTCACATGAAACACTCTCCTCAAACTGAGAATCTTTCGAGCGCCAGCCTTGCTCATCAACCGCACAATGGTATTTGTCATAAGATGTATCACAGAAACCAGGATATGTAGTTTGGAGGACAAGATTTGCTCTTCGAATATTGAATTTTAGCTTTAACTGTTAGGGTATTTTTTTCTTGTCAATGATTCTATATTAAAACTTACACATTAAACCTGCAGTAAAACAAGAACACATTTAAACCCAAGTTTAAGAAAGGATTTCTTTACTACTTCGTTAGGAATTCAGTGTAGATGGTTAATAAGTATGATAATCTGTTGGAGAGCATACTACCGATATAGAACACCTGACACTCTGCCACAAAATGTTTGTATGATATTCAGCAGATCACAGCACCTCCTTCTAAAAAGCAGAGTTAACTATAATAGCTGTGTTTCATTAGTGAGTCAAAAATGTTATTTATAGCACAATCTCAAAGCACAGCAAATATGCTGAGCTCAGTAGTATTATTATTACAAAGGATGGTGGCAACCTGGCTTGTATATATAAGGTCAAACAATTTCACCTCTGCTGAAATATTTGGGATTTTTTTTTTTTAAGCTGCATTGCCAAGTATATGGTAGAACAAATGTTAAAACAAAGAAACAAACAATCAAAAAACCCCAGGGTCTGGTCTGATGGTCATAGGGATACACTTAGACATGTTTTGGCAGTTTCTCCTGGAATTATGATCTCAAGAAACTACAAAAAAAATAAGAAAATTAAAGCCAATATTTTCACAGTCATTTAACTGAACTATCATGAAAACTCACCATTATAGCCAGTAAATAATAGTAATTAGTGGAATAATTATCAAACACATAATCTTTATTAGAACTTGTTTTCTCCATAACCTTTCATTATTTTTTTTCCCAAGCAACTAAATGTTTGGTTTAGAGTCTGTTTAACGTTAACTATTTACCTTTTTCTGGTGAGTTGTTGAAGCAGACCACTGGTATGGATTTGATAACGGCCTTACTTTAATATTTTTCAGAATTATCTTTTTCCTATGGAGATTCGAGTTTTTATTTTTAACTCCACTTTGGGATGTAAATAAATATGTGATGTTCTTTTCAGGGAAGGGGGATGTGTAGAGAGCTTTTTTTTTTTCCCCATTAAGGTCTATTTTCTTTCTTTAGTAGACTTTCAAATACTCTGTAGCACAAGGCAAATCAATTTGGTTTGTTTTTTTTTTTTACAACTAGAAAGGAAAGGAAACTCAAACTGTGAATGCAAGTTGCCCAACACTACCTAACAGATTGCTGGAAGGCAGGGGTAAGATATTTGCTAGAGCTGCAGGGTATTTTCAATGTTAAACTACAACACTACAAAACCATGGGATGTCACAATAATTTCAATAAGGTTCAACAAGGTACACAAATAAAATCATATAAGTGTAAATTTTGAAGTATTACAGCCATGATGTAAGGAAGGAAAAAAGAGCATAAAAGAATAGTATTAGTAGGAATTGTGAAATGGCACAAAACCAGAGCATTGGTAGAGAGCTGTGCCTAAGAAGAGCGAGAGATAGAGGAACATATGAGCCAAATACTTCATTCACTGGGCAAATAAAGAATTAAAAGAAATGGAACTGATTTGTTTGGGAAATAAAAGGAATGGAGTTTCTATTCTTAAAGAAAAAAAACAATCACGTTTCAATTTCAAGAACAACTTTCCGTTTTCTACTCAACCTGAAAGCAAAAATATCTGTAGCTGTCAATACACCCATGAAACTCCAGAAACAAACTCTAAAAGTATAGATTAGCGTAAAACTCCAGGCAAAACATAAGGGATTCTGATATGTTGAGGTTCAACTATTGGACTTTCAAACCTAAGTTTAACTCTCCAAGTTCACTCTCGATTTCCTCTCTTTGTGGGTTAGCCAGCAGAGAACTCATCAAATTATCCAGAGACTGTCTCTTCCTCTGGGTATGATCGTCTCCAGGAGGCTGCAATTGTTCTGTACCAGCCCTTTTGCCTGCATTCAGTGACAGCAGGCGTCAGGCACAGATTGTCCCTGAAAAAGATTTGCCTTTGGGTCTAGAAAGAGAATAACAATCTGTAGTGTCATAATATGTTTGGCAGATCCTCATTGTTCCAAGCTCTGCTCCTTCCTATGAGATAAATGAAGCGAGTGCAAAGGAGCACGACTATATTTTGCAGTGCTAAACAAATGATTCAGATATCAAATCACTGTCAAACACTTCTATTTTTCCAGCTCCCTGAACATTTCTACACAGCTTTCAAAAACCAAGAGATGTTCAAAATTACCAAACTCTATGCACATTTTATTTTAGAATTTACTTTACTGTTTGGCTCCCTTGATATTTTATATTCAAAACTCAAGCTGGACCGAATGTATGCATTGGTTTTCTTCACTGCTTTGGCAAACAAAGTGTTAGGGAACAGTTACCAGCATTTCCTGGAAATTAAAGACTTTGTCTAAAAAGTTTGGTGTGCCACTGTGAATTTAACACAAATCTAGATGCCTTTGAATAAATCCTATTGAATGTTTGAGATTACTTCTTGTAAAAATCTTAATTTTTAAAACACGTCTGATCAAGCTGTGTTAACCATGGTTTTCTGGCAATTATTGCTGCACAGCCTGTTGGAGTAAAGCTATTAGAAAAGAGGATTCCTGGTTTCTACTGAAGAATCTGTCACTCAGGCAGGTAACTGCAGTTCTCTAATTATTTATATTACTTATTTAAACTGCAATCATCTGGACAAGAGCTGCCTGTTATCATATATGTACATGGGACCTAGCACAACAAGGTAGCAGTCTGGCAGAGTTGGGAGGCCTGATGTACGTAAATGTTCAATAACAAAGAGAAAAAATAAAAGCATAGGAATTTCTCCAAACTGTTCGTTTACCTTAGAACTACATATGCAAATAACGATAAAACCTCATTTCTTACCGTTTGACTACAGATATATGTACATAGCATTACAGTCTAAGAATTTGAAGTATACTCTGAGGATGAACTTCATGTAGAAATGTAAAACATCCAGTCATGGCTGACTGAATTACTTCTGTAACTTCTTTTTTTCAAACATTTTTTTCTCCCATGTATTTTTATTTCATGACTATATCCCTACATAGTCTAATATTTTCCAATGAAAAATGCATTCAGCTGTTTCACTCATTACCCAATCAATTGTTGAATAAATTATTCATGAAAAGAATTAGTGTCTTTGACCTTTGGAAGATACATAATGACCCCAAATAATTAGGAACTACAATTATGAATAGGGAGGAAATACGGAACAGTGCGGAATAAAAAGTCTCACAGGCAATAAGCTATTCAGGAAAAAGCTTGCATTTGCTTTCCTTTCTGTAACAGAGCAATGAGTATTTACAGGGCAGTAATGTTTTACTCTTTGCAGACAAATTCTAATTCCAGGGCACCTTTAATTCAGAGAAACAAATCAATAATCAGCTATAATTTTTTACTTTACCAGTCAGAGTTCAAACAAAACAGCGAGGCAGCTCCTCTGGAGGCCGCTCTTGGGAAAGCAATTCTGAGTGCATGGGGGGAAACTCACTGGATTCATGACATAAATATGTGATCCAGGTCTCTCAGTATAAAAATATCTCTGCACCCCACTAGATGATCACTAGTTATTAGACGTGAATCTTACTAGTGGCACCCTTTCTTTCTGGTGGGTATATTTCCCAAAAGTAACTTCTCGGTTTTCACATTTTTCCTTTTTTATGGTCAGTGAACATTCATTCCTTCACTGTGTGTTGTTCAATGACTTTTCACTACTGCAGAAATATTTGAACATAGAAAGATGTGCTTTTATTAAATCTGAACCTGAACCCCCTCCTTGCTGTAGCCAAGTAACATCTGACCTAATATTGCTTTTTAACATTCTCCATTCAGATTCCACGAAACTTCTTCTACCCATGCTTGGCTTAACAGACAGAAGTTCAGCTTCCCTACTGGGAAGCTTTTGAAGCCTTTGACTTATTTCCTATAGAAGCAATAAACGTGAGCATCTTGTATGTAATTGTAGAAGAATTGTACTGCTGGATGTGGTAAGATTATTTTCCTTACTGCAGAAGCAGTGAGAATTTTATCCAGGATATTGTATATAGATGTAGAACCCTTGTTCAACTTGCACAAAAGCTCTCATGAAAGGTCCTCCAAAACACAGTAGAAAATGACAAGCATTTTCATCCAGCTTCTAAACCTGCCTATAGAATATTAAGTGGGACTATAACTCTCTATCATTGTATTTTAAAAGTAGCTTTAGAAATGCTAGAGAAAAAAAAGGTTACTGTTGTATACAATCTTTATTGGGATTTGTCTTTACTTTAAGTGAGTGCTCTTGCACATCCCTAGTTTTGTTCTCTTAAATTTTACAGAAATTATGAGAACACATAGAGGAATTTATTACCATAGGATTAAACTAACATTTTATCACGTAGATCATTTCCAGTGACATTACTCTAGTAGTCACCAACAGTAGGATTTCTGTGTATTCCCTGCCAAAAGACCACTCACAATCTGTAATGGAACAAGAATGACATGGCTTCTAACAACTAGCTCTACTTTGCTTTCAAAGTTAATTCTGGAAAGAGATGAGGGTAAGGTGAAGAAGGACAGACTGCCAAATGTCAAGCGGGTATTTGCACTCAATAGCTTTGTATACGGCTCTCTATTCTTATTCTTTTATATGTCTCCCTCTGAAAGAACAAAGACCCTAAAATGGTGGTTTTCCCATTTCAACACTAATTACACAGAAAAACTTTACAGGACACGTGTATGATGAACAAGGTAATGGACTTTCTCAGGGGTCACCTCTAACAGGCAAGTTTACCAAAGAAAAAGCCACATTGCTTGTTTGTTCTCCCTTTTGCTACCTGCCCCAAATTGTAACTGTACTCAGCTTCTTTGACAAAGCTCTGAGGTATTCCAACACTAAAATCATAAAGCCGTCGTGGCTTGTGGGGCTGGATGGCAAATGCAAGTTAAAAGTCTGCCAGTCCAAAGGTGCTGAACCATGAATGCCAACAAAAGCTTCTTTCTTGCTGAATGTCATCAGCATTAGAAGTTAATTTATAGACTCCTTTCCTTGAAGTGCAGACACTTCATCTGAATTCACTGACATGCTGGCAGTTTTAACACTGAGCTGGGTATCGGAGTTGTAGACCGAGAGGCAGGAGAGCAGCTTCCTTGATTGCCTGATCAATATTCCACTTGAGCTGAGCCACTTGCTACTGGTTATTGTACCTCCTGACTACATTTTGCTGCTTCCTGCTTAACATTTAAACTGTGTACCTAGCTACCGCAAAACCAGATGCAGAAAGAGATGGACAGTCTTTTATTCACAGCGTTTTGGACTGCTGTGCCTCTGAAAAGGTTTGCCTTATTAAAAAAGAAAAAAAAAAAGTAAAAAGGACTCAATTCATCCATTGAGTCTGGAATTCAGAAAGAAAAAAGCAAGGAAATTCACTTCAGATCATGGTTTTCAGGGATTTCTTTTTTTTCTTTTAGTATCTTGGAAAAGAGAAAGATGAACTTGAAGCCCACAGCCAGGTTTCAGGAGGTCAGGAGCTAATCTGGCCCTCATTGGGAGTAATCTGCTGTTAATGCTTTATTGAGAGCCTAAACAGAAGATGACTGAACTGCTGTGTTCCAGTTTTGACTGGACCTTAATTTTCCACTGTTGCTTTGGGCACTTTTAAAAAATGTCTGTTACCTCTACCTGCCATTCTCTAAAGTGGAGATATGTGTCATGATCAGCTCAAGGTATGGGACGGTGTGTACTTCACTAAGGACTCCCTGTTCTGAGAGCAGAAAGCTCAGCTATGGTTAAGGCTAGGTCCTTCTTCAGGATCAGCGAACAGCAGAAAGGTTGGTATATCACATTCTCACTTGCTCCCTTAAAAAAAAGGAACCCGCTTTGCAGAATCAGAATTTAGTGAACAAAATTGTAGCAGCCTCACAGAGACCAGCACGTTCCCACTTTTCACTGTGTGGGCTGAAAGGGGTGTTACTGGGATTGCTTGAGGATTTGGGGCTGAACCACGAAATGAGACTGGGAGATACTTGAGTAAGCAAGTATCTTAGATATGTATCTGTAATACACATATATATATCAGATCTATATATCGAATATTAGATTCATGGTAGAATTTTGTACTGTTAAAGCAAAGAGGAAACCTATGGTTACATCACTACTCTCTATTGACACCACTGTGCGAGTAGCCCGCAGGAGACAAACAAAATGTAAAGAACAGAATAATGAGTGGAAAAGAGAAATGCTACAAGCAACTGGCTGGTGAGGTTAGGGAGATACTCACAAGCATTAAGAAGAGCAGATGAAGATAGGTTTGTCAGAAGGGCTAACCAATCCCAAAATGCTCTTTTTTGCTCAAAGCCTGCCACGTATCCAGCTAACAGATTCCAAAATGCTTTTTCACGACATTTCCAAATGAATCAATACATACTGGGACTCCGTAGGTCTAGATTATTTGTCTGCTGTAATAAGGATGCTTGATTGCCAGGCCCTGCCATTCCAGAGGCCAAATCAAAGGTGGGATATTAACTTCTTTTAAAGATGCAGCAACCAAGGCAACAGAAGAATGCAAATAAATCAATTGTGCATGCTTAAGCCCATCTCTCTTTCATGCACGTCTGGTGATGGAAAATTATTTTTTTTCCACTCTGCTTTATCATTCTGAGGTATGGAGAAGATGTTTTGTCACAGTAATGAAGCACAGGAAAAGAGAGCTTGTTATAAATTGATTACAGTTTAAGTTGAAGGGCAGGTTTTCTTTAGCTTTGTTAGGTTGGGCATCATCTTTAGTCCGGAGTAATTACCACAACAAATCCCTGAAAAAGAAGGTGGGTCTAATGCATGATGCATAAAAGTAAAAAATAAAGACCTAATGAGTGAAAAAGAAAAAGAGAAGTTCTTTCCTTTTGCAAAGCTAAAGCTGCACCAATAAAAAAAAGAAGTCAAACTTCACCATTAAGAGACTCAATAAAGAAGACAGATGTCCTCTTTGAGGAAAGAGATTTTTCTTTTCTTTGTTTCTTGCTGCAGTTAGCTATTCAATCTTTATTTCTCCAGAATGTCTGGGTGTATACATATCATTTTCCACCTGTAATTACTCAGGAATTAGTAGCAGGGATAGAAGTTAGACTGCTTACAGTGTGGTTTTCTTAAAGTCAGGAGCACTTTGCATGTATCTGAACCTGGCCTTAGCAAAACTTCATCTATTTACTTGCTTCCACATAGATTAATCTCTTGTAATCTGCATAAAACTAAAGAAACTGTTACCGACCTTATTCCTTTCCTCAGGAAGAGGCCGAACAGAAGATCTTTAATTCAAACACTAAGAAGAAAACTTTAAAAAATTTGCTTACTCAGAAATATTAGAGAATTCTCTAAAGGACAAATTATTCATAAAAGGAGAAGCAGTTCTCTATAAAATAGATTAAAGGCTGTAATGATGGTATCATTAATTCTCTTACAATTCAATCTCATTTTTATAGAAAGCACCGACCCTCTCCACTCTATTATGTTTTAGGGCCTGATTTATGAAATAATCCCAGGACATTAATGATGCCACAGGTAACAGTTGTCATATTTCAAGTGGTTTACAGCACTGCTCTAACAATGGAGCGCATTTTTTTTGAACTCCATTGCACTTTATTCTTCATTGTGTAATACTTGCTTTGGGGAACACTGAGCAATACATACAAGCTTTCAGTCACAATACTTCATAAATTCCTTTCCTTCACACTTTATCCTCTTGCCCTACTCCCCAGTGGTCGCCCTTTAGTCTTCCCTCGGTCTCCTTTCTACACACACACCTTTTGTCTTGCTGCATATTTGAACATCCTTCACATTCACATGCACCAGAGACCTTTCTCTACATTCTTTAGCAAATCTCCCCATCTTCTTCTCTCATCATTAATAATCCTCCTCAGCTCCTTTTCAAGTGTGGTCCTGTGCATGTAGATATACACAGACACACAGATAATATTTTTTCCTCTCATATTTAGATTGCAGTTTCTTGCAAGCATGGTCTACTGAGAGAAGAAATAGCTTAATGGGTATATCATTTGAGAGGGGCCAGATCAAGTGGGTTCTGAGCCTCACTCAGCCTTGTTATTCCCTCTTCCCTCCTCTGTGATGTTTAGCTTCTGTCTCAGCTTGAACAATCTCAATGGCTCTTCATAACAGGGCTCTCCTTTACATGACAATAGCAGTGCTGATGTACAACACCTTGTCCAAGAGAGCCCTGATCACACTCTGGGCCTTTATGATGACATAAACAGTGTTGGATTTAAACTCAGACTTTCACACAGTCATATGAGGAATGGCAAGACGTTTTCTACTCCACAAAAATAATTGAATTTCCAAATAACTCTTTGTCCCAATTCAAGCTGAAATCTTAAGTGCAGTTTGGATAGGTTCACAACAGCTATAGGAATGCTCCCAATTATGCCTTGTGCTACAAATGCCCTTAGTATGCCCCAAGTAGTCTTTCTGGTGCTCTTCCCACCTCTCTTTTCCTATCTGTATCTGTCATACCACAAACTATAGTGTCACAACATACTGAGCTCTCCAAAACAGAGCCATAGCTACAGTGGTATCCTCTGTGCTAAAGCAGCTGACACGTTTACCCACAGTAGCTGGTCCTTTCCCACTTTCCTCCCCAAAGTCTTTCCTTGTGGAAAGAAAACAAGTTACAATCTAATCCTACTCTGAGAAACAGATGTTAATTGAGCCATAATTCTATTTGGTCATTAAAGAGGCTGCTGAACAAAATTATATCCTTTTTCTCACTCCAGAGTAAGCAGCTCTGCAGCACCTGCGTGTAGCTGAAGGAGCTGTACGCTGGATATTTCTCTTTGGTTAGGCTGCATTCTGAATCCTTTATAACAGAATTCTCTAGAGTCATTAAGAAATCAGAGAACTTTACAACTTGATAGGAAATTTTCCCTTCATTAATGCGTTTTTTCTTAAAAGTATACTTGCCAAAGCAATTTTTTTCTACTTTTGCCTCCTTATGTGACTTGTAAATATCCAAATAGGTCACAGCATTCAAAAATCTGTTTGCTTTTTGCCAGGAAGAGCATGAAGTTTCGTTAACAGCACTGTTTTTATTCAATACAATGCCTTTTGCCTGGTGGGTTAAGAGCTTTATAAGACGTGATTCTTAAATCACTCCTATAGATTACAAAAACAATATTTTATTCATAATTTGTACTTTGGATCACCTGAACTGAACGTAGTGAAAGAAAAGATCTTGATCCTGAATTTCTCAAGCAAGATGTTGGGTCACCACTGTACAGCACAGAGTAATTTCTATGAGCTTTTGCATTCATTGAGGACTAAATAGGACAGAATAGTGCCTGCTGCAAAGTGCAGTCATGCATTTGTTTGTTCCCATCTGTCTCCACTTGATTAACATCACAGTATTTGGAAGGCAAAACCTTGAACTAACGTTGGAAAGGAGTTATATCAGTAACAGACTGAGATCCTGTTTCTCATTAATATTAAACTTTGCATCAAAGTCTTTTCAGAAGACACTCTGAAATAGTCAATGCAAATGATCACGCACACATGGTCTCTCCATTTTCCTTGAACGATATTGAGAGCAGAAGTGTTGCCTATTCTTCCATTGCAAGTTTGTATGACACAATCACTGTGCTGATTGCCACGGATGTCTCTCTTCTTCCTACTATGGCAGAATCACGTTTGCAGAGGTTGCTGGAAGAGTTTAACCCCAACAGATCCTGCCATCAAACTTCACTTTTTGTATGGTTTGTTATTTCTATTGTGTTTGACGTTGCGAAAGCAGAGGTCAGGGCCCTATTAACACAGGTTACCAAAAGCTGGAGGAAAGTGAATTCATCCCACCATCACCATCAGACGCAGTGACCACACTTGCCTCTCACTGCTTATTGTTTAA
This sequence comes from Eurystomus gularis, assembly GCA_013400335.1. Lineage (NCBI taxonomy): Eukaryota > Metazoa > Chordata > Aves > Coraciiformes > Coraciidae > Eurystomus > Eurystomus gularis. Next base: position 177,094 of record VZZY01023848.1, on the reverse strand, counting down.
GTCAAACCTTGACCCAGCAGCACAAAAAAAGAGAAACTTTACTGCCCTCTTTATTCCCTACTGATGAAAAAGAAAGCCCTGCCCTCCTACAGTGTCATTAATCTAATATCCGTTACAAAAACTATTTTGTATAAAATTTAGGCAAGGATTTATCATATTGGGCAGAACTACTCACAGCCACAAAGATCATGTCTGAGAAGCACAGTCTATGTCGACTTGAATATTAAAAAAAAAGGAAAAATGCCTGAATCTCGACATTCTAGGCCCGCAGAACTTGCCATAGACTGTGAGGAATAGGGACATTGTTCCTTACAAGGTTTTTCCTTCACTTCAGTATAACAAATATTCTATTATCCAGTCACACCACTATCTACCACTCCTTATTCATAGCCCTGGTATCTGCACCAGAGAGTGCACATTAACTGGGTCGTTTTCTTCAGCAAAAGAAAGCTTAGAAACTGTCAGGTAATAGGCAAACCAGACACCTCATGAAATAAGCAGGCTGAGGAGGTGAGCTGCTGGGCCAGCATTAGGGCAGAAGAGTCATCTCCCTCCTCACATGGATAAAGGGCAGGGTTGGGGAGTGTGATGAACAGCCTGACACAGATATAACCAGATTTTGGGGTAACCTTCCCAACCTCAGTTTCAGGGAATGGAAAATATATAAAGAACTCATTCTGGACTCAGAAAAAAGAAAACAAAACAGATTACACGGTGGAGGTGGGCTGCAAGAAGTGTAATTACTGGGTGAGAGGAATTATTAGTCAGCTGGAGAGACAGATGGGAGGCTCCGAGTTTTTCTTCTGCTTCCTGTGCTTAAGATCTTCTCATTGAGATCCTTGTACAATGCTTCCTCCATGAAGCTTGAGAAACCCAGACTGTGTTTCCAGTCTGAGGAACAGGTATGTGTTAGAGGAAGAGAAAGAGAAATGGAAGGAAAACAAGAGTGGTCAAGATGGAATTGAGGGAGGAAAGGGTCAAAGGAGACAGTATTGTTCAGCTTGTTCTCCTATTTCCCTTTAAATAAGTCAGCCTTATTCTTTTTCAGCTGTGGAATCTATGTTACAGAGATGCACGGTTTGGATGCAAATTTGTCAGAACTGAAGACCATGTTTTCTATTTACAGAACCACCATTCCAGTTAAGAGACAGTTATTGCCATTAGGTTGAAATCAGTTCTCTAAGATTAAACAGATTCCTGATTAAGCATGTCTTGACCAAGTGGAGTGTGCTGTACTGGTGTTTTAATATTATAGACCAGTAGGTGCTTTGAATTGCTCAGTGAATTCCTAAATTTATATATATAAAAAAAAAAACCTCCATGAGGAACAATGGAAAGGTTGTTACAACTTGATGCCACTTCTTTTGAGGAGAAGGGCATTGAAAAAAACTTAGCTTATCAAGATATACCCCTGTGCAAAGATATACAATATACAAAATAATATCCTGACAGTGGCAGTACTGGCAGATAGTACTAACAAAGCGGTGCTTAACATGCTGATCTATTAGATGTATTACTGATGACTCTCGACATTTTTCAAGCATGAAAGATTTGAAAAGGCACCGGACAAGAAAATGTCCATCATTTTGTAAAGATATTATGATTTTATTATTATGTCAATGAAAGATATCTTCTCTTTCACTTTCATATGCTTCATCATAATATTTTCCTCTTGTTTTCTCTGCTGACATTGATTCTTTTAATTTATTGTCACAGCCAGAGCACTTGGAAAAGCAATATTTTTTGCTCCTTATTATAGTATGGAGATAAACATATTTGAACCCATCTCCTCTGACAATCACAGGATGAGGAAAATAGATTTTTCACCTGATGCACTGATTATAGCCTGGGTTTCATAAACCAGCAAGAACTGTAATGACCTTTCAGCTATCTTTCATTGCACAAGAAACCAACAAGATCTTCAGTCTCCAGCAGAGCGTTCATAAACAGTAACACTAATTTAAGATAATTCAACATACAATGAAATGTAATACAAAGAGGAATCCTTATTAGATTGAAGAAATGGAAGGGTATAAACTCATGCTGTGTATATTTTCATTTCTAGACAATTAATAAGGACAATTTGTATAAGAATTTGAGCTACATCTCAATTGTCCACTGCAATATATTGCTATAGCATTGTAGATATCACTATTTTAAAACGGATATTCACATTTAATTGGGGTAATTGTCCTCTAGTCATCCCTGACTATACACCAGCCTCTTGCCAGCATAGTTGCAGACTTTATTGGTTACAGCAGTGTAAATCACAAATAAGTAGGGAAAGACTCAAAGATATTTAGAATAGAAATTTAAGATTAGTTGCCTTTGCTATAAGAATGAAAATATACTTTAACTGCAGCTCCGAATCCCAGCTCTTGAAACAAGAGAATGTTTTCAATTCCTCTGACAGCAGAAGAGAATGCTGACTAAACCTATTCTCTTTCCTCTGTGCTTATTTTCGCTTTGATGTCCAATAAATAAAAAATGAACTGACAATTCTAAAATATGAAGACACCATATCGTTGTCACTGTGTTCTTACAAATCTGATCCCCTCATGCTGTTTAAGCTGCTGAAGCCTTTGAAGTTGGAAAATAGTACCATGAACTTCTAGCATTGGTAATTAAGACATAGTGTGGCAAATCAAAGGAGACGTGCTACCTAGCATCTACAGTTCCTTCCTCAAAAAATGCAAGCTGGGAGTCATGATAATAAATCAATTGGTTCTGCCTTTCAGTAGGAAAAGACCTGTAACTTGTTATATTATAACTCAATCCCATCTTGTATCCAAGATCAATTCCTCTTTCTCTTCATGCTTTATGATCTTTGAATTTCTTTTCCTGAAGACTTTTTTTTTCTTACAGAAAGGGAAGGGAATACTGTGGGTTTTGGGGGGAAAAAAAAAGAAAACCTAAAAAAATCTTTCATCATTTGTCTTCTCCATGAGGAGAACAGGAACATTTCCTTTCCCCTCTTGTCTTACTACCACATTTTTCTTTTTCAATCTGTTGTTGTTTTCCCATAAATTTAAGCGGGTTGAGCTTCTGAGGCTGTGCTAAGAGCTGAGCTGGCAAAACATAGTATATAAAGGTTTATTAGCACAACTGGGTTAAATAATGTGTGTGAGCCTCGGGGAGCCTTATGTTCTGGGTAGCAGGCTCCCTTCACATTTTGCAATGTATTAAAAATATAAACTATACAACATTTCCATAAAACTAAATTGATATGCACCCTAATTGGAAAGCTCATTGCCATATTAATTTGCTTGCTACAATAAAACATCTTACAATGTACAGATTTTGGCTAAGGTTAAGTCATGGGTTTCATTAAAACCTTTCTTTTTCCCCACCTCTGTTATAATTTTGTAGTGTAGTTTTTGCTTCAAAATGGGTAGCAGGATAAGGAGTTATTAAAAATACATATATACCTAGAGGGCACGGAGCAGTTTGTTTGATTCTAAGAAGCAAAACAAGAAAACCTTCTGCATAGTGATAACATTATTATATCTTTTCAAACCTGTGGGCTTTTACTTGGCTTTTCCTGTCTAAGTTTCCATCACTGAATTAAAAGCTTTGGATTCCTTCCCAGAACGGCGAGCTTCTCCACCTACTCCAGATCCATCCTGGACTCGTGGGTGTCCACCTTACCAATCCAGAAAAATTTTGCAAACCTAATTGCATATGTGCAGATTAGCACATGCTGGTCATTTCCATCCTCTACATCTATTTATTACAGCATCAAAGTGTCAGAAAACAGATCTAAAAGGAATTAGACAAATTTTGACCATCTCTAGCCATATGTGCAAAAGGCAGATCTCATATGCTTACATCCCACCCGTTACCTTGGACTCCTTTTCACATTTATTAGCGAATTACCGTATAACTTCTTAGATTCTTCCTGCAGAAACACTCAAGAGGAAGCTTTGAACTCCTCCTGATGCTCATGGGTACCATCTGAACAGTGCTGAGCACGACTTTGTTGTCATGGCTTTGACACTCACTTCCTGCATGATCCTGCATAATCCTGAGTAAATTATTTATTCTCCACACCCAGGAATTCTCCTTTATTTAAACCATAAGACACTCAGGGCAGAGCATGCCTCTCATTATCAGTACAGTGTCTTTTGTAAGAAGACCTGCCTTACAAGTGTTATAAAAATAAGTATTAAACCTCTGTCCCAAAATTCCATGCATTTTGTCAGCCTTCCACCACAAAATTTGGCTTGCCTCCAAGTACCATCAGCTTTCTTATATTAAAGTTACATGGCAAAACGTCACCATTTCCTCTCGACATCTGAACTGTGATAATAAGTACACAAGGTTACATAACTTTCAGTATCCAAAAATTTCCTTATATTTAGCACAAGAAATGCATAGAGGAGCTGCTCCAGAATTGTGCCACTAGAATTCCCAAGGGGCAATAACTGTCATTTTCATTTTATAACATCAACATAATGTTGAACACTAATGGTTTCTTTTTTTTAAAAAAAAAAAGGAAAAGGAAACTATCTTACGATAAATGGCAATACTGGCATATCTAATATATAGGTATAAGTACAAAAAAAAAAAAAAAGAAAAACCCTCTCTTTTTCTCCTCAAGCCTCTTCCATTCCTGGAGAGACTTTGCTAAGAAGATAGAAAGATACTGCAATGAAGTGAAGCACACCATGACATCTTGAACTGGCAAATTCATCCCTTAAGCTTTTCAGGCAGCTTCCCAGACCAGAATTGAAAACATTTCTTTAGCAGTGTCCCTTATTCAAATCCAAACAAAACTCAGATTTATAGCTAATCACGGAAACTCACAAACCTCATGGAAGAGTGGATTTAAAAGGCAACAGAGAATAGATGTAAACATCCCACATTTCTGATTAAATATTGCTATCAGCAGGCTGGTCAGTTAAGCTTTCAAGGTTACACCCTGTTTTCCTTTAAACCTTAAAATGACAGAAATATAAGATAATTGAGTCATTTCTAATTGCCACACATAATTTTCTCTTTGTCATTAACATATTAAAAAGTCGCTGCGCACAGAGGTCCTCCAGCACCGAGCTGCCCTCACACAGAAGTTCCCACTTGCAATGCTCCAAAACCTTCTTGCAGACTTAGTCTTTGAAATCAGGCATTCAAATAAGATTTTCTTTCCTGAATGATTAGTTCCTTACTCATTTTCACTGCAGTACCTTTTAGTTTTGTATTTAAATCTTGCTTCTTTCTTTTATCAGCTATTTTTGTTTACTATCCACATAATCTCTACCTATATTTGTATCATTGTATTCCATTAATTTCCTGTGTTATATCTGTACTCCATTATCCTTTAATTAGCCATGTTGATACGCATGCTACATAATCCTACCATGACTATGAAATGCACATATTCAAAGGACTTCCAGTCACTCACATTTGGAAAAGAACTTAGATACCACATAAAAATATTTTCTAAGGCCGTTTTCCCCCCCATACTCCACAGAAAGGACACATAGGATGATTTCAATACCTTGAAAACATTCCTTTTTTCTTAAGAGAAATGCTTCCTAGTACAAAATATTATTAAGGCCTATCTGTGGTAAAATGAGGAGTTTGATCACATCTCTTGCTTTCTGATTTTCAGCTGTAACAGGGTAAGTGCAGATCTAAAATCACCATGACATAATTGTATGCCATGTTTGAGTGCATTGCTCCAGCTACCAGCCTGATTTACTCATCGTTTGCTTGCAGCCGAGTGATTGTTGTTCATGATACTCACTTGTAAGACTTCCTCAAAAGAAATGCCATTTTCCTGATTTTCGGAAATGTATTTGTAAGGCACAAGCCTTATACATGCAATAAGATAGCAAACTGATGTAAACAGCTGCCTGTTTTTTTTTTCTCCAAGTAATCTATTTCCCTCCCACTTCTAGGGAAATATTTGTCTCCTCTGTCAGAGATATTGCTATAGAAAACATATATAAACACTGTGAAACAGTGTGTTTATAACATCACAAATACTACAGCCTCAGCATACTGGAACAGTATTCAACACAGGAAGAGAAAAAAAAAACGTAAAGACATTATTCACTTTAAGAAAAAGCCCACTGAAAGCCAGATAGGTCTCTGGAAGATACCATTTAGTCACAGCATGCCTTGGGAGTTGGTAGCTCTTAAAAAATAAATAATAATAATATATAATTGAAAACTCAAGGCTATAAACAAGAGGTAAGAGGAATAAGAAGGGCTGAGTCAGTTTTAAATGTATTTTTAAAGTCCTCTAGGAAAGGTGAGGATTCTTGTGAAGTGATGCTTAATATATCATATAGAAAAAATATCTGATTCTTCACAGAAAGTCTTTCTGCAGCCTCAAACAAAAAAGCGAATTTTATATTTGAGGCGGGAAAAATGCAAAACAAACCAAAACAGCATATATACCTCCCCCCTCCCAAAACAAACAGAAAGTTGAGCTGCTTAATTGTCACCATCAATTTATATCATGACTCGTGGAAAAAATCCATTCCCAGATTGCACAAAAGGTCTTGCAGGAACATGTGCATGTGCTTAAACTTTATGCTTCCTTCCTCTCTCGTTGTGAGAAGAGTTATGAATATGCTGAGGCACTTGCAAAATCAGATTCTAAAATTAGAAACCTTCACTGCACCTAACTAAACTCCTGTAGTCAGCTTATATCCTCCCAAATAGTCACCCTTACACACGTTATAGAGCTTATTTTTTACATGAAGAAACTCTGTCAAAAATAAAAAAGAAAGAGAAAAGACCATCCTCAAGATTTTCTCATCCCCCTAAAGGATTTATATCTCTTCCTTTTTTATAAGCAAGGAAATTGCTTTAACAAATATCCACATTTTACAATTAACCTACCAAGATCCTCTCGAAATCACAAGTTAGGATGTGCATCTCTTTCAAGGAAGTGACATGACAGATGTTAAATCTGACAACACTCCTTTTTGCCACAAGAAAATATTCATAAACATTTCCTGCCGCAGTGATTCATTTCCATTTCAGTTTCAGATAGGTTTTGCTTCACACCTCAGGCTGTCAGCTACATACAAAAGTCTTGGGTTTAAATTTAAAATGCATCAAGGAAATGAAGGCGATAACACCTCTTTTACAACAGTTTTGGGAAAACAATAATAAAAACCATCACTTACAATATCAAAGTAGGCCACCTGTATGGGCTTCACGTCATGCTTGAAAGGCTGAAAGCAGCCCACACATCAACTAAATATAGTAAAGATGTGCCACTACTCCCAAAACATCAACTACATGCCTATGTAAAAAATCCGTGCCTTGACACACACAATTATGAAATAAAAGAACCAGTGCATGAACAACATCTCCTCTTTTTGCTCAGCTCCTGGATCTCTCATCCCCCTGCCACCAGGAGCACTGGCAGCTCTGCAAACTCTTGAGAGATATTTCCAGAGCAATAGAAAGTCCGTAAGTTTTCTCTGTGTCCAAGAGTTCAACACTGCTAAGATCAATGTCGTAAGCATATTTCTATTCTATTCTATTCTATTCTATTCTATTCTTCTATTCTATTCTATTCTATTCTATTCTATTCTATTCTATTCTAAAATCACATAATCTTTCAAAAATGCCAGTGGTGTTGGAGACAGGCTTTGTCTAAATTCAGAGGGATGCTTGCATATCAAAAAGAACAGGGCTTAATTGTGCTGAGCTGCTTTCCTAAATAAAATCAAATGAGAAGGCACTTTACGTGCTTCCTAAACCTGGAGACTAATCAGAAGTGTGATACAGAAGGAAATCCTGCTCAACAGAAAGAATCAGGAAAGATTTAAAAAAAAACTAATCTTTTCCTGTACTGGATATTGATATGGCCATGTTCAGGGTGTACAAACACGAGCAAGAACCTTTAAATATCTTCCTAGACACACAAGAGAAACTACTAGCCACAGAAACGAAGGAAAGGTAGGTAAAATCAGAAAAAAAAGATAAGGAGGATTTCTTTAAGCCTGCAGAAGATACAAAAGAATCAGCAGGGAGAAAACACAATAAAATAGTCTGTGGGACTTAGGAGGTTTCTGGGTAAGGACAATTCAAAGAAGCTTTTTTGTTTTTTGATTTTTTTTTATTTTGGTAAAGGGAGCTTATTTGTAAGATGAGGCTGTGAAGATCCCACAGCTCTACTAATTAGTGTTCCGCTAATTAAATTGCCACATTAGCAAGGCAGACGTTGTATGTATTAGCAGAATTAAAAGACACCTATACCAGCGGGCTCCTTTTTGCCACTTGCCAAGGTTAGAGCATCTATTGATTAAATGCAGTATTTATCCCTGGTAAATACTTCACTCTGGTGAACCATCGCTTTCTCTCAATGTCACAAAGGTAGTAAGCAGAAGCTCTTGTCTGAAAAATATACGTGGTTTGATAAGAATCTAATACTGTATGGTTACATTATGTTACTGAAGATGACTGTTCTTCACTGGAAGAAACAGCAGCAATAAAACCCCCTGGGTTATGCTTGCAGGAAGATGCCCGTGTTCCTGATCCACTCACTTTGAGACTCAGTTACTCATAAGATCCTCCCTGCTGTAAGTCAGTCCAAGCACTCTCTGACTCCTGGGAGCTTTCCTTCCATCAGTGGGTAGATATTAAAATATTAGCGATATCTAAGTAGTACTATGTAATCTTTCAATTCTTTGGATTGTCTAAATAAAAGACCTAGTGTAAATTCTGACCCTGGTCTTCCACATCCTCTGTTGATACCAGCCTAGACAACTTCTGAAGTTCGCTTTTCTTCCAGCATTAAGGGGGTCTTACAAAGAAAAAAGGTTTTGCAACTACAGTGGCATTTTATTTATTTCAGAGATTGAGTGTTGATACAGAATTCTGTAAGGTTATTTATGGGCTTTGATACTTCTAGAACCAAATGCTAAATTGTAATTTTCATATGATACAATAAAAATTTGAGTCAGAAATCTGGACAAAGTAAGGCAGGAGAAGGGAGAAGGACAGTGTCAGAATTTGTAGTAAAAACCTGTAGTTAAGAGCAGAGCAAAAGTGAGCGGTGGTGACTTCCTCCATTCTCCCTCCAAAGGACTATGTATTTTAAAAAGATTTTAACAGTCCCAAGATAAACGTGTCGAAAAGGTTTAGTTCTAAGGAAGTCTCAGAGCTTCTCCATGCATTCTATGGCAGGAGGAGCTTCACTGAGCGTTGCTGCAGCTGGAGAGCTCTGCACAACTAAAACCTCACTTTTCCACCTAAGATTTGATTTCCTGTACCAGAATTGCCAGCTGAGATGCATGCCCTTGTGTCAGGTTTTTCAGTTATCCATTCAGATAATTAGCTCAAAATTAACCTCACTTTGAAAGAATCAACAGCAACTCTATAAAT
>VZZY01023848.1:187-167706 GCA_013400335.1 Eurystomus gularis | reverse complement strand
CATTTCTTTATATGGAGCCAAAATCCAAGCTCTGTTTGCTGAAACAGTTTGATGCTTTTAAAAGAATACATAACATGATTTTGTTGAGTCTTTACCCCTGGGAAAGCAGGTACTCCGACACAGTCTGAGATTACTCCAGGTGGACGGAGGCTTTTAGCCCTCTGAATGATCGCTCCCATTTGTATAATGAGACTAACACACTGCAACACACTTCAGCAGTTCTTCTGGATCACATACTTTGCATTTAATATGGCATTTTGGTGTACTTTTAGCAGGGCAATTTAATTAGAATTATCCATGGGCAGTTTAAACATGGAATCTGCAGATCATTTATTACTGGCCTGTATTTACTGATGCAGCAACAAATCCATCTGGTTAGGGCTTATTCCTTAATTAGTTCATTTAACATTTTTGTCTAAAGTGAAATCGGCTACAACTATATGTACCGCATAAATCAGTCTCTATATTATATAATCAAGTAACTTAACGGGGAGCACTTCTTACGGAGGCCGATTTTTAGATATTTCATTCAATGTGCCAGAACTGTCAGTGTGAAATCGTGACAGCAGCTGGCTAAAAGTGAGGGATTATGACCTCCTCACAGTGATTACACGCTAAAAATTAATGGTGTTCCCCCCCTCCCCAGAACTGGAGCGTTGTGATTATTGAGGCAGAGAGCGTGGGTGGGTGTGGGTGAGATGCATGTACCAACAAATAGATTACAAGGCACACAAATCAATGCTTGTTAGTGCTAAGTCATAAAAAAATGGTTTCTAGCTAACAAATACCGAAAGAAAGAAACAAACAAGTTTAATTTAATTACCAGTATATCTATTTTGTACTCTGGAGTGACTGAACTAAGATAAATTGTGAGGCTAACCTGCATCTGTATGTTATATTAAGATGCTGGCACAGGCGTATCTTTCAAAGTCCCGAGTTTACTCCACCAATCATTTAAAAAAAATACCGCAGTCCTTTTCTATGCCGTAAGTAATATAGTAAATCTTGTTTCTTTTAATGTGACAGCATCTTTCTTCTCAATGCTACTTTTTGCCAGCATTTGCTGTAGGAAATATTGATCTCTGCCTCTTCAAAATGAGTTTTCCTTGTCCCCTTTCTTCCTCAGCAGACCCTGCAGTTTGTATGTTGGATATTGCACATTCTCTCTCTCTGGGGAAAGCTCCTTTCTGCCACTTTACAGTTTCTTTCAGCAGAGTTCTTTTCACACTTTAAATAGCATCGCGCTGTGCCAATGGTGAAAACAAAAACCCCAACAGAAGCTGTTTGTTTTATTGTATACGTTTAGTTACACTCCGAGCCATTAACTGGAAGCCTGAAGACCAGATTGAGCATTAAACTATCTAGGACTTAGTCACATCCTCTCCCAGAGGTTTCCAGCATGATAAGCCAATGCAGGCACTTCAAAGAAGCTTGACGTATTTGTGTGATGATCAAAAGCCTATGAAAAAAATCTTAAATTGCAAACTCACCTACTCATCACAAGGTAGTATCATTAATATGGGAGGAAACTAACTCTTGGGCCACAGTTCCACACAGTATATAAGCACATTCCTAACAAAAGTATGTAGATACTGCTCTGTACTTTTTACACATATATTTCTGTATTACTTTAGGCACATGCTCCAATAATTCTTCTGGTTTGGGTTTAGATCTAAGAAACATGAGTCTTCCCCATCTACTTACTGACAGATAATAAAGCTCAGCAATACCGTTACTTCACATAGGGTGAGACTGTGTCTTTCTGCTCAGTACAGGAACAGCAAATAAAAAACACTGTAAATAATAAAAAAACCCCACTTTTTTTCACCTGACCACTGATGCTGGTGGTTGGAAATACAGCCAAGGGGTTTGGCTGGGGAGAGAGAAATTTTCTCATGTTGCCGTATCCTTTTTTTAAACCATTCTCTCTATTTCCCAATGCCTATATGTTTATTTTCCTTTTCTCTTAGCATTACATGAACTGCTCTCCAATTTGTGACTTGCTTTTCCAAAATGCTCAGTCAACACATTTTCTATGACATCAGTGAGAACTGCTGGCCTCTGAACTCTTCCCTATTTATTTACTCTTCTTAATCAAATTAATTAAAAATGGCTTTAGAGAGGTCTCCATGTTAAGCATGTTACCAATTGTAGTATCTGTGGGATCTTTTTCCAGCAGAACGAAACAATAACAACTCTCAGGGCTCTCCTTTGAAGAAGTGAAGTCTCATCCAGCTGTATTTGCACTGGCAGCAGGCACACGTCACTGTGTCCAAGCAGACCAACACTGAGAACTCTTTATTTTGCATTTTCATGATAGTTTAAATTAAAAGTCCAGTTAGACAAAAAGGTTTTATAAAAGCAATTACTTCTTTTTCTTCCCCAGGCCATCGGACCAGGGAGTAGGGAGGCTGAGTTTATTCCCTCTGATAAAAAAGCCATTTGTTTTACTGTCATTGAAAATAATGCAGAAAAAATAAAACCCCTTTCTTCTCTATGAACTATTGAAACTCACTCACACTGGACTTTTCTTGAATTTTCTATTTGGAAAAATAGCTATTTTAATAGGGAATTTTGATCGGATCAATATTCTAACATAATGCAATACAAACAGTTTTATTAGCAAGCTGTGCAACAACACAAAATTACCCATGAGGGTAATTTTTCCTGCTTTAAGAATAAAGGTTGTGTACTTTATACAACCAATTTTAACCTAGATTTTTAGCAAAAAGGAGTTTCAGTTGCCATCTGGCAAGCTAATTCTGCATGTGAGATAATAATACCCTATAACAATTATTTAAGGTGGCATATTTATACTTATCTTTATCTCTTTTATTTATTGCATGGTTACATGCCCTTTCTTAAAAAAAAAAGTTTGAATGCACATTGCCAATTTGAAATCATGCCGGGTTTTGGGTTTTTTCTCCTTTTCAATAAAGTTAAATAGTTTCAGAGTCTACACCTATACCTGGATTTAATGTCTGCTTTTGTAGTTCTATAGTAACTTTATTTTTATCTCCAGTCATTACATTTTGAGATTATTCTATGTTTAATCCTTGCTGGATTTTGCTGAGCTAAGTAGATAAAGGCATACCCTATATTCCATTGTACATTAGGAAGTAAGTCTATTCTAGGCTACATGGAGAAGAAATGAAAAGACAAAGATCCACGACATAGATATCAAGAAGTCATGTTCTCTAAATAAAATACTTCCTAGTCTGTTATTGAGAAGTTAGTGCCCATCTAAAAATTGATTTTTACCTTGCACCAAGAAAGGAATAAGCTTAAATATTAACTTTTGGTGAGGGGAAGAAAGACAGAAAAGATTTCCTGAAAAAAATGATTGGTTTTCATTTGTACAGAGTTGCACACAATGCCTGGCGAGGACAAAGTTGTCACAACAGCCATGCACATAATTGTATGTATTTGTGATCTGTATACAAGAAAAAAAGATACATGCCATTTGGTTTTGTACAGGCATGCAGGTATCCGCAAGCAGGAACAATCTTCCCTACAGACTGAGGTTCTTCTGGGATAGGATTTGCATGTGGCAAGGTATCAGGTTTATCACTTTTCACAGGATCACGGAATCACAGAATAGTAGGGGTCAGAAGGAACCTCTGGAGATCATCTCATCCAATCCTCCCTTCCAAAGCAGGTTCAGCTGGGGCAGCTTACACAGGAACATGTCAAGGCAGGTTTTCAAAGTCTTCAGAGAAGGTGATGCCACAACCTCTATGGGCAGCCTGGTCCAGGGCTTCATCATCCTCTAGGTAAAGAAGTTTCTTCTCATGTTGAGGTGGAACTTCCTGTGTTCAAGTTTATGCCCATTGCCCCTCGTCCTGTCACTGGGCACCACTGAAAAGAGACTGGTCCCATCTTCCTGACACCTACCCTTCAGGTATTTATAAACACTGACCAGATCCCCTCTCAGCCTTCTCTTCTCCAAGCTAAACAGCCCCAGGGCTCTCAGCCTTTCCTTGTAAGGGAGGTGTTCCAGTCCCTTAATCCTCCTTGTAGCTGTTGGACTTTTCCTGGTAGGCCCATTCCCAGAACTCGGCTCCATGGCCGGCTCCCACAGACTGATGCCAACTCCCAGTCCGCAACCAGCACGTTATGGCGAAGCTGCCAATCATCACCTGCCTGGAGTGCAGGCTTGTGTCTACTTTATCTACAATCTCTTTGAGTACAAATGGATGTCTGCTGGGCTCTAAGACCACACAAATCACCTCAGGCAGAATAATAATTGTACTTGCAGCAGCAGCCAAGCTATTTCATGGACATGTTGGGCTGGCAGAAAAGCGAATCAATTTATAAAAGAGTGTGCAGCGTTAGATAAAGCCCAAGCCCTGACGGCTTTATCTGATGGGTTCGGTTTGTTTCTTAGGAGTGAGTTGCCCTGAGGTATTTGGCTGGGTTTTATCGAATAGTCACTTTATTTTAAGCAACTACAGAGGCTTAATAGGAAGGGGGAACTTGCTGAAAGGTCACCTGCATCCAGGTATAATAATCCGAGCAAATGCAAGCCTTGCATCATGTAAACCTCTCTATGAACTGACAATAAGCATTCATCTCCTATGAGCTGTCTCACTGCTCTGCTTACACTTAAAACACTGTTGAATTGTCCTAGCTATTTAAATATGATTTTCATACAACCGACATGGACAGAGTAAGAAGTTATATTGTAAACAAAAAGGTAGAATAAATGGGAGTGGAATTTAATTCCTTCAGTAAAGTTCTTTTGTAATGTAATACATTCTAAGGTAATTTCCAGAACAGCAAATTAAACAGACAAAGAAATAAACTTCTATACATCTTGGAAGTATTATGATCACACAAAATAATTACCACTAGATGCTGATTTCGGCTACAGCCAGCAAAACCGTCATCAAACACTGGAGAGGGTAGAAAAAAGAAGTGAGAAAGGGAAGGAAATCTCAGAAGTTTTAGAGACTGTTTTCTCCAGTTTCTCTCTGCCATGGAAAAGGTAAGAAGTTCAGAGTTAAAGCAGAAGTATTTTGCAATTAATTAATCTAACCATGAGAGCATGGATGCTCAGACCATTGAACCAATCCACAAATGACATGAGGAAAGCTTGCGAGACAACTTTCTGCAAGAGCACGGCGAGGCTCTTTCACTGCTGTTATTTTCAGTTACCTGTTTCATTACAACTACAAACATATGTAAGGAAAAATACTACACAGAGATGGTATTATGAGGAAGATCCATTTCCAGAATAAGATCATGATTTTTCCTGGATGCCTTCACAGCACTGCTTGCTCTATTCCTTGCACAGAGAAGTTAATCAGTAACTATCAGATCCTCAAAGACAGTATATTTACAAGCTTTAAGTTAGTAAACCCACCTCTTAAGCTGGAAAAAAAAAAATCCTAGCATACAAAAAAATGCCCTGTATATTATAGCTGAAGACCAGTCTTTTCCAACTTTAAGCACTGGGGCTTGCAGCTGAAATCCATATTCATAAATCAACATAAAAAAGAACTTAGGTTAAGAGATGGCAAACATTCTAACTAACTAAATGGGAATTTCTAAGTTTTAAGATTGAAGAAAAATAATGATTAGTATTTAAGAAATCAGATTCTTAGGAGTGGATACCAAGAGTTTTTAAATTTGTCCCATTCTTCTTTAGGAAGTTTGAGCTTCATGGGCAAATATTTAAAAGGAACAAGCTGCTTCTGTCTGGTTCTGTTTAGATTCCTGGGACATCAGTCAGTGGCAAATCCCTCTGATATGTGTCACTACATACCTTTCTTAAAAACTGTGGGTTTGGTGGAAGAGTCCAGATTTTTATTTGTCCAGGTAGCAACAAGATCTCATCCGTATGAGGACCCTATCCTCGCTTAAGCAACTTAGTAAAACTCTTAATATTAGCTTAATATTCAGACTCTGCAAGCACACAGGGACCCCACCACTTCAGTAATCAATAAACACTCCAGATTTCTGTAAGACTTTCATCCAAAAATTTAAAAACATTTCAAAAATGAAAGCCAGTGGTGCTTCCTACTCCTTCCAAACAGTACTCCTACATTTTACAGATACAGAAACTAAGAAGCAGAGCACATGGAGAACATGCCAGCAATGCTTGCCGAGCAGATAAACTCCTGGTCTCCTCACTCTGAAGATGCAATTTTCTATACCCAAGCATCACTAAACTTGAAATCTGAGCTTTTCGGCCCTTCTTCCCTTGTACTGCAGAATTTTGGGCTGTTCTGTCTGCAGAGGCACGCAGGATCTGCACCACAGACACGTGCAAGCAGCAGCAAACAGAGTTCTCAGAGTCCCTTTAGTCATTCATAACACAAAGAACTTGGAATATTTTGTTTACTTGATATCATTGCTGTATTTTTTTGCAAGTGACAGATACATTTTATTTTGTCCTTAGCCAAGCATACATTTATTTTCAGGCATCTTAATAGAAATTCAAAGCGTGAACTTCAGGTTGATTACTATACTCAAGAACCTAAAGAGGATATGGAAGGGTTGGGTTTTTTTATTTAATGATTTTTTAAAAATTTTTTTTTTATTCAGGAGAATTTCTTTAAATGCTCATTGAAGCTATTTAGCTTTAAAAAAACAAAGGTCTATTTATTGGTGAGGCAGAGTTACTCTGTGTCCTAAAGGATAATTGAAAAAGGCCAGAAGTGCCAGTACTCAAGGGACCCATGAATACGCTTGTGACCCAGAGAGTGTCATGTGTGTTTTCACTAGTGACCTTCTGTCTCTCAACAGCTGAAAAGGAGGAAGGAGACTTGTTTGTCTCCTTCCATGTTTGTTTTGTGTGAGTCCTATATGTAGGTACTGGTGAGTGAACACAAGGTGCTGGAGCTTGTCCAAATAAGAGCAACAAAGCTGGGGAAGGGTCTGGAGCACAAGGCTTAGAAATAGCGGCTGACGGACCTGGGGTTGTTGAGCCTGGAGAAAAGGAGGCTCAGGGGAGATTTTCTCACTCTCAACAGCCCCCTGCAAGGAGGTTGTAGCAAAGTGCGGGTTGGGCTCTTCTCTCAAGTAACAAGGGATTGGGCAAGAGGAAACAGCCTCAAGTTATGCCAGAGCTGGACATCAGGAAAAATGTCTTCACAGAAAAGATTGTCCAGCCCTGGCCCAGGCTGCCCAGGGCAGTGGTGGAGTCCCCATCCCCGGAGGGGTTTCAAAGCCATGGAGATGTGGTGCTGAGGCACATTGTTTAGTGGTGACCTGGCAGTGCTGAGTTAATTGTTGGACTCGATGATCTTAATGGTCTCTTCCAACCAAAATGATTTTATGAAACACCATGTCCATGGCACCCTATGCACCTGGCCCTGTCAGCATACTCTCTATGTGTGTGTCACTGGGATACATGCTCAGCTTCACTACTGATTGAACTGGCAAATGGGAAAGTGGCAGCTGCATCCCTCAGCCTGGAGTCCCCAAGCTGAGCTGCATGCAGGAGCACATAGGCAGGAGGACATCCTGGGCTGAGGCAGACAGCCATGCTCTAAACACCAAGCCACAATCATGGCCCAGTGATGGCCTTGGAGAAATTCTGTTCATTCACAGCCTCAATGGATTCAGGAGAAATGCTGGTGCGAATGAGGTCATCAAGTCTGTCTCAAAACATGTTTGATCCATTAGTTGCCCAGATTAACTCAGTAAGCTGGCTACATTATATATCTATTTAGATGACTAAGTAGCCCTGTTCATTTGCAGGAGAGCACTGGATTTTACACTTAGTCAGTGCGCTGGAGTGGAAAACCTATGGCATCGTCAGCTACTGAATAATTAATTCTTTTACTGAATTAAACATGACAACGGTACAGGTCATATGGAATTTCTTATGCCATTTAATAACAGTCTCTTCAAAACCCATCACATTAGTTAACTTCATATCAACGTCTGTTTTATTTACTCTCCATTTTTGATATGCAGCACTCCACAGTATTTTGTACTAAGAGCCACATCAGATACTGTCAAGTGGGAAGTGAAGGTTTTGACAACAGCCTGCTAGGGTGTTGTCAGCTTGGGATTGTGGGTTAGGCTGCCTAGCTCCATTTACAAAAATTAAGGCAGTAAACTAGTTAATAAAGATGTTTAAGTAGTAAAATCTGCTTTCCTAGGGAAAAAATTGTTTAAGCATATGCATCTGTCCATACTTCTCAGCATTAACAATAGCCTCCTGCTGCCTGTACACCGAGAAAGAGGAAATAACATTGTGATAACCCTTATCACAACCAGGAGAGCTAGAAAAATGTAGAATATTTATAGAAAAAAAAACAGAAAAAGGAAAAAATGTCTTTAAGTCTGAGGCTTCTATGCATATCCTCATTAGCCACACAGTGCAAAAATCATTTTTCCACAATATTGAACTCCAGCCTGCTCCTTCTCCCTAAGCTTTGCTATGGGAGGAGCTGCTCTGTGTCATGGATGTTGCAGCCTTACCAGTGGCAGGAAGCCCTGCTTCCATACGCACCACAACATACTGGGAACAGAACTACTGGCACTCACAGAAAGCAATTTGCTACAGTGGTTCCTAGAAATCTGGCAATCCAGGCCCTGTACCTTTTGTCCCTCCCCTNCCCCCCCCCATTTACACCTCTTGCCAATATTTGGAATTTTACAGGATAAATTCAGCACCACACCTCCCCACAGCTGCACCAAACCAGCACCAAGCGGGTGTCTGCTGGAGAAGCTTTCGTTAACAGTGCTGGTTTCCAGAAAATCTGAGATGACATAAAAAGTCATCTCTCATCGCTGGGAATATTAAATGTGACTAATGCCAAAACATAATAAAAATGCTGAGATTGGATAATACGACATGGACGGCTATAGCAATGCAAGTGCCAAATCGAGGATTTGTACAATAATGCAGTTTTGTTTGTAGAGAAACACTCATGCAACATTTACATTGAAGCAAAGAGATAAAGCATCTGGAGAGAATCTGTCACAGGCAGGAGGTGAAAAATACCTGCATAGAACTTTAAAAACTCATCTCTTTATTAAAAATTGAACACTGTATCTTGAAGTTATGAATGTCTAACACTCATTTCTGAACTTGCTGGGTCTGCTCATGGAAGTATGGGAGTAAAATAAGCTAGACACAGATAACCATGTTCCATGGAGAGGAGAAAGAGTTTACCCACTGCTAAGGTCCACAAAATAACATCACATACCATAGGGCTATACCAGTCCCTGCTACAAAGTGTCTTCAAGCCCTTCCTATTTTCTTCCAATTCATCTACCCATACTCCATCTGTGAGGTTCAAGCTTTTTGACAATTGGACAAAAAATGGACAATTAATTATGTTATAATGTAGTTGCTTACGTAGATAACACCAGAAGAGCATATATTTGATGCAATGAATATTGTTTTCCCTTACAATCAAAACAACTTTGTCCTTAAACACAAACAAAACATCTGGAAAACAAACCAGATGATGTTCAAGTGATCTTTAAAGAGTCAACCTTATGCTTCAACAGAAAAACAACAATACAACCAATCCTGCTACCGTTTTTACCATTAAACTGAAAACAACAAAAATGTTAGCAATACAACCTAGTCAGTTCAGATGCTTTCTGCTTGAAGTTGAGAATCTGCCAACTCATATAAAAAAAATTTGCATTTTAAAATGAAACATTAAATCCCTCTCTACCTGTTTGAAATTAAAAGAAATCCCAGTGGAGCTTGCAAAATATCTGCCCATTGTTTCATGACCTTCTACTAGTAGTGAAAGAACATCCAAGAACATTGTGGATAATTCTGGCCTATTCAGGTTAATGACGGAAGCCAAGGCTAGAACTACGGCAAGCTGTTCGTTAGCATTTGATATTTCTGGCAAATAAACCTACTGCTGTTCATCTATTGGGTTCACATCCAACAAATAGTAACAACTGCTCCCGACATTAAGTACAGAATACGCTGCTCCCATCTAGAATCCTGCTGCCGTGAAGAAGTCACCACGGGCTTGAGAGAAGAACCGAGCTTCTTTCAATGGCTTCTGTGAAACCAGCAGAGCATTAAAGCTCCAGCTGAACAGGGCAAAAACTGACCATAATTTTTCACTTTTCCCCAGTGCATAAGGAAGACCCTGGGGATATTTTATTCTTCACTGAGATGCAGGATGGGGAAAAATAAAAATGAACTACATGTTATTGGGTTCTCAGCCTTTGTACTGAGGCCATGGTTCAGCGATCATGCTCTGAACATGATATTATTTTTCATAAGTACTGTTCAATCCACCATGTGCAAGATTCCACATTTCTTATGGCCTTTAAGTCCCAATTTTATGTTTCTCTCACAATCAGTATGCACTGGTGAGCTAAATGGACGTAATCGAGCTTGCTAGAGCTGATCACTGACCAGCTTTAAAAGGCCCGGAAGAGCTGTTTTCTCCAGCCAGACGGTCAATTAATGTTCTCTCAGCAAACATGGTATATAAGAGCACTCAATTTCTAGCCATTCACCTAGAGAGTGTAGGGAAATTAAAGATTTGCTGAGGTCAGACTGAGATGTGTCTGAAACTGATAGCTTGTTTGGCTAGAAGGCATCATTACCCTGTTCACTGAAGGGGTTCACAGAATCACAGAAAGGTAGGGGCTGGAAGGGACCTCTGGAGATTATCGCATCCAACCCTCCTGCTAAAGCACCAGAGCAGGGTGCCCAGGAACATGTCCAGGCAAGTTTTTAATATCTCCAGAGAAGGAGATTCCTCAGGCAGTGATGGACTCTTCCCCTTGCATGGGGAGGTCCATATGGAGCAGAACTACTCTCTTAACTCTCCCCGAAGACACCGCTATGCCAGTGCCTGGAGAAGCTGGCTGAAGGACTGTCTTTTCCCCATTGGAATGACTCCCCACTGTAGCAATCATTCTACTGACCTGTCCTCACATATTTTTCTGCTATACTGAAAAATATGCCGGAGGGAAGCACATACATTCAGAAATTAAGATTTTAAAAGGTTTCTAAGGAGAATCTTAAATATTACTCAGGAGTCTGATTATTTTTTCAGAAGAATGTGGATTCCTATGTCCAGGTCAGATGCAGGCTGGCCATAGGGTTCAGCTAAGCATGTCAAGCAATATCTGAAGTGCAGTGGAAGTCAACAAGACTCAAGCAAATGATCAAGACTTTCAATTAGTCTAGATTATTAGCAAAAACTATAAAAACATACAAAACACAAAGACAACAGCCAGACAACAGTAGATATAAAAAATATCCATAAATAAAATAAGGTAGAAAAAGCAGATGGAAGACCTTCCAGTACCTGAAGGGGGCCTACAGGAAGGCAGGGGAAGGTCTATTCACAAGGGTTTGTAGTGATAGGACAAGGAGTAATAGTTTTAAGCTAGGAAAAGATAGATTTAGGTTGGATATTAGAAAAAAGTTCTTTAACATGAGGGTCATAGAGCACTGGAATGGGCTGCCTAGAGAGGTGGTGGTGGCCCCATCCCTGGAGACATTCAAGGTCAGGCTCGATGAGGCTCTGAGTAACCTGACCTAGGTAGATGTCCCTACTTACGTGGGGAGATTGGACTAGATGACCTCTGGGGGTCCCTTCCAGCCTGAAACAGTCTATGATTCTGTGATTCTATGAAGTGGCACCATACTTTGGTATGTTAGAAGACATTCATTACAAGATTGCCTGCAGCAGAGGCTGAAACCTCATTACTCATTTGTACTTCTCTGCACCAAACGTGTGATATTTACAGTTATGATTAGTTTATAGACTAACTGAAACTTGGATCAATGCCTGGTTTTGTTCTTTCGGACGCACTCAAACCATCTTCAGGATAAGCAGATATGGCTGAAATAAAATGTCTAATGTAGAGTGGCTAGAAAGGAGCTCAAAGAGCAAAACCAGCAGGAGTGGGATCTAAAGATGGAAAATATATTACAAGAATAAGAGATGAGGGCAGACTGATGGCAAACATGGCAGGTGTATGGTGCATGTTCACATCCAGTGGGGCAGTTAATGAAATAACCTATACTAATGAGACTTAAACAAAAAATTACCACCTAATATCAGTTGAATCATTCCTCCTCCAGTTTGCTAGAGGTTTAAGCTGTACTGCAGTCTAGACAGTTAATAAATTTTTTTCTCTTACTGTGGATATTATGCATTACCCATGAAGAAAATGAGAAATAGCAGGCCACACTGAACACTAATCAGAATTTTAGTATTAGGGAAAAAAAAAAAAATTAAAATAATATTTTCTTAATGTAGCTCAAATTACTTGTTTGGTGAAGGCTGATTCTGAATCAGGGCAGAATCTTAGTTGCTAGTAGTGTTTTAGGATGCTTCTCACACCAGGCAATATATATACATGAGCTGGCTAAGGGCTTCTCAGTTGCAAAGAAAAAAAAGAAATTAAAAAAAATCAAGATTGCAACTGTGGCAGGAAGTGTGTGCAAAGGACCAGGAGATGGAAAGGTAGCCGACTAAAATAGAAGGACCAAAAGGGAGCAGCCGCTTCCTCCTGGGAGTATCGAGAAAAACCTAAAAGGCGCAGAGTGATGAGTTTTGATGAATGGAGAAACCAGATGAATGCTGGTCTCTCTCTCTCCCTCTCTCCCCTTCCCTGCCTGTCCCAGCTTGTCTCCTGTTTTGGGATGTCTTGACTACCTAGTGTACAAACCTGCATTTCAAAACTGCTAAATCAGGCTTCCTGCTCACTTCTTTCCTTCAGCCTTCTCTACTCATCTGTACCCTGCCATGCAAGAAGAGCACAAGCGGATAGCCAGTCTCTGCCTTAACAACGTAAGAGAGATACACCAAAAATAGAGGCAGGGATTAGCAGCTGAAGTTCTCAGAGAAGGGTTTTCCATTCTTCTTCGAAAGGAAATGGAGACAGACTGTTGCTGCTGAAAGAACCTGACCCTTGTAGTACAGTTAATCATTTTTTTTTTAACTGCTGATTTAGTGGGTTGAAGCAACTCACTGGGAGGCCACAAGTGCCAGAGCTGGAATCATGAGTGGGACCATATTAAAATCAGGAATGAGCTTAACTACCCAGCTCAGCAGCAGTGAGTTGTTGGATCAGCTCGTGTTGGATCAGCTCTTATTGGATCAAAAGCTGTCTAGCTGCACCTTTAACTTGCCTGTCATTGCATACTTCTCCCTTTCCAAAGCTGGTAAAAGAGAGATCTGGCCATGGAAGGCTAATGCTACTTGTGTGAGAGCTGCCTGCGCTGAAAATGCGCTCTCTTGTGACTTTCTCATTCAACACATTCAGCTCTTTGATTGACTACTTGTAAGAGCAATTGTCCCAATGATTATTAACTAGAAATTCCCCTAAGTCTCAGTGAGGAGTTAATTAGTTTCTGTCTAAAAAAAATTAGTGTCATGCTGTGTTAGAATCTTCCCAACCCAATGCAGAGCCCGGTGCGTCGTATGAGAGCAGGCATCGATTCAGCTGGTTTTGAAAAAGATGCTGTCTGAATGACCCCAGTTTATCTGAGTTCACCTTTTATTTTTCCAGATTTATGACTGACACTTATTCCCGTGCTTTGTTTTATATCAGCATGTGTTAAAAATGGAGAGGTTTTTACTTTCTTTCTCTTGTATTTTCCTTGGAATGCCTCCTACAGCAACTCTAGTATGGTGTTTAGAAAGTCAAGTGATGGATGAAGACCTTAATCTGAGGAATATCAAATTTCTTGGAGACTGGAGAGCAAAACAAAAAGAGGAAAATTACTTGGGAAGAGATGAGCACAGAGGAAAATGTATAATTCACAGAGTTTTACATCAAAATGACTTTAGCACATGCGTGCACATTTATGCTACTTCCCACAGAAAATGCCAAAGGACTTTTCCACAGCTCTGCTAAATGAAGACAGACTTTTCTACTGATGAATACTTGTTAAGAGTTACGACATTTTAAACAATTATCTACCCTATTAAAGCAGATAACACATGCTTCATGCAACCCTGGCAGCCCTTAAGAGAACCATTAAAAAGTTGATGTTATCTTTATAGGTTGGACTTGGTTTGTTTATATCAGGTACATTCCAGATTTAGTCTCTTTTCTTCAACAGTGAAGACAAAGAAGATCTGCGTTAAATAAAATCAGATCTGCATTTAAATAAATCAGAATGTATTTCCAAATTTTGGATAAGGGCAAATCTTTATGAAATTATTTATTTCCTCCCTCCTGAGGTTTAAACATTTAACAACAATTGGTAGATGCTTATTTTCAGGACAAGAGGTAATGGCCTCAAGTTGCGCCAGGGGAGGTTTAGATTGGATATTAGGAAGAAGTTTGTTACTGGAAGAGTTGTCAGGCGTTGGAACAGGCTGCCCAGGGAAGTGGTGAAGTCACCATCTTTAGAGGTGTTCAAAAAATGAGTAGATGTGGTACTTTGGGACATGGTCTAAGGGTCAGGGAGATGCTGGGACTAGATGATCCTAGAGGTCTTTTGCAATGTAAATGGTTCTATGATTCTATGATTTTTACCAGCAAGCCATTTATAAACCCAGCTAAATATGATTCATGCCAAATATTCATTGAACTCAATGGGTTTGAAATGCACAAGTGCCTCAAGCAGCATTTTCACCTGCAACTCTTCAGGAGTTGCTGATGGCCATTAATGCAATTTAAAATGGTTATAATTTCCTTATATTACATACTTGCTGTATTCAATATTTCAGAAATAAAGGAACAAAAAAAAAACCCCAAACATACTGGAATAAGTAAGGGTATGACACCTCTGTAGAAAATACTGTCATCATGTTGAAGAATGTTCCTAGTATTGAGCACTGGCCTTTGCACAGAACAGGTATTGTCTCAGAGGTATCTAGAGTTACTCATTTTGTTTTGGCCTATTCAGTTTAAACCCCAGAATAATTAACTGAGCCAATTAGATCAGCCAATCCCTTATCTCCAAAGATAAAGAGATAGGGCTTTAGAAGGAGAGTTTGTTTAAGCCTGTAAATGAAGTCACTGAGTGTCACTGGTTCAGCCCCGAAGAACGAAAGAAACACTGAGTTTTGCCACTTTGCCTCTTCTGCTTGAATCTTCAAAATTCTAATTTTCCTTTTGCAAGTACTGGTGTACCTGAATTGCCCCAGTATTTGTGAAAGTATTGAGGAAGAAACTACACTCCTTTGACGGCTCAGAATAATGATGCATCTCAAATATGGTAAATATTTTGCACAGCATCAATAATTTCTGTCTCTTTAGCTTCTCTTTCCTACATTCTCCTCTTCTAGCTTTTTTTATGTGCCCAGTTTCAGCAAGAAACTGCAGATGAAGTTGTTTCTGACTTTCAGAATTTTATTTAAAGTCTTGTCTTTTTTCTCCTGAAATTCATGTGTAAATAAATGACATCAGGTTCTATGTCCTCTTTAAAGACAGATAAGCAAACAACATCCTGGCCCTTGTGATCTAAAAGATGCACCTTAAAATGAATACCCTATGTATTAAAAAATAACCCAGAAAACAAAGAAAAATGCAACCAACCCTAAAACTTATCTTGCTGGTTATAGGACAGTCTAATTATTTTTCAAAATCTTAGTCCTGAGCAACTTGAGCAACTCAGGCTGTAATACTGTGAAAGCCAATCTGATCTTTCCACTTATATTTGATTATTTCCCAAAAACCTCAGTATCAGTCATTTCCAGCAGATATTTACCACAAAAATAAAGACAATTTAATATCTTCTAGCATCAACCTGTCAGCCTGTGCTACCTGTGCCCTGCTGCAGATGCTCTTCTCCAGTGTAATTATTCCATCCATTCCACTAGTGAACAGTGCCTCTCACTGTGGAGCACTGATTTTTAAATCAGCTTTTCTTTGTCTATTTGTTATTTAGAATTAAAATAATTACACTGCCACAATTAGAAGGAAGACCAGTTTGATTGACACTACAATCAAGTTGCCTTTTTTGAGCCAGACTAAAAAACTAGGCCAGAGTGATACTGCACTGGTATCATAACATTCCTCTGTCATATCCAACTTGACAATTTGCAGGCTTTGAAGGGAAAAAAACCCCCACCACTCCATGGAAAGTCCAGCATTTAATTCAGCTTTTCTCATAGTCATGTTTTGATAGCTGTAACTATCATAATGCAAGAATACTACAGAATTATTAACGATATTTTGTATTAGTGCCCAGACACATTTCTGAGTGGTCTACAAGCTCAGAACAAGAATGAATCCTTAATTCCAAAAAGTTTACAACCCTAGTTTATTGTTTGTGGATTAGTGAATGTAGAATCATCCATTATCTAGAGCTAGGCTCTAGGACTAGAAGGGAAACCATTCAGATTAACTTGAGACAATGGTCTCAGTTTCCTGGCAGTTTAATACTTGCCAAATTTTTCTGACGGCAGATGGGAGTTTAAAGAATGATTTGCAGAACTTTTTTGGAGGGTGTGTCCCAGGAGTTCCAGTGAGGCAAAGCCCAAAAGCACTTATTAAATTTTCAGTCAAATTGGCAAAGAAGGGATGATCAGATTGAAGAATGAAATTCTGGAGTGTGAACAAACAAGAACTGACGGGAGCAAGCGAAGATTGACTGAAGAATCTCTGTGCTGAGGAAAGGCTGAGAGCCCTGGTGCTGTTGAGCTGGAGAAGAGAAGCCTGAGAGGGGATCTGATCAATGCTGGTCAATAGCTAAAGGGTGGAGGGCAAGAGCGTGGGGCCAGACTCTTCTTAGTGGTGCCCAGCGACACGACAAGGGGCAACAAGCACAAACCTGCTTTAACAGAGGGGGTTGGTCTAGATGATCTCCAGAGGTCCCTTCCAAACTCCACCATTCTGGGGTGACAGCCTTGCAAGAGAGGACAAGAGCTTTCTCTTTGATGCAATGGAAAAATCAGTGAAGAGATGAAAGAACTGAATGATGAGATAGAAAAATGATTCTGTCTTCAATCTTCTGTGTGGATATGTAGGAAGCAAGGTCGCCTTTCCACAGGTGAAAGAAAAGGAATATGCTCTAACCAAGATGTGAGCTGATGAATCTAGACAGCAATTTTTGCTGTGTGAACTGACTGAAAGGTACTGACTTAGAGCTGCAGGGGAGGACGAGACAGCATAATCAAGACGTAGGGAGAATGTGAGGATCTGCAGAGATACCTGAAGGCAATGACTGGATTTTTTTGAACTACAAAGACTGAGAATCCTGCTTCAAACTGTATGAATCTTAAAGAGAACAAAACCTATTAAGGAAGAAACAGAAACAGGGCACTAGATCGTAAAGTACATTAGATATCAAATGGGATTGATTGGTTCCCTCTTGCATTGGCAATGCTGACTTGACTGTCATTCATATATTCATTCATCAGCATTTGAAGGCATTTATGAGTACAAACTTCTCTTTTCCTCCTCAAAAACAAAGATCCAAGAAGATTCAATAGAAAAATAAATTATTTTTTAAAACAACAAATCATATTTAGTGTATGCTGACGATTTGCTGCTTTTTCATACATATGTTTTTGCTATGAGAAGACCATTCTTTTTAATTAATTCAACAGTGTGATTCATGTAATCCAATCCAGGTATACAAAGAGAACTATGTATTATGCAGAAAAGTGCTAAAACAGAACTCTTCTGAAAAGGCATTTGGTGCGATGGTTAAACTTCAGGAAACTGAATTAGAAATCTGAAGCATGAAACAGAAATCTAAAACAGTGCTACAAACCCCAGTGGGACAGCCATTTGTAGATGAGAAGTATTCCCACCACAAATCTTGGTATTCATGCATTACACAAAACTGAGTGTTCTCCTGGGAACAAATAGAGGAGAAAAAAGACTCTCAGATTGTCCTGAAACATTAGAGCATTATTGTTCATTCTCATGTTGTTTAAATTCTCAGAACATTCCTATTTGGAACCTCTATTTTTAGGGATACTACCGCCATGCTTTACTATGCATGTTTAGCTGCAATTTGGCATGCAAGGTATAAGCCCAGAAGTGAAATTATTTTAGTTAATTGAAGGGGAGAATGTAATCAGTCAGATTCTTTTTCTAATTAAAAACTGCAAAAAAATAATTAATTCCAAATGCTTTCTTGCACAAAATGGGTCTAAATCAGATAGGGATTTAGGCAGCATAATTCAAGCTTGAATACAGGCTTGAAAGCCTCTCCAGTAAATTCCAGGGTATTTGCATCCAGATTTTTGGGAACAGTTTCTGCTCAGCCATTTAAAAAGATGCAAAACAAGATGGTTGCACAGACTATAAATATGTTTCGAGCCCTCCAGGGAACTGGAGATTACAGGATGAGTAAAAGACCCAGGAGATTGGTTTGGATTTGAAAGGCCCACAAAACTATGAACATATCAATGTATAACTACGTCACCCATGTAACAGAAACACACACTGCACATGTAAGCAGCACTTTGAGAGGTAAAATAAGTTAGTCAAACCTTTCATGATTTTTTCACTATTTTCCTTTGTCTAATTTAAATTTCTTTCCTACATTTTAAGATCATGTTTGCTTATTTTACCCATCCTAGACAGGGAGAATAAGTTCCCTGCCTCTTTACATTTTCCCATCACCTCCTCGATGCTAAACATTCCCATTTCCTCTCCTCCCCCTCTTCCTGAAGGTTATGCTGATTTCCATTTTTAGTTTCTCCAGCCAATTTGTATTTCCTTACAGTGCCCAGATCTGGACACAATAGAGAGTCTTTCCCCATGCTAAATACGGCAGGGAAAAATTCATGAATTTTGCAGGCTGCAAAATATTTCATGTGCCTGGGCACTGCATATATAACATTATTGTGATATATTGTGTGGGTACTTACTCTCTTGTGACAATGTGCTATTGGTCACTCATGATTTATATGAGGTTTCCTAGAGTTACCAAGTCCTTTTTTGAAGGATTTCCAATTTTACCTCATTTTGTGAAGGAGCAGCTTATTCTTATCAAAATGCAGTAGATGGTTTTTCAAGGAGGATAAACGCAATATATTTTTAAGCAAGATCTTAAATTTGTCATTTTGAATTCTTCTACTGTTTTTTGGCGTATTCTCAGCTCCTTCCCTGTTGCTGTCAACCACAACTTTAAGAAGCATCAATAAAACTATTGAATATCACCAAAATTCATGATAGATTATTTTAGACCCTATCACAGCAGAAGAATGAACTGAGCAATGAATAACTGAAAAAAATTAAAACATTGCCACACGCACTTGAGAGCTACACCCTGTACCCCAAGGTTTTGAGGATGTTACGAGAGTGCCAGGATGAAAGTCAAGCTAGAATCTTTCTGCTGTTACTTTATCCAAAGGACCCACTACACCATCAGAGAAAATTGGATTAGTTGTCCATCTTTTGCTCCTTACAGATCTATGCTGGCTGTTACTCATCTCTGTTATTTTCTAAAGACCTTAAAAATACCCTGATACTTTCAGTGCTTTTACAGAAACTGAAGCCAAGTGTACTGGTCTATAATTTTCCTCTCCCTCTATTTTTTTTTTTTTTTAAACTTACAAATCTTTCCTAACCTCCCTATCCATAACCCATGTTCTAGACAATCTCAATAGTAGATGTTCATCTACAAAGTTTAATTGGTCCACCTGAAAACCAAACACAACCAAATAAAAGCAGTGAATTTTCTGTGGAGATATTCTGTGTAATGCTATTACAGGATTAGCTGCTGCTTCTGAATCTGCTCATAGCGATGGATTATGATCTCTGAAACTAATTTCCTTTCAGCTTATTGTTGGCCAAGAGGTGACTTTACAGGCACAGAGAGGTACTGCAATAACCAAATCAGGAGTAACAGCTTCTGTCATCATTGGGTTTTACTTTATTTAATAGCATGGTGGACGTGCGAAGATCAGTATGAGGACATCCTCCGAGAAATTTCCTGGTTGTCTATCCCTGAAGAAAGCAGAACATTGCTTGCTATTGCTTGCTTTGTGGCAGATTTTGAATATCCCTAATACCAACAGAAGTGCCTGGGGCCGTATTAACATACGTTTGAGCCAAGATGCAGCAGACACTCTTTGCAGGTTGATTTGTTTCAAAAAACGATGATTAATATCCAGTTTGTTTTACAAAATTACAGTCTGACACACTCTTTACAAGATGATATTTCCTTTATTCCAATTTTTCCACCATTGTTTTCAACTGCACTAATTTCCAGAGATGCCTACAAGGTGTCCATAAGTAGGTAGGTTAAGGGGTTTATTTTCATTATTATTCACAACTATCTGGCCATGAAATAGTTTTCCTAAGCCGGCCAAGGTAACAACCTCAAGTCAACATGCTGGGTCATCTCCTTATGTACCTATAACAGTCTCCTGTTGATTTACTACCTCATTCCAGAATAGGTTTGGTGGTATAATCTTGGCACTCTTCCCTAGATGATCCAGAATCTGTATGAAGAATTTTGACTCAAAATATGACCTGGTAATTCTTGGAAGGAGCAGTAATTTAAAAGCCCAGCTTGTTATTCAACCTTTTACCTCAGAGATGGCAGCACTGAGGAGGGGCTACTCTATGAAGCCTATTAATTCAATAATTAACTAGATACGTCCTCCAGCAAGATACACATCTGGCAGTCCCAGACGACAAGAAATGTTGAACAGTATGCATTCAATGTTGAATATACAAATGTGGAATATTTGAACCCTAAACAAAGTCCAGCAAAGGGATCTGCAAATGACCACTGACTGAATCACAACCTTTAGATCTTTGTCAGCTGAGGTTAAGGAATCTCTTTGTTTTGAGCACTCAGCTGAATAAATACTCACTTCAGCATTATAGGACCCCTTCCATACAGACCTGAACAGTGGTATTCCAAGGGAATCTCCCTGGAAAATTGCTTCTGTACCTGAAACAAGTGCATGCTAGGGAAGAGTAGCAGCTTGAAATCAATTTCTGAATTACTGTGGTATGTCTGAGTGTGGAGTTTTCTTTCTGCTTTGCAAAGTGGAATTTTATCTGATTCTTTGACTTTAAAGCTATTTGGAGTTTGAAGTCTTAAGCAGTTTGTTACTAAGGAAGTGTATCACATCGATAGAATAAATTGTTTTCTCGTTGTTGAAAATGAATTGTAGGGTTATCTCAGACTGAGAAATTTGATCCTTTGAGATCAGGGAGAAGGAGAAGGATAGGGTTTGAGTTGGCTTTCAATTAAATCATACATTGATTCATTAAGTAAATTCAATACTTTGTTAACTTAAAAAAACCTCCAGGGTTTTCCTAAAGATCTGATTTACTTCTAGCTGAGGTAGAGGATTTTGTTCTATTTTCAAATCCAGAAGACTCATGTACATTTTCCATTTGCTTAAGATTTTACTGAAAAAATAATATAACATCCCAGACAGGTTATAATTAACGGCTGTTGAAGGTACATACACACTATGAGGCGATATCACAGTAGTGACTAAGCGTGAGGCAGGATGTCTTTTAAACACGAAGGAGGATTAGCATAGGATATTTTTTCCAGCACAGGCAACAATCCTGTAGACTTTAAAATCAGAGATTTTGTAATAAAATTGGAAGGTTGAGATCTTTCAAAGGAACCCCTCCAAACAAAGGCACAAAACCCATTAATTCTTTCTGTCAGCATGCTGAATCATTCACTGATAAAAAAATTCTCACCTATACAAGGTAGGACACTAAACAGCTTATTTTTCTACTCTATGTATGAAAAAGTTCCAATATCCTGCCTTTATTTCCTCTTATTTTTAAGCTAAACTGCTGCTTTATACTATGTAAAATATAAAGGGTTATTTTAGGGTTTTACTTTAGAAAGTAAATTTGTTTGCTTTTAATCCATGTGATGGATAAAACCTTAAAAATATGTTTTAATCCAGTGCTTGAAAGGGTTGCTAACACTGTATAAAATGCAGACTTGGCTTCTGAAAAAGGGTCTGCATTTATGCCCTCCTTATGTCTATGGGAGTAACACCTCAGGGAAGAAACTGGAACCTTATTTGGGACATAACAGGAAACACGGAGCCAAACAAGGTTGGGTTGAGAGGTCTGTACTGAAATCCTGTCTTAGAAATAATCTAAGACATCAAAGCATATTGTCTTTGATGATGTGATACAAGCGGATCTGTATTGATCAGGTCTGTATACACCACAAGTCACCTTAAATCAATGCAGAAATAGCCGATTGTCAGAATTCAAAAGGCTAAGTGATGTTTTCTTTCATCATTGCATTAATCCAGCACTTCATTACCTTTTTTTTGCCTTACTCATTCAAGCTTGACTTTCGTGATCCTACGTTTGACTCATAAGACCTTAAATAGAAATAG
Organism: Eurystomus gularis; assembly: GCA_013400335.1. Lineage (NCBI taxonomy): Eukaryota > Metazoa > Chordata > Aves > Coraciiformes > Coraciidae > Eurystomus > Eurystomus gularis. The sequence continues at coordinate 145,492 of VZZY01023848.1, read as the reverse complement.
AGAATCTGCACCACAGCCCACAAAATATATATACATTTTTATAGCATATTGCTGTTGCTCTGATCAATAGTGAAACTGAAGATTAAATGCTATTAATTAAGAGTCTGGATCATACTTCCTTCCTTAGTTCCTTTATGGTCCTCATAATTTCAGAATGTGTCACAGATCTGTTTTCCTCAGCCAGTTCCACTTTCAATTAAGATTCTGCTTTAAATGATGTTTTAAGTATCCACAGAAGCATAGGAGAAAAGTAAATAGCATGAATTATGGGTGTAAATGCACAGTTAGAATATATTACATAGCTCTGTGCTGTTGTTGTAAGCAGTCTAATGACACCAACTACAAAACAACCTATTCAAGTTGACCAAACATTGGTGAAAACACCTCCTAAGTTATTAACCTTTTGAAAGAGTCTAAAGAAAGATTTAGCATAAAGTTTGGAAGGAGATCAGTTCAGGAGAGTCCTATGTGGAAAGTCTCTGATCACAGAATCACAGAATTATTGAGGCTGGAATAGACCTCCAAGATCAGCAAGTCCAGCCTATGACCCAACACCTCAGCTAGACCATGTCACTAAGTTCTACATCCAATCTTTCCTTAAACACCTCCAGGGATGGTGACTCCACCACCTCCCTGGGCAGTCCATTCCAGTGTCTAATCACCCTTTCCATGAGGAAGTGCTTCCTAATATCCAGCCTAAACCTTCTCTGGCGCAGCTTCAGGCCACGCCCTCTTGTCCTGTCACTAGTTGCCTGGGAGAAGAGCCCGACCACCACCTGACTACAACTTCCTTTCAGGTAGTTGTAGAGAGTGATAAAGTCCCCTCTCAGCCTCCTTTTCTCCAGGCTAAACAACTCCATTTCCTTCAGCCACTCNTCCCAGGTCCCTCTCTGCCAGGCCGCTCTCCAGCCACTCATCCCCCAGTCTGTAGCACTGCATGGGGTAATTGTGACTAAAGTGTAGGACCCTGCACTTGGCCTTGTTGAACCTCATACCATTGGCCTCAGGCCAATCGACCCAGCCTGTCCATGTCCCTCTGCAGCATCTCCCTACCCTTCAGCAGATTGACACTCCCCCCCCAACTTGGTGTCATCTGCAAATTTACTAACAGTAGACTGAATCCCCTCATCCAGGTCATCAATAAATATGTTGAATAGAACTGGGCCCAGTACTGATCCCTGGGTGATGCCACCAGTCACTGGACACCAACTGGATGTGGCACCATTCACAACCACTCTCTGTGCCTGGTCATCCAGCCAGTTTTTAACCCAGCGAAGGGTGCACCTGTCCAAGCCATGGGCTGCCAGCTTTTCTAGGAGGATGCTGTGGGAGACTGTGTCAAAGGCTTTGCTGAAGCCTAGGTAGACCATATCCACAGCCTTCCCCTCATCTACCAGGTGGGTCACCCAGTCATAGAATGAGATCAGATTGGCTAGGCAGGACCTTCCTTTCCTAAACCCATGTTGGCTGGGCCTGAGCCCCTGGTTGTCTTGTACATGCTGCTTGATGGCACTCAGGATTATCTGCTCCATCACCTTGCCAGGCACTGAGGTCAGGCTGACAGGTTTATAGTTGTCCAGATCCTCCTTCCAGCCCTTCTTGTGGGTGAGCATCACATTGGCCAACCTCCAGTCATCTGGGACCTCCCCAGTTCACCAGGACTGATGATGAATGATGGAGAGCGTCTCTGATTAAAAAACTGTCACTGTAGTTTATTCTGTTACGTTTACTTTACCAGATAACAACTTGTATTTTATTAGATATGTCTCTTTTCTGTTTATTTCCTGTATCTCCTGCTTTTTCACATTCCCTTTGTGCCACTGACACCCATTAGTACTCAATAGTGAGAAGAAGAGATGCAGCTTTGAACCTGATTCCCTTTGAATTCTTTCACCACTACTTAACTTGGAGGGGTTAATTGATTTTTCCTTCCAACACAGTGCCGATGCCAGATTTACATTTCCTCACTTTCAATCTCCTGCTACACTTAAAATCATTCTCATATCATTCTGCTTTGCTTGTAAGAATTCCCTATCTAGAAATGTTTAAGGAAGGAAGAAAGCCTGTCTTCTTATCCTTCTCTCCAATCTCAACACAGGTTGTTTTACAGTGCTCCAGTGCCTTTTGTATAAAATACACTGAACAAAGAATGAACGTGTCATTATGTGACTTAAGGGTTACTGGGAAACTAGATTGAAAGTGAAGACAATTACTTGTAAATGATCTTCATATAAACATATACATACATGTAAAAAAAAATCTAGAATTAAGTTATGTGAAGACAATTGTAAATGATCATCATATAAACATATATACACACACTTAAAATAATAAAATTAACAATTATGTGAAGACAATTACTTGTAAATGATCTTCATATAACCATATACACACACACATTAAAAAATAATCTAGAATTAACAATTTATACCATCTCCACATTAAGGAGGACACTAGATTACTGTGCTTCAGAGGCACTAACTACTCTTTTACAGACCAAGAAGGAAGGCAAGGGAAGAAGTCAGGAGAGAGATTATTGCATATCTGGGTTTCAGTTGGGTTTGTTTTGTACAGGAAATGTAAGAGCATGAAGAACTCTGGGCATCAGGAATTCTTGACTGGAATTGAAAATGGTTTGTGATCTCCCCTTTCATGGCTTGAAACCTAACATTTTTAAGAGACTTTAGACTGGGTGGCTCCACCAACTTGCCATCTGGCTTGGCCCTACTTCTTTCTCTGTATTAAAAATAAGATTTTTTAGAATCGTTATTTATTTTTAAGAGAAATGTAGAGAACTTCCACCTGATTGATGGCTTCCTGTTGTCATTAAGGAGTGGTAATATATTATCAGAAAGAATTTTCTGAAAGTATGGTGCTGTTCTGCCATAAACCACCAGCAGGAAGCTTTCACTCATGGAACTGTAAGGTTTATTTTAAAGAATTTAAATCTATTAATTCACACACAGAACTAATAGGAGGAAAAGAAAAACAGGCACTATTGAAAGTTTTCATATCATTGAATCATTGCATTTAGTTGGGAATAATGAAGTTTGGGGAAAGGGAAGACAAAGATGACCTTTGCCCTTCAAAACCAGAGGTTTTTGAGTACAGTTAGAAAAACCTAAATAAATGTCTATATTTATATATAATTTTTAAACACAACACTGCATGTTATGTACGTATACACAAGATATGTATTTTAAATCCATAGGTAATATTACACTTATGTAACATAGAAAATTAGTTTCAAACAGAGAAGTTGTAAAGACCTATAGAGCATAAATCTCATTGTGTGCTGTCCTGGTTAAAATACTAGTGTTCTTATACCCAAAACCTGAAATAGGCTGTTCTGAATACATTCAAGAAATTTTAGAAAGAGTACTATTTATTATAATTTAGTAGTATTAAGTAGTATATTATAATTGTAAACTGTAGCGTTGATAATTTTTTAAACGCCAATCTTCTGGTATGACCTACAAATGAAAAACCATACAGTAAAGCAGTTTGACAATTTTTTAAAAGTTATTTTCCATTTTCCTCCCCAGCTTTCTTTAAACAGAAAAGTTCAGGGAATTCTTGAATTTCTTCCTATTGCTACACATCAAATTATGCATCCTAAGTACTTGTCTTGTGCCAAGGAAATCAGTATTTTTTCAACCCTTTGACTCACCAGCAAGCTGGGGAAACTATAGAGTGTCTTCTAACCGACACGGAAGTCAGCAAACCTTGACTATCTCCTCAGCACCCTCTAACATGACTGAATGCTCTACCAACTAAGTGCGAGGAGAAAAGGAGAGGGAGTAGAAGTTTCTCAGACAGAGAGGATCACAGAGTCATTTAGCATTCTCTAACTCATTATGGCTCCGTAACTCCACGTTCAGATAAATTGGATTCTTTGTTATGTTTTATAGGTCTCATAAACTTACATCTAACAATTTGATGCCCCATCAAGATGAAACCTGATCATCCAACACCTTTCACTGTGTTCATCCCTCCAAAACCTTACTTTTACTCCCGATTTACTGATGGGGAGTGGAGCAAAGACATAGCAAAAGACATGCTTGGCTCTGTGACAGAACAAAGATTAGAGGACAGATTTCTCAGGTCTTAAACTTCACCTAGTCCTGAAGAGGTCTGAACAGGTCTAAGAAAAAGGCTGACTTCTCCTGCAGCAAAATCTGAAGCTTTTAGACATACCATTTTTCCTGATACAGATAAAGCAAAATTTTCCATTTTAAAAAACTAATTTAAAAATTTGAAGGAGGAAAACACATCCTATTGGCTACCAGTGTGTTAACAGCTTTCCATGGACAGCTGGAGAACGCCTAGGTCAGACAACTTTAAGGCTACCCACTACAGAAGACTCTCTTTTGTCTCATTTTAGGGAGATGCATAGGACACGGACCCATTCATTCTACTGCGTAAAAGTGGATAGCACCTGACAACACAAAGGCATCTCCTATGGCTATCTGTGAAACTACATTTCACCAGCATGTAACAAAATGTGTAACCCAAACAAAGAAAAAAAAACCAAACAATTTAAAAAACCAAACAGAATTTAAAAAAAAAAAAACAAATTTTAAACACCCAGAGTTAAAAGAACCCAAACAAACAGAATTAAAATAATCCAAACAAACATAATTAAAAGAACCCAAACAAACAGAATTTAAAAAAAACAACCAAAAAAACCAACCCAAACCCTACCCAAATCCACTTGTAAATATTTTTTCCAATTTCCTTGTTTAGTTTCCCTTGTCCACCTGCTCTTTTCCCCCTTTTCTTTCTTTTATTCTTTTTTAAAAAATTTTTTAAAGACATCAGAACTTTTGGTTATGATTTCTTTGCCCCTATCCAGAAAATGGTTGCCCAGTGAATTAAACAGACCAGGTTCTTGATCATTTCTGCAGATCAGGTGATAGAAAGTTTTTGCTCCCATGCACAAGGATCTGAATTTTTTTCCACCTTGAACTTTTAAAAGTCAAGGTGAGTAAAACCAGAAGTATGAGTTTTTAACTCCCTTATCTGAAAACTCTCTAGATGCCTCATGTACTCTAAACCCAGACCAGCTAGAAGATTGAGTGGTTTCAAAACCAAACAAGTCAGCATTGCCCCAACCCCGACAAATCCCGCAGTTACAGCACAGCTCTCAGACAAATGAATTTTCTAGAAGTAAATACATTAAATGACAAAAATGCACACACCAAATGGCGCAAGATAAATCTAGACCCCTTAATAAATCCATTCTGCCCCAATTCATGTCAATGATTTGCATATAATAAAATTGTCCTTGAGCAAATAACTGATAAAGTAATAAACCTGTCAACAGCATCACTTGACTGCTTGCTAAGGCTATCTGGCAGTTTGTTCCAAGGAAGGCAGATGCTCTGGTATCACACACTGGCTGCAGGAAACATTTGTCTGTTATGTGATGAGGGGAAACCAGAGTAAAGATTAGCTTTGATTTTACAACAGGCTAAATGTTTGTCGCGGAAGAAAGAAACACGCTCTTTAAATTATTGATGTATTTGATGCTAAACCAAAATCTGTGTCTGTTAAGTTACTTGAATTAGACTTTTAGAATTGGTCTTAAAAGGTTAAAGGTTGTTTTCCAGATATGGGAGGAGATTAATAAACTGGGTATTTGCACTAAGTATTTATTTTGTACAGAATGCTTCATGTTGGTTGCATTGCTTAATGAATAGCCAGAATGTAACAAAGATCAGGATAAGAATCTCCACAGACAATAAGTTAGATTGTAAAAATATGAATCTAAAAAGTTAGTCATCATCGGTCGTAAAATACTCATGCTCTCAGTCCAGCCATTTTATAAAATGATTAAACTGACACATTTTACCCCAAATCTCATGTTAAAACCCTGTTGCTGTAAGAGGTTCATCTCTTCTTTCCCTCAGCCATTAGAGTAAGTACCTGAAGGATTTCTTTCTCTGAGGCAAGCCATGAAAATGGCACAGCCCTGTTTAGTATTAGAAGACCTACTTTTTATGGAAAAACTGGAAAAATATTGAGGAAATGCAGGTGTCAACTGCAGACGTGGTTCCTGACCCTTTCCTTCCCATCCTGTGACCACACAGAAGCTTGGCAGACTGTTCATATGAAGATTATTAGGTACAAGCATTTACAGGGTTAAATTATGCAGACAAAAATGGTATTCATTTTGGTATTTAGTTTCCAGTGGTGATATTCTCCTTGAAATTTGCTCTCTGTTAAATCATGTGGAGTGAAACTCATTTGAAGAATATTAGAAATGCAGTGTTTCTGAGATTTGATCAAGTAAGAAGAGCTGTAAAATTGTGAGTGTTCCTGCTTCCTTTTCTACTCTCTCCTTTAAAAAAACACCAAAAAATCCAACACACAAAACCAAAACCCCAAACAAACAAATCACGCACACAAAAACCCCCTTTTTTTCTTTAAGCTATTGTTGAAATACAGACAAAATTCCTGAAAGCATATGCATTTCTTGCAGGTAAATACAGAGCACATTAGGAGAACGGCAGACCTTCACTTTTCAAACTCCTGGGAAGTGAGATTTTTTGAGGAGTTTGAAGCGATAATTGCCATGAATGATACCAACTATTTACATGGTTGTGTCCAGTTGGAAAAGCCAATTTTCAGCATGTCTGCTCCTGAGGTAGTATGGGCAAATATGCCTCGCAAGCAAAAAAAATCAAAGCTATGTGAGAATCTGCTCCTGGTAGAAGTGAGGAGGGAGATGCTTAGGTATAAGAGGCTGTCAGAGTGAACTGAAAAAAGTCGCCTTATCAGCAACAAAATGACAGTCAAAACTGATCCTGTCCCAGGTATATTACAAGCCTCAAATTCTCCCACTCAGAGCTTAAGGCAGCATTTATATGTATATAAAAATACATATACTTAAAAAAAACACAAACCCCAAGCCTAAAACAATAAACTGTACCTTGCAGGAAACAATTATTGCAGAAGAAAGCTGCCAGTTACATATATTGACCTCATGGTTAGAGCAGGATGTATAATCTTTCATATTACCTGTACTATAGAATATTTGCATTATTGAAAGTTAAACCCAAAGCAATCAAGTTCATATGTGTTACTGTAATTTATCACTTCTGGTTGTAATGAAACAAGTGCTCTCAGCTCTCCAGAGCTTCTCAACTTGTTCTGTTGGACATAATTGGAGAGTTTAAACAGCCCCGTTTCAACACAGCCCTGAGAAATAACAAGATTCTTGATATTGTCTCTTTCCCTCCAGTCATTTTGCTCTGAATGGGCACTGTTTCAAAGTGGCCACGCTAAAGCTCTTTCCCCAAGTGACAGAACTCAAGTAACTTAGGGAAAGAGACAAATACCAAGCTCCAGCACATTGGGGCACACATGAAGATTCTCTTCTCACAGGAACTCCAGCTCAGTCATTGCCAGCAAACAGACAGGCCTGAAGAAAATGTCATCAGCATGTTTAGTCTTGATTTACAAAACATCTTTCTTTGCATCAAGCTCTAGGATCACCCTCCACTAATCTTGTAATCATAGAATAATAGAATGCATTGGGTTGGAAGGGACCTTCCAAGGTCATCTAGTCCACCCCTCCCCACAGTCAGCAGGGACATCTCTAACTAGACCAGGTTGCTCAGAGCCCCATCAAGCCTGGACTTGAATGTGTCCAGGGATGGGACCTTCACCACCTCCCTGGGCAACGTGAACTTCTATACATAACTTCACAATAGTGAAATTCTAGTCAATACTCTATGTGCTGCCTTTTTCTTTCTTAAAAAAAAACTCAATCAAGCAAACAAAAAAAACCACAAAAAACCCACAAAACCAAAACAACAACAACAAAAACAACTTAAAGGCACACAAACCTCAATATAAAGGTATTTGAGCATCCGTGTCACATAGCACTGACATAGCTTTGAAGACCTGGCCTTCATATTATGCTTGACGCTAGTTATTGAGACTGGATACCCCACAAAACCCTGGTTACTGCTCCTTAATGCCTTGCCAGACCCAAGAGGCAGATTCCAAGCCTGCTTGACTCTGCAGCAGCTGCCTGCAAAGCCTCTGGGGTCATAGAGAAAAGACTGCTGCATCTACTTCATTTTCCCTGCGTTAACCCTTCTGTTTCCCACTATAGAACCATAGACTTATTTAGGTTGGAAAAGACCTCCAGGATAATCTAGTCCAATGTTCGTTCAACATCTCCCTAACTCCTAGACCATGTCTCAAAGCGCCACATCTACCTGTTTTTTGAACATCTCCAGGGATGGTGACTCTACCACCTCCCTGGGCAGCCTGTTCCAATGGCTAACTGCTCTTCCAGTAAAGAACTTCTTCCTAACATCCAATCTAATCCTCCCCTGGTGCAACTTGAGGCCATTACCTCTTGTCCTGTCATTAGTTACTTGGGAGAAGAGACCAATGAAAGCCTCACCACAACCTCCTTTTATCCGCCAAGGGCTCCTTGTGTCTCAAAAATCAGCACAGTAACCAGTTTCATTTTTTGTGGGCTTCTTTTGGTTTGGTTTTTAAATTATTTTCTTCCCTCTGCAGAATCTCTGGATGCTCAGCACATTCTTGTCCCTGTGGAGTTCCAGATTGTAATTTTTTTTTTCCAGATTGCTGTGCTGTCAGGGGAAATGAGGTGGAAGAGGAAGCCCACCTGAAATTCCCAAGCTATGCTTGAAGAAATCAGCACTGCTGTGAGCTTGACTTACCTAGCAGCACCAAGGATTTAGCCAAATAAAAGAGGACGGGGTCATCATGAAAGCTTGCTCATAAGGGTGCATCTAGATATGATTAATCTATAAAACATGTAATAGAGCTAGGGACTTCAGGGCATTTTCTGAACAGAATACCAGAGAGTCATTTCTCATCCCCCCACTAGTATAAGAAAGCAAAAATTTTATGCCATTTAATGGGATTACATAGGTATGTGAAAAATTAGATCACAGTCTATTTCCTGAACTGCTTAAAACCTGACACTGAAAATCCTCCTTATATGATTAAGTGGTTCCTATGTGAGCAAGTCTCTGTTTGTGAGGGACTCTCAACATGCTGCAGTAGCTGCAAGCGAGCAGCTTGTACCAAGATTGGCTATTAGAGTACCTGTGTGAGGAGAGGATCAAAAGTAGATATGAGGAAGATCAGAGGGATACCTGGGAGTGGAGGGTGCCAAAGAGCTATGCCATGGTGCTTTGGCTGTATTCATCTTTCTAATAAATTACTTTGAAGAAAAAAATGTATTAGCTGGAGTTCCTGTTTAATAGAAATGTCATGCTTTCAGAGAGCTGTCATGATGCTTAACCTGACAAATAAAATTCCCTTTGCCCTCCAGTACCGAGGAGTATCCCCACCTCAAAACTTGGGAGTTCCGTGTATGTTTGCAATACAGCCACAAGTGATTAATATAAATGTTAACTGATTCTATTCATTTATCTCAAAAAAATAACCATGGAAACACCTGACCATGGTAAGTCTCATTTCACATATCACCTTCAGCAGTGTCATTCCATCTCAGACAAGTCAAAACTCAGCATTCAGATTATGAAGTAAGAGCTTCTTCAGAACTCAAAGAATTCTGAATTAGCTTTCTCTCTGAGTTTTCACATTTTCGTACTTATTTTTCTGTCATCTGACATACAACAGCCTGCCACACCCATCAACACAAATCCTTGTATCTCATATCTCCCTGGGCTGCTAGACCACACTGGAGCAGGATGAAGGGCAGGGGAAGCAGTCTCCAGATGTCTTCCACCTCCATGGTGTTTGGCAAGGGACTTTCTTCCTGGTGTGTTTTACCATTCTCAAGCTCTCTGTCATGGCATGTGTAAGTTGTAGATGAGCAATAAAACAGTGCTCAAAATGAAAACTCCTTTTCCTTCAGAAAAGATTTGAGGATAAGCAACCTTTTACTTAATCTTCAATGAGCATGAAGGGAAGAGTTGTTCTTCACAGGTTGTTCTATGGGTTTGGAGCTCAAAAGGGTCAAGAACTGATCTTTAAATCTAGCAGATTACAAGATGTCTCCTGATTGCATGGAAACTACTCATATGAATCAGGTTAAGTGAAGTGTTTGTGGCAGCTGCCAATCCTGACAACATATTGGAAAAGTGGGAGAGGCAAAAGGATTAAGACCATTACGGGAATGTTTTACACGCATGATAACATTATGGGATCCTTTATTAGAAACCATTCAAATTCCTTGTTGAGAAAGCATAAAGCGGGCATGTTCACAGGGCCTGAAGAATAAGCAGAATAAAGCATGAGTCACTCAGACTTTTAGCAATTATAGGGTTTTTTGCTAAAGGTATGAATTATGATTCCAGCTTCACAGTGCTCAGTGGAAATTTTGCACTGATTACAGAGTCCCAGTTTATAACGTTCTTAAAAGGAAACTCAAAAGGCAAGATGAATCTCCCCTTCCTGTGCACAGCCCCTGAACTACAGCCATTATCTTTGAGGAAAGGAAGCAGGGAAAGGTATATGGCATGCAAACTGTATATATTCCAGCTTCTTAAAAGGCAAACTTTAATGGACTCTAGGCCAGTCAAAAAGTTTCAATATCACAAGGTTTGTAACCCTGAGGCAAGAACAAGGATTCACATGGCTAAGCTCTCACTGATCTCCTACTGCCTCTTTCATGTGCGTAGGAACACTGTACTTTAACCTCCACCATTTCAGCAATGCTTCTCCACAGGATCTTTCAAGAAACAAGCAGAAGTCACATGGACTACCACTGAGATAATAGCACTTGATTTACTGCCATGTTTCAATTGTTCCCTGAATCAGGGCTATCACTCATCTTATCAAGCAGGTCTCGTAAACCAGTACAGCTTAATACTTTAGTTTTTTTTGTTAAGCCGTCCTACATATCAGCTGGCTCTGCGCAGGCTCAGCATCATACGCAGGCCCTCTGGACTAGGCCTTTACAGAGGTCTAATGCTAGACCTAGGGAGGAGGTTGAAGCTAGCTGAGCATGCTGGCAGCTCGTAGTCATTTAACGCTTTCAGGAAGGCTTACCATATGAGAGCAGAGAAGGGAAAAAACCCGACCTAGAACAACAGCAGCAGCAAACCCAGCCAGTCCTTGCTCAGACAATCCTTGAATTGCAAGCTATTAGTGGCTGGAAGCTGCTGCTGGCAAATGCCATCCTCTGCCCTGTTGCTGGGTCTTTCCTTGGGTGTTTTCCCCCAGCACCGTTGTCAATGACTGTGAATGACAGGGCAGAGGGTTGGGATGTTTTAGTGTGACCTGACCTACGGCCGTTGCTGTGCTGTGATGGAAGCAAAGGGTGAGTTAGTAAAAATGTAATGGCTGAACAATAACAAATAAAGCCAGGGGTGAGGGATGGAATGGAGCTGCAGTGATTTATGCCATTCAGGTCTCACTCTCGCATGTTAACAGCTTTTAATCAGATCATCAAAATACTTGTCTTAGTGTAAAATGTTCATCAATAGAAAACAGCAGCTTTGGAAACAACGAGCACTTTTTCCCAATCAATATTCCGCATCTTCTATCAGCTCTCACAAAGAATTGGTATTACATTTCTTTATAACCCTTCAAGTATCCTGAGATACAATTCTTAAAAATATTGGAACTGGGTAAGGATAGAACTGTGTCTACATTCTCTAGTCCAGCATCCCTCAGATCTGCAGGATGGATTTCTTCCTCTGGATTGAATCTCGTTTTACATAATTTTAGTAATTTCTCTTTCAATGTTTATTCTGATATCTATACCTATACATAATGATGTCAGTGGTAAATAACCATAAAACCAGTATTGTTTCAACACATTTCCTCATCCACTCTTTTTAAGGATGATTGAATGAATAGTAGGGGGTAGTTTCTGTACAGGAAATAGGATATATGGGGAATATACTCTCCCATAACTTCTCCCATAACCTCTTTGACTCTAAATGTAATGCACAGATGTAAGCACACCTGGTTTCTGCTGGGAATAAAACCATGACCATTTCACGAAGAGGCATGGGGCCAGGTCCAATAAAGGGCTTCACTGCCTACAATTTAGGCACTGCAAAGTCTATGCTTAAGGAAGTTGGCCCCAACATGAAATCCAAAACCATAGGAGGCTTCCAGGCCTTCTATGCATTTGGTAAAGCATCTAAATCTCCCTACACTGGTCCTAGTTAGAACTATCCAGTATGAAATGCTGAGCACAGAGATACTTCTGGATTCCAGACCATGATTTCTGGATTATTTCCCCTTTTTCTCTAAGATCTAATGTAAAATGCAGGAATCAGTCTTGCTGGCACAGCTTGCCAGCAAGGACTTGCTGCTTTCACTTGGATACTTCAAATTCGATGACGTCTCTGCTGGTTGTTCCCCTTTTAAATATTGCATAGCTTGTTGCAGAGTGACCTAGATTCAACCAGATAGAAGCAGAATTGTTTTGGCTGCCAGAAGTGCCTTAAAAGAATGCCCTACTTGGACCCAAATAACATTAACTCTAAGTGAGGGCTCTCCCCTGAGAGATAACAGTGTGAACTTAAGTGTCTCCAGCCTGAGGGCAACAGGGAACTGCACTGCTCAGGTTCTTGGGCAACCAGTTTTAGCTACCAGGTGATGCCTAAAAGAAGGCTACTGATTTTGCTTTAATTTAAAGGAAGCGGTTATACCTGCTTTGGGTGAGACATGTTCCTGTCAATGGTTCTGCTGAGCTCAGAACCTCCTGTTAGATAAGACCCCTCACCAGAAAGCCAGTGAGCTTTAAGCAGAGCCAGATATCTGATCCATTTGGGGCATATGAACAATATATGAACTGCTAGTTTTCATATCAAATGAGGCAGAGGGGAGAGCTGGCTTCTGGATAGTGATGCTTTGACTTCCAGGTTTGGGCACGGACACTTGAAGCCTCAATAAAAGTCCTGTTTTAAACACAGTGGAGGGGAGTAGGGTGTGGGTTGCTGTTTGGATTTTTTTCTCCTTTTTAGATTTGCGGTCCTTGCCATATTAGTAATAAATAATCCTGAAACAATATTTTCTCCTCTGCAGCTGCTTGTAGGCAGAGCCCATTGTCAGTATCTTAGTCAGGAGCTCATCTTTTAAAATTCTGTTGCTTCATCTCTCTGAATGCTTTGATCAGGGATTTTATTCTTTGAGAAAAAAAAAAAGCAGCTGCCAATCTTCCAGATCAGCTGCTCTATTTTATGTTCATCATCCATCATTGTTTAACAGCATACGTGACCTTAGTATGTACAAATGCGAGGCCCTTCACACTTTAAGATTAAGTGTGGGCCTATGCAAACAATGAAAAAAATTTTATACTCACCTACATCTCAGTCACTCAATAGCTGTGATGGAATACTGCCTGGCTGAGAACACAGAACAGATGCAGGACTAACATTATTGATCTGATGTATTCTCTTACAGGATTCTGATTCCAAAGTTCCTCGTTCTTCCAATGACCTGAGAGAACTGTTTTATTTGGCTATTTAATTGTCAGTTTTCTGAACGAAATTGGAATGAGAAATCACATTAACAATAGGTCCTTTAAAAACTTTTAACTTACCGCACCAGAAAGAGCTATAATATGAAAAGATGCAACACAAGACAACAATGTCAAACATGCTTTCAAGAATTATTTAGGATTTTAGTCTCCTGATTACAAGAGAATAAATACTAAGCACCCTATTAACCACAGCCTTCTCTGGGTACCAAGATTCATATAGCCTAAATTACTGTATTTCCCTTCAAGAATCTATGTTTTGGTCCATTTTTTCCATTGCAATGACTGTGACTCTGCTCTTCCCATGGATGCTGGAGGAGAATAATAGTGGAATCATGTAGGGACAAAAATCTACTCAAATCTTATCAATGAACTGGAATCTTTTGTAAAAAAATGACCCTCAAGCAGCTACAAAATATATTGCTCTTTAAGATTTGCCAAAAGTAGTGCATGACTTTTAGTATCTTTCAAATGAGTACCGCCAACCATTTAAATACAAGCTTTTTTTTGTTAAATACACAGAAACACCAAGAGCTTATGGCTGATCATAAAAAAATATTCAAGAAGCTCACAGACCAGTATTGGGCATAACAGAATTGCCTCGATTAGATAGATTGGACTTAGGTAGTATCTGCCTGTTTAAAGCCAGGTGCTTAAAATTCTGCTATATGTAGACAACTTCAGTTAATTACTTCAAATTTGTAACAAAGTGCATAGTTTGACAAGCAGAGCTCAGACAAAGCTCTGTTAGAATTTTATTTATCAGCGAAGCAACTTCACTACGGGCATCACTGATGCACAGAGCCTAAGGACTTTCTCCAAGTCATTTCTTCGGGGTATTCATGAGAGTATTTTGTGCATTGTTCTATCTAGATTATTAACTCTATGGTGTCTGGTAAATTAATCTGCATAGGAGTCCATCCTATCTTTTAAAACTCTGTGGTTGCCATAGTTACTAAAGATACTATAAAGATTGTTTGCTGTTTGCAATATGCTGCCCTTGAAGAGAAACAGAGCAGTGTACATAGCACAGCTACACAGAAAACCCACACAATGTTTGCAGTTGGAATTGATAATTAGTGTTGGCAACATACGCTGCCAACTTGCCTTTCCAGAGGAGGGGACAGTGCTTCTTACTGTGGAAGCAGTGCTCACACCCTTCAGGAGAATGAAGCAAGCAGGCCCACACTTGTCAATTGGTAGTGTGATATGAACCAAACAGGGAGCATTCCAACAAATATTTCCAGGGCAGGACAGTAAATTAATAAAGCAGCATTACATAAGTAGACTAATTGGATTGGTATAAATGACTCAGATGTTCTCTGTTCTTCACTGAAAGACTATCTCCGCATAACTAAGCGTGAGCTGGTACTCAACCACCAAAGTGACTTGGCATCTTGATGGAACAGATGAGTAATTCTGTTCTCCACTCTTACAAATTTGAAGTGAAGGCAGCTCTATCAGTTTGGGAAATGTGGAAGACTCACATTCACAACTGAGGGCTGCACACAGATTGCAGACAGCATTTTAGGCTTGCAACAATCATTATGCAAAGTTTCATTATATGGCAGCTTGTCAGGGTTCTTTCCTATTCTTTCAAAATCCCAATTCACATGTCTCTCCACTAGGCTGTCTACAGATGAAATTATTTCCCCCATAATTCTTGACTAGTCCCATCACATTACATTTTGCCACGTTGATGATCATGCAAGTTGATGTGGTCAGCCTTTGAAATCTTTCCGGCTGATGACACAAGCCACAATTGGACTAACTCAACTAAGCTGTTGGAAACTAGAGGAGTTCACTGAGCTGGCAGATAGAAGGAAGACAAAAATGTCTGTTCATTTGCAAGCCACAGCTAAATCAGTGCCTCAACAGATTGAAAAAAATACCAAACCCAATTTTAGTCAAGCTTCTTGTGCAATACTACTTTCTGCTCCTACTCAGTTCTTCACTGATACAATGGTTATAGCATGAGTTTATGCTTTTACCAGATGCGGGATGATTCACACAGAAGAGAACTGTTATGAATATCACAGCTATGGGAAATTATTCAGAGCCTGATCCTCAACAGAAATCAAAGAGCAATTAAAATGGCAAAAAGGATAGAGTCCTCTTAAACCTGCTGCTAGACAAAGTCATTATTCAGGGTAGAATCATCCTTGATAGGTCTTTCAGTACTTAAAGGGGACCTATAAGAAAGATAGGGATAGACTTTTTAGCAGGGCCTGTTGCAACAGGACAAGGAGTGATGGTTTCAAGCTAAAAGAGCAGAGCTTTAGACTAGATATAAGGAAGAAATTTTTTACACTGAAGATGGTGAGACTCTGGCCCAGGTTGCCCAGAGAGGTGGTTGATGCCGCATCCCTGAAAACATCCCAGGTCAGGCTGGATGGGGCTCTGAGCAACCTGACCCTAATAGCTAAGATTAGTTCTTTGGGCCAAGGAAAGTCCCTTGTAAGCTAAGGGCTCTGTAAGTACAACAGCGTCCCAGACATCTGATGGAGCTCACTTGATACTACTGCTAGACAGACACCAAAGTGAGAGCAATAGATCTTTAATGATCACCACCGTCACTGTAATGCTGGGCATTTCTCACTTCAGAGCGAGGATTTTGACTGGATGACAAAGGAAATACAGAAATCTCCTAGGCTAAGAGAAGACTAAGAGAAGGTTTGACATGCTTCACTAGAAAAATACTTTTTCTAGATAGCAGTAAGCTGTTCTTGTTTTACCCATGGTTATTTCGATATCATTAATTTAACTAATTAAACTGAGACAATAAAACATTAAACAGAACCTGAAAAGTCAGTCATCACAGCGTATTGCAGTCCCCTGCCCTGTCAAACTAAACTATTGGCATTGAATATTTGAAGTGCTGTTTCAATGAATGTAACATCTCACAAAGAGCTGAGGCTAAGAGCCACTCTATTACTGAGCACTAGAATAAAGATATTAACTCTGGTGCCTAGGCCAAACTGCAACACGGATGCTATCTCCTTCCTGTAAATATAT
This sequence comes from Eurystomus gularis, assembly GCA_013400335.1. Taxonomy (NCBI): domain Eukaryota; kingdom Metazoa; phylum Chordata; class Aves; order Coraciiformes; family Coraciidae; genus Eurystomus; species Eurystomus gularis. The sequence continues at coordinate 129,021 of VZZY01023848.1, read as the reverse complement.
CCCTGAAATTTCAAGTGGGAAAAATTTACTGAATTAAATTGCTAGGGATAAATAATCCCTGAAGCAGTTTTCTGATGTGTAAATGAAAGGATTGTATACCAGGGTATTCAGACAGATTTTGATCATCAAATAAAGGTCATTGTAGTTTAGATTCTCTACCACAAACTTTAGAAACCAAAAAGCACTTTTTGAGTATGTATGAGAAATTAAATGGCAGCCAGAGCAGCCTCTGAAGCATAGCAGCTTATTTCCTTTGGGTTTTTTTCTGTATCAAAGTAAAATGGAAGTGAAATAATAATTAACAAAATGACTAAGTAAACTACTAATACAAGAAGTCTCCTGAAGCAAAACTGCTTTCTGACATTTATACTACCTGAGATTGTATTTCATTTTATTTCACAATAATCCGACTGGGATATGGAGCAGAAGGGGGAGAGTAGTATTTTAAAGCTTTGAACAGTAAAATTAAAAATGTACACTAAAATCATTTTCCTGCACTGGATTCAAAGTGTAAATAACCAAAATCAGTAGCGATGACCAAAACAGTTCTATGACAAGTTGTAATCAAAAGATTAGACAAGTGTAACACTTTCAAAGTTAACCACTCACATTTTTGAAATTATCAGCTCTTCACACTATTTGCTTTTTTATGTGACCACTCAGACTAAACTACGTCAAAATCTGTCTTCACTTGTGACAGTGCTCGGCTAATATAACCCCAATTAGACTTCCACTAATTTAACCCAGTGGCTGAAAAGTTCCTATGCAGGCAACATAAAAGGAAGGTGGCTGGCGTGGGAATAGAGTCAATTTTGGTCACTGGCTCCTGAGAAGAGGGAATAATAGAAGCTGAAAGATCAATTAAATTATTTCTTGAATGAGTGTTTAAAAATATTTCACCTCTAGAGAGGAGCAGCTTCAAAAATTGGTGTGGGATATGGAGCTTTTTGTTGCTTGGTTATTGGCTAGAATCCCATGCAGGTCAATGGTAAATGCGAGTCACTTCCACTTAACACTGTAATGTATGTGAAATGAGTGGGTAATCAGGCCAGCTTCTAGAAGACAAGCATCCATTTCAAAAAAACACATGAGGCTTAATGAATCTATTGGCATCCTTCGGTAACAGGACTGAGTAATTGTGGAAACTGAGCAGATCCCTCATAAATGGCCTAGCTCCATCAGAGCATATTAAATCACAATATGGGAATAACACCATTTTGGACATAGAATTTGGACTTTAATTCTCTAATTCTGCCAGCATGGCACCTTTTCAAAACCCTTTATGGTGCAAATCTCTGAAGAAATTATAAAGGCATCAAAATCTGTAGAAGATCCAATTCTTTATGCTCTCATTTTGTAAGTTTGATAAAACACAATCAATCTCTTGCTTCTCTAATACATTTTCAGATACTTGTCTTATAAAACAAAATGCTTTGAAGGTAGGAACTTCTGCACAGAGAACTTCTTTATCTGTCACAAATTTCATGTATCAGTACATTACAATGAAGAAACAAGGTTCTTTTCTCATGCAAGAGTATAATGTCAGTCATCTGAAATAGGGTTACATCCCTCGGCATTTATTAATTACGCTGAAAATTCCCTTGACTGTTTGGGCACACCACAATCACTATTTCTTATGACGTTCAGATAATTGAGGCTGTACTATATTTTATATTGGAAAAATTGGATTTTATTTTTTTTTAAACTACCTAAAAACTATTTCTCTCTGGCTACAGTTACCTTAGGCCAGATTGTTCTGTTTCCGGGCAGAATTCATTGAAGATTTTGATAAATATAGTGAATGTCAGGCAAAGAACAGTGAAACTAGAGAATGCTAGAAAATATCTTTAGGAAAAGGCCTTCTCTAGGATGCTAGAGCAGTACTGCCACAAGTTCACTAGACTGGCCAGGGAATCTCCATCCTCAGAAGTCTTTCAGACTCAGGTAGGCAAAGCTAAAACTGACCTCATCTAGTGTTGGCGACTACCTTGCTTTGAGTGGGAGTCTGGACTAGACGACCTCTCCCAAGGTCTCTTATGAATGATATATCTGTCATCTTTCCTTCAATGAGCTATTGCTCTGGTTGTTTTGTTTCTGTTAGTGCATTGATGCTCCTGTTCAAGGAACCTCTTAAGAAAAGGCAAGGGGACCTGAGCATTAAAAAGATGGATTAAAACACGGATGGATTATGAGACATGGAAGGGACATCAGCCCAAGATGTATAGCATAAATAAACTACAAATATGACGAGGAGTGGGAGACAGGAGTGTGTCAGAGAGAATATAGAAGTAACCTCCATCAACAACAGATACACTCGCTGGAGGCAAATAAAGCTCTAGAAAGTTTGTAAAGGGTAAGTTTGAACTACAACTGTAGACAGCAGAGGCAGAGCTCATGGAGGAGGATTTTTCACTGCTATGGCTACATTTGTAGTAGTGTCCTACCTAAGGAGCTTAAGACTAATTCAGATATGTCTGCACAAAGCTGCTGAAAAAAAAACCCCACAAGACACAAAAAAAATAAAAACCCCAACCAAACAAAAAAATCACCTTAGAGCTAGAAACAGTAAGTGAACTGAAGCTGCCATTTACTTCTTGGCTGCACAGTAAATAAAGCACAAAAGAACAAAAGGATTTCCTTTATGACTAAAATACCCCAGTTTTGTATTTCTAACAGAAAGGCTCTAAGGGAAAAGTCTGATCTGCCACTTTTCTACCCACAGGCATATACCTCCCTTTTGGGAGGCAACAACTTCAGGTGCAAGCATTTTAGCTCTTTTCTCATTCCCTATTATTCTTAGCTGTAGAGGTAATACCAAATTTTTGCCTGCCCAGAGCTTTGCTACTAGATTTCTCAGAAGGCTTCTGCTTGTTTTTCCTGAGTAAGGCCTTTTTTGGCAATGCTCCACTGCTAGATTTCAGCCTCCATATGCTGTTGCCCTTTCATAGCAGGGAAAGAAACTCAACTCAGGTTTCTGTGAACCAGGTCCAGATTTACATTTGTAGCTAGAAAGCACAGACTTGGTTCTCTTTCAAAGCTCCTGTGCAGTCCACACTGGAATCTGCACCATGTGCTGTTTCCCAGCTCTCCTCTTTACGTGCCAGTCACAAAGCAATCCTATTCAATCTTTTGAGGATGGTATACAGAGAACAAAATATAAAGAACAGAATTCTCTTAGGATAAAGAGCCATAAACCGACTGCTGTTGTCAGGCTTACAAAGCACGCTTCAGCCAGGTGGCTTCAAATTTTTATGTTTTAGACAGTAGGAAACTGTTTAGTATACACCAGTAAGTATTACAGAGTTACCAGGTGTGGCTCACTGAACATCGCCATTGATGTTCTTTTGTTTGGAACCTTTTCTCCATTATAAGCCCCCGTTGCCTGGATGCATGCCCACTGTTTTGCATTGCTCTGTTCTATAGGCATAATGCAGCACATTCAGAAAAAAAGAGAGAAAAGCTGCTAAACTAATTACTGTTGCACTGAAACTACACAAGGATCATTTTTTGGATGGAGAAATATAGACATTCTAAGTCCCAAGACTGCTCTGACCCTTGCTTGATTGAAAGCAACATCTGTTTTGCAGGTTTCCAGCTGTGCTTGGCTAGCCAGAGGTAGCCAATTGCAGACATATGTGACATTTCCTCAGCACTTCATGTTGACATCACTGACGTGCACCTTATTAGAACAATGGGCAGCAAAACTTCTCAACACCTTTTCAGTCTCAAGTAGCTTCATCCCAGTAAAGTCAAATACTTGCCAGTGGGCTTTTTTGTGTGTGTCTCCCTCCCTTTGGGGATGTTCTGAGCACCTAAAAAACAATCCTTCACTGTTTCTTTAGAGATGAAGATCCAGAGACTCACATTAAATAAAGCTGCATAAGTTAAGCCCCTCACAACATAAGAATGAGGGAAGCCACATATGAATGGGCTTAGTAGAGAATGGTATGTTATCAATCCACTGCCATCAGATTTTATTTTTCCCTCTGATGATACCCAGTACAACGGGAAGCCAGGATCACACAGGATGGAGTGTTATTCATTCTGTAACTGCAGGGAAACTACAGAAAAAAGGAGTTTAGGAATTCAAACCTGCAGTTCTGCGGAATTTGAAGGTAAATCGGGAAAATAAAGATTAAAATTGCAATACAATACAGCCAGCTCTGAGGCTCCTAATAAGTAATCATAAGATCAATACACTACTTTAACAGGCTGCTGAAATAGAGGAGTCTGAACAGAACAAAGGTGCCAACAGCATCCTTTGCAGGAGCGGCCATTCAACAGCTCTACCTGAGCCATGGGATACTATCAGACAAGTCACAGAACGCATAGTGACAACAGCTTAATTCAGCAGTGAACGGAAAATAAATGTATGACCACCTTAAGATTAATGACAGATGAGACTCAGTTCCCCTTCCTCTTTCTCTTCATAGCTGCAGCTCTGGAGAGGTGGGAGGAGGTAGCAGACTTCCGTGGCTGTGGCAGTTGGATACTCAGATCCGTTGCCCAGAATGCAATTGTGATTTATCTTACCCTGGAGTCAGTAGTGTCACTTCAGTTTAAGCTGCCTGAAATTCATTGTCAGCCACACAGCCCGATTACTTCAGTTCTGCACCAGGAGCTGCTCCGCTTTTTATCCTGGAAAACCAATTTCTGTCACTATTTATTCTCTATCTTTGGTGGTAACGCTGGTGGCCCTTTTCCCTGGTTTAGTCCTGTCTACCTCAACAATGTTAGCCAGGGAAAACAGATTATCCAGAACAACCTACCTCTTCCAGTGTATGTAAACCCAAAAGCAAAAAAATCATTTAGTTTCATGACCAGCTTTCACATACGGCCACACCAAGAACAGATCTATGAGCTTTGTGCCCAGGATTGCATGCCTACCTGGCAAACACGCTGGCAGAATTTGAAGACTTTCTCTTTTCTTGACGGTGCAACTAAGGAGGAATGAAAAACTAGTAACATCATCACTTGGACTAATTCAAAGAAAAATTGCTAATATAGGCAATTGACTTCTGCTTATTTAGATAATGTGTTTTCTACTCTGTCTCATCATCATGACTGACTGATGCAGATACATCTTTTAAGTACTCGCTAGTACCCAAGCACAAGATAATTTGTAAAATAGAACTAGATAGAAATAATTCTTGTAGCTGTACTGTATGCAGATCTAGCTGGGTCAATTAAAGACAACCCTGAAGTTAACAACCAAAGAAAGTCTTGGGCAGACCTCAAAGTTTGGATCTAGAACTAAATCAGTATTCTAAGCATCACCAGATATTTGTTGTAATTATTGTGGTAATTAAGGCAGAAAAAGATTGAATTTTCTTGTAATTCTCAAAAATAAACACATTCGGGTATGTAGCGTTTTCAGGTTTTGGGTATCTATAGACTTCATATTACAGGAAATAAGCCAGGTTTCAAAATCATACCAAGAAAAACAAAAAATCCTGTCCTTGTTTGTATTACATACATCACCTTTGATTACTGAACTTATAAGAATGTTTTTAATTGACCTTCCATTTGACCAATAATTCTGCTTGCTTACTTTTCCCATTTACTTCAGAAGGGAAAATAAACGAGCCATTTACATATTTGTTTAGATTTTTGAATGAGTTTCATTTTCTGGTTCTAATACAGTATTTGGGTTATAGACCCCACCAGGGAATCTTGTTTAAAAATTCATTTCAATTGGAAATTTTATATTCTGGAAGTTGTACAGGAAAATATGTGTTGGTCTTCAATTTAAGAAAACTGCAAGTTGAGCCTGATACTGTCCGTTTAAATTCCACTTTCTAAAATTGTCTTATTGTTTATAAAGCATTATGCAGCTAATGAACAGAAGAACCTGCTCAATTTGTCTTCATTACTGAGCACATCAGCAGTGAACCCAATGGGCATCACCCAGTGGATTGGGGGAGCGGAAACAATCCTCTTACATTTTTGGGCTCATCTGCATTCAGAAAACCCTACACTACTCATAAGTGGAGCTGAGTTGTGTTGTAAAACTTTCTCCCTTTGCAGTAGTGTTCAAAAATAAACAAACCAGCCCAGGGGGTAAAGGCACAGGATATGAATAAGGATATTGGTGACTCAGACAGGGACTTCTTAATTGACCCTTAGGCCAAATCATTAATGTCCTTTAATTACTTATTTGCGTATGAGTAGCAATGCTGTGCATGCGTTCAGAGGCCTTATAGAGGTATGCTCTAGTTAGAGATGAGATTTGCATTTCATATTGAAAGAGAAGTTTGTTTAATAGCACTTTCTGTCTGATAACACTGTAATGCACAAGGGCTTTAGTCTCGAAACAGAACCACTTACAGATAGGCATCATGTTGCTTCAAAATGATAATAAGAAAAAAGCTAACACCCTGTGCTAAGGAGCAGTAAACGAGCACTGCTGACAGAGAGAGCCATGAACAGTCCAAGGGAATGGCAGTAATTGCAACAGGCAGCGATCTTCGCATATTAGCCCTCTAACCATTGCCAAGATATTTACGAGCATCGATATATTTACAGGCAGCTGTGGGAGAGGCAGCCTAGGCTAAAGCTGTAAGTTTTGAAACCACTATATGGGTGATAAAGCCTAGCAGGGTGCAGGCAGGAGGAGGTTACATCATCAGAACCTGAAATATGACCAAACCTTACTCACAGTTAGTATAAAATAGTGAGGCTATGGATTGGGCAGGATATTCAACCGCACCAAGATTTGAAGCTGGGCAAACACTGTGGGGTCTTTTTCACAACTATTCCCACAAGTTTTTCCTACTAATGTGTTCTCATCAGGCTTGTTATTTCTATTGCAATTGTTTTAAAAATAAAGCAAACAACTGAAGCAAGTTTCACAAACATAGGTATGAACAGCGCATTTCAAAGTTGTGATCTGTGGTCTCTACAAATTACTTTGACTTTCACATAGACACATCTGTACTTACAACAGAGCAGTCACTATACAGCTCACATGCAGGTAAACAATCTTCAGGACAAAAAGCATGAGTTAAAGTTATTTTTTGCTCCCACTGGTTGTAACAGGCCCTTATATTCTTGTGAATAGACCTTCCAAGACACATTGATCAAATGTTGTCATCGTTCAAGTAGGAACCCAAAACGGCGCTACACGGTTCCTTGGAACAATAATTATTCCCCAAACTGTTCAAATTTTGACTATAAAGGGCTCAAATAAAACTGCTTTCAGACTAAGGAATTTATGAGATTCTTGAAATACAATCTGAACAGAGTTCAGGTTAAAGGAACAAGGGTAAAAAATCATTGAGCTATCTGCTGAGCAATAACACGGTTGAGGGCTTGCATCTATTTTGTGAGGTGAGAAACAAACACCATTTGCCAGTCAAATCTTGGCAGTGTTCATTGGATTAACCAATTTTTCCCTCAAACTGCTGCATATTTCCTGTCTCCCATCAAACATTTTGTTGCTGTGCTGATACCTTTGCACATTGGGTCATGGAACAGGTATTTTTCCAGACTGCACATCAATTTCAACTCTTAATGCATTATCCGAACCAATTACTTGCATCTAAGAGCTGAAAAGTGCTCAAAACAAGTGTCAAAATCAGAGTGGAAATGCTATAACCCTTTTGAGCAAATCAACGGGTTATGTGATCTAATTACACTAATCCAAACACTGAAAATTTATTAAAACAATTTTTTAAAGGGCTAAAATTTTTAGACAGCTAAACGGGTGTTCTGTCTAAGAATAAATCCACGGGGTAGAATATATTAGAGAAATGCTTAACTGAGGCAGGTCCCCAAAAGCGTCCTTTTAAAATCTCAGCCTAAACACAGAATTTTCATCACTTTAATGTACTGCGGTTTATTTGCCCAAGTGTAAAGTCAATGCAGTTATAGTATATTAAAACTGCGAGGACAGAAATGACCCCGCAAGAGTCCATTAATATTGGCATTTCACCTGGAAATTTAAACCAGGAAACAGTTCCCAAAAACATCATGTTGGCACTGCATTTTGACACCCGTCCAAGAAACTAACCCTTCAGTTCCAAATTTTCCAGTTTCAAATATGTTTAAAGGGAATTCTATCTTCCACTAATCTATTCAGTGCTAATTCTATAGCAATTTGTAGAGTCTACAGCCATCTGGAGACAAGTGGGTTCTCTCAATTATCGAGCCACAATGACTTGCATCACTCTTCAGAATGACACCTTCAGTCCATAATCCTGATACGTACCTATGTGGATCCAAATATTCTGAGATGTCCAAGTCAAAGTGGGACAAGAGGAATAGCATCTATAGAAATCCATAGCCTTTGGTAGCCTCCAAAATAGGGCAAATCTTAATCACCGAGACCAAGCAAATGCAGATGGTTCTGCATCAAAAGTATTTGTCAGTCCACAAATTTTTAACACCTCTTTGTCATATGAAATGACTGCTCAAGAAATGCTTTTATGATTTAATTGTGCATGATAAGCTAGGAATAACAATTTCCTGTGATGACGCAAAACCATGGCCCATATTCACAACATATTTAGCCAGGATTAGTGCCCTAATGAAACAGTTTACGAAGATGAAGAGTGTTTTCTGAAATCAGCCCACCCAGTTGATGGAAAAGGGGAAGAAAATTAAGGAAAAAAAACCACCCCAAACACCAACCTTCTTAATCTTAAATTCTCCTCAAACAAAATATCAGTTCTTGCTATCTCCCCAGAGACTCACAGTACATGGCAAGTTCAACCTGAGCATTGATACGCTATACTGACGGCACACCTCTCTGCAGGTTCTGAGGCAAGAATGGGGAGCTGCTCCAAGAAAACAGCTAGCTGCTCTCACATAGATTACTCCAAGTACTCATCATCCGACAGCAGTCTCTCCTGATCTTCATTGCTGAAGTAATTTGCCAGAAATCGTGAAGCATCGCAGCTTCCAACAGCCACCATCCCAATCCTTTGCTTCCTTGATAACAATTATAACAGAGAAAGGTATTTCTGTGCAGCCAAATAGTTTCTGATCAGCAGCTCCAGAGACATCTCTAATGAACAGGATCCTACACATGACAACCTCCAAAAGTTTATGTTGCTTTAGGAAGCAAGAGCAGAGAAAAACCTGAGCAGTAACCTGAACAGTCTGAGAGATGACGTCTCTGTGGCACTTTATAGCTGCTGGTCTGTTGAAAGGTCAGCTAGAACTGAGGAACCTTTCCAGACCAAAAAATAAGCAAATGTTATTTACAGAAACATGCCCTCTTAGAGTATATGAATATACCAAATACAGCTAAAGTCATACTTTAGTATGGAAGGGAAGGGACTAAGCCAGGTTTAATGTAACCTTGCAAACATCCTAAATTAGAATAGAGTTCCATGAAATGGTTTGGTTAAAAGTCAGCTCACTGACATTTTCCAGTAAGACCTTACCACAGAACTCATATACAAATGCCAAATACACATTCCTCAATAATATACATTTTTCTGACCTATTCCATATCACAATTGACATATACACAATTTATCCTGTTGTTAATCACTATAATAAAGAATCAGCTTCAGCCACTACTGTTAATGGAGTTTTGGCTGTTCAGAGTATTCCTAATATGTCTCAGCGTTATAGTTGTATATATTCTACAGACAAAATTTCAGTCACAGTTGGGTTCGCTGAGCTGATAAAAACAGAAACATTTTTCAAGTAATAGAGTTAATTTATAAACTAAGTATCACATTACAAGTCAGTAACAGTCATTTGGAGCTCAAAACACTGTGAAGAGCATTCCCATTTCTGTATGTGTAGAAAAAAGAGTAAGACCAAGAAATACTGAGTAGTCATATATACATTGAATATTATTTGGTGGGAGCATGTTAGGTAGGAGGCTAATTATAAGAGCTGCTAAAATGGAAATGAGAAATTGCATCTTTTGGACCATACAAATGTAAGGAAGATGTTTGCAACACAACATTGCTCCACTTCATCTGCCAAGAGGGAAGCTGGAACCACTTTAATTCTGTGATTTTGTTCAAGTGCCAAAGTATCTGGATAGAGCTAGCCTAGAAATGAATATATAAGCTGTAGGATCAACTTTCCACATTATTCTACAACCTCTAGCAGAAAAAAAGGAGGAAAACAAGTCTCTATATTTTCTTGGAAGAGAAGTTCTTACATATTTTATTTCAGAGGAAAATCACTGTTATCCACATTCTAACTACTTAAGCCAGTCAGTACCAGCTTTTTTACATGCAGGAGCCCAGTTTAGTTTGGCAGGAAAGTTGTCTACAGAACTGGACGGATACATAACACAAAAAAAACTCTTAAGGAGGCAGGAGATTTAACCCATGTGAATCCCTGCAAGCCAAACAGATGAACTTACTAACATCGTTTTGTCATCTTCAGTATTGGACCAGAGCTTGAAATATTAGTTTGAATATTTGGTAGATATGAGAACAGAAGAAAAGAAATGGCATAAGGAAAAAAGAAATATCAACACTTGGATCAAACTGCTGAATAAACACTACAGAAGATATTTGCATTTATTATGGCAACTTAACTGTTCCTACCAGCTAAGAGGCACAATATTTATGTGAAGACTGACCTATTCACATTTTATATTGAATAAATGCACACCTTTATATCAATTCAGATTTTCCTCAGGTGCAAATATACATATAAATTATAATTGCTCTGTTTCCAAAGACATTCAGCTGATTGAACAACATTGTTGCTGGCAACATTCCCATCTCAGAGGATTCATTTAATACCCCAGCACAGGGTTTACATTAATTTATTTTTTTTTCTTTTCCTATCCCTTTCTACTTTTATGGCATTCTCTCAGGAGGCATTCCAGGCCTATTGTGTGCTGCTGCACTCCAGCTGCAAAAGGGCTGGGATTGGGGCCAGCGTCTGGGAATACTTGAAGGGTCACCAGGTCAGGAGAAATTGGCTGCTTCTGCTCTTTCACTCTCCTCCGAGAAACTGCTCCACACCTCATCACTGAGAAACACACCTCCCACCACCGCTTTGGCCTCGTGCAACCAAAACACACCAGGAGAGAGAGGGAGGTACTGGAAGGCTGAGGTCACATTCCAATCAAGCAGATGTTGAAGAGGAGGAAAGTACCTTTAGTGAGACCTTGGGAAAGTAAAAGCATTTCCATTCATTTTGTTTGTAAAGATGTGCTTTACTAGCCAGGGCAGAAAAGCTACCTGACTGCTCGAACCTGACACAGTATCTTCTGTACATTCATGCCTAATGGTGGTAGTTTTTCCCAATTGTTTACTTTTAGGAGCTTGGAAATAATGACCTCAGAAATGGAATTCCTTGAACACCAGTTCAGACATGGGCACAGTGATTTCTAGTTGCAAAACAGTGACAATATTCATTGGAAAGTAGCACCTTAAACCTGTGACAGCTGTCACTGATAGGACAGTGTCCTGAGTGAGACCATTAGACTTTTTCTAGTACAGTAATGCCAAATTTTAATCATAAAAGATAAATCAAGAAAGGAATTTGAGGCAGTTTCTGCTCGTTTGAAGATATTCTTCTGAAAGTGTATTGCAGGAATAGCTACAAACCCAGATCCAAGTACATCATCTGGAATTAAAACCATTTCAATAGCTGATGAAAAATAAGGCATTCTGTCCTACACTGCCATATATTAGCAACTGCTTGCTGACAGTAAATTATTTAAGTTTGCTCAAATTAGGTCTCTATACAGGAGTTTCAGAACTTCATAATCACCTTTTTTTCCTCCTATCTGCTTTTGAAGGTATCTTCTGAAAAGACATATAATTTCCACTGTAGTTTACACTAGTTTATTTCCTATCATTTTGAAACAATTCAGCAAAGCAATGATATAAAAAACAGTGGAAAATACACCTTTTTTTTTTTTTAGCTGCTTAATTTTTTGTCACTTAAAAAGAGAGTTATATAAGTTACTATATGAAAAAAGCTAATTAGAAAAGCAGGCACATCCTATCCTTCTCCCTGTATTTCTGGCAAGTTGACAGCTGCTGAAGAGTGATCAGAGACTGGCCTATTTCTCAAGGACCTCAGGAGATTAGAAGACTTTAAATCATAATCTTAGGAAAATGCCTAAAGCAATTTTTAAAATGATCTTGTTTTACAAAAAGAAAAAAGTTTCTCCTCTCCAAACTGGCAAAGAGACTATAAACAATGGTTTGAGGAAAGTTTGAGACACCCTACACTGACATGGATGCAGGCAAGTTTGAACTTCTGCCAGGATAAACATGCTTTATCTGGGATACAGCTTTAGCTTTCCAAATTCCACATAACTGTATGGACATTGGAGAAAGCCCTTAACAAGGGTGAAGAGGGAACTTCACGGTGTTGTCCATACTATAATCAGAGTTTCCTCTTCAGAGGGGCAGGCAGTGGGCAGGCTGAGCACACTGACCCCAGGTAATTCAGCTCATTAGGGACTGGCCCTAAATTTAAACTGAATTTAAACATTGCCTGTAAGGATCTACACTCTTTAGTCCAGCCCCTGCACTCAGCAAGAGGTTTAAGACCCACACTTGGTTTACAATGATTGCTTACAAGGGCATGTGGCGATAGGATGAGGGGCAATGGTTTTAACCTCAACTGGGGTAGATTTAGATTAGACATTAGAAAAAAGGTTTTTTACACTGAGAGTGGTGAGACACCAACCCAGGTTGCCCAGAGAGATGGTAGAGGCCGCATCCCTGGAGACATTCAAGGCCAGGCTTGATGGGCCTCTGAGCAACCTGATCTAGTTAGAGATGTCCCTGATGACTGCAGGGGGTTTGGACTAGTTGACCTTGGAAGGTCCCTTCCAACCCAAACCATTCTATGGTTCCACAACTCTGCAGCAAAAAGGTTTTCTATCCTACCATGCAGTTTCACACCAAATAGCCTCTCTTAACATTTTTTGCAGGACCTGCACTACTACAGTGTTTAGGAAAAAAGTAGTTTATGAAATCTGGAGCTTAATTCTTCTGTGTGCTAATGCCCACTCTGAATAAAAGACTTGAAACTGTCTATCTTCACAGGAGCTTTGTGAGGTTAAATACATTAAAGACCATTCTTGGTCACCATATAAGGCTCTAACACAGAGTTTTTAAATGTTCTTCTTTTGGGATATTTTACATTCATTTCCTTTGGTTTTGTTGTTACTAATTCCTTTAGCACACAACTTCTCAGCATGAGACACCCACGTAATGTGGAATGTTAAAACAATTTATTTCAACAGCTAGAAAGAGCTGGATTGGCCTTTCACGTCAATGTCTAACACTAAGTAGTTTTAATTAGAACAGGCACGATAAACATGAATATTCATTACTAGTTCTGTTAATGTTAAAATCATAACATATATACTTCACAGTATGGGATATAAATACACAGATTCACTCCTTATCTAGTTTCCAGTATGCGTGGCAGTCAAGTATTTTGGAGGATATAAATAAAACTTTGGTATCTTTTCTTGGCTTAATTTTAGACTTGCATAGTAGAGACAGACACAGCAATTAGGAGGGGAGTGGAGTAAACTTCTCTGTAGTGTTACCTTTTAATGGTCTTTACTGATGCTAATATATTTCAGATTATGCAATATTTTTAAAGAACAAAAATAAAACAGGCACGTGTGTCCTTACATCATTTCAAAATTACTTAGTCTGTTCAAATCCCTGCATCCACTCGAGAAACTTTAGATTTCTTGTGGGGGAAAATGCAATATTGAAGGGAGAATGTACCTATATTTTAGTAAACATCATAGTGTGTGTACTAAAAGGAGGGAGAGAAGGATAAATTGTACTCTTAACACCACTTGCAAACAACTTGTTTTACAATTTCAGTCCAAATTAGAGTTATTAAAGGACCCGAGGTAGCCTGCAAAATACTCGGTTATATTTCTATACAGTTTCTCATCTATATATCATTTTATTTTCTGAATGTTTTTTAAAACAGTAAAAGAATATCACCCTATTAGTTTGAAAGAGCTCATAAAAATAAACTCATTGGTGCAGCATTAGACTAAGACTATTATTTTCCAGGTCAGACTTCTTAGATAATTTGATGAGATGCTAGAAATAAAATAGTCAAGATATTTTCCTTCTTTGGCAATTACTGTCACTGATATGCAAAGTTCTCTGGAAATAGTAAAAAAAAAAAAAAAAAAATCTTGCAGAGGAGTTTCTTTTAGCCCTCTCTTTGTTGAAACAAAAAAACATTTATTATCATCTCTATTTCTGACTGTTATTGTCCAAGCTGATAAACCAAATGAGTGATGGTTTTTTTTCAGTAAGCCTTTATTTATTTTATATTCACATTTCATGGATTACTATCAGTACAGGTTAAATAATAACAATCAGAATTTATGATAATAAATATTTTGCCAAGCAGTTAAAGATGAAGGTCTGAGAAGGTTAAAAAGAGAGAAAAAAACAAACAAACAAACAAACCTCTTTGCAGATATTCTGCCCTCCCCACCCTGGCTTCACAGAACATCGCTACATCTGACTGAGGTTAATAGATTCAGTACCTCTTTGTCTTGACATCCACATGTGCTTTTTGGTATCCCTGTGACATTAAACACCACCACTTCCTATACATCTGTGCACATAGTCCAATTAAACAACAGTTCAGTTCTCCTGCAAAGAAGGGAAATGATGCACCTCTCACAGTATATTGTGAATCTCCCTCAACCAAATACCTTAACAAGCTGTTGATGACCAATGACAACCCTGCTGATTTCACAAACAGGTCTTTCTAAGCTTTTGAAGTTCATTTTCTGTCCCCAGTTGTGATAATTCTGGCCACGAGCAATATGATGTATCATTACGTTGGAACCCATCACAAGACAGAAAATTTAAATAAATTCCAGAGACGGTATTCTTTATTTATAAGAATGAATCCAAACCTTGAGTGATAAATGTAACGTTCCATATTGAGCTACAAGAACAAGGGGACTTGCTACCCCCACAAAAGATATCCCATGTCAAATCCTTTGGAAGCATCCAATGAAATAGTTTCCAACCCTTGTGACTTCCCCAGTTGCTGAGATTAACATCACTTCTGGCACCTTCTCTAAGCAGTAAATTTACAATTTAATTATTCTTGCTATTGCCTGAAGTATAGTCTTTCCCCATTGCCATTTGGGCAGATAGACAGTTTCCTAACATAATGTGACTGCACCTATGGAACAGCTATTTCTATAGGGGTGACAGAATGAACTCAGATGTCCTTCTTCAATGGAAATCTGTGTTGTCAGGTCTCTCTCTTCAGTCTCAGAGAAGAGGTAATCAAAATATAGATACCTTGTACAAAGCAGGAAAAAAGATTTTCTGAGCTTTCTTCATACTAGACAAGGCATCCGTCAGCTCAAATAATCACTACTAGAAGCTATTGTGAGTATAATTTAAGGTTGTTCATACAGCCTGGTGACACTGGATAACTTTATATCATCTGACTGACATTTCCTAGCAGCTGAACTGACAAAGAAACCTTCAAGAAAGGTGTGAGAGCAAAGCCCAGAAGTCTGATGCAACTGGAGGAAGCAGTAAAGTAATTCCAGAGCTCACACCAAAATTTTATTAATATCTGTACATTTTGTTGGAGTGGATTGCAGGGTTAATTAGTAATGCTGTATAACTAATAATTAATCTCTCTAAGATTTGGCATTGTATTACTCAAAGAAAAAGATGACTTTGGGGACTGAAAATGTAGGTCACAGAAGTATGCTAAGGACATACTTCAGTGAAGTCTTGTAGGATTTCCATCCTCTGAAGTGAAAAGTTCTATCAATTCTTTGAATATTTTTTTTTCTTTATAAAGATGTAGCCTACACTAGATGGAATAGCCTTTTGCTTGTGACTCCCCCCACTGTCCCCTTTCTATGTCTATTGGGTATCTTCAAAAAGATATAACATAATTTACTCCTTGTCTTTTTGGCCTTGAATCTTTACCCACTGAAGCCATAGGCAAAATTCCTGCTGAAGAGAATAGCAACGATCAAGCTTTAAATCCCCATTATTAGACTGTCACATTTAACATCACCTTTCTTGTCTCTCATCTGCCACTGAGCACCTGGGCCAACAAGCGTTCTTCTTCATAAAGAAAGGTGCTGCTCATGTGTTTCCATCTTTGGTGACACAGATAATGAGATAAACTACACCCAAATCTCAGAGACATCTTGTCTAAATAGATCACCACTGCATAAAATTTGAACTGGGATCTTTTTGTCATGTTTTGTCACTTGTTCACTCTCTTTCAACAATATTAATCTCCAAACTAAGAATTGGGTAATAATCCTGAAGAAATCATCCCATTATAAGTTAACGGCTGGATTTTCAGTAAATGGACCAAGCTGAAGACAAGGGCAGTTAACAATATAACAAACCACAGTAATATAACCAATTTTAAGGGGATTATTGCTATCATAAACCATATTAAATGGTTTATAAAAGCAATGGCCTGGGCTTTTTTTTTTTTGAGTTATGTGAAATAGAGTAAATGAGAGACTGCTTTGTTAGGTAAGTTGCTTCCAACCAGTTTTCTAAGCATTTAGGACACTGGGAATGGTCATAGTCATGTAATGAATACTTTAAAAGCACCAGAGGTTGTTCTTTGCTCTAATAGGTGGGGGAAATAATTAACTTGTTTGTGTGATCAGATTTCAATGAAGCTGGTCTATAACTCAGTGTAGAAAAGGAGCACCAGATTCAGACCATGCTCGGTTCCATTGCCAGAGCCCATTGCTTGCCCATTTAAAAATCTCATAATCTGCCAGCCAATTACTTTACAAGGCCGAAGGAGGATGAAAGTAGATATATCAAGAGCGCTGTTCTGCACTCAGTTCTACAAACAAACTAGATCAGGAACTGCCAGGGGAAAGTCAAGCTATATGCATTTTTGCACTTTGACTACACAGTGGAAATAGATTTTACCTTATTTACTTTCAGAGAGGATGCATGTTTTCCTCAAGTGTGCTCAGAAGAATTAACACAAGATAGAATCATTTATTCAGATAACGCACGGATTAAATGCAAGTTTCTTCAAATGCAAGTGTCTTTTGAAGAATAAAAGGAACTCGTTCTCCATATCCATGCTGAAAAGGTCATCTAACCATAAGCTTAATCTAGATCTTCTTCAAAGTTCATATATTAGGAAAACTATCTGCCAACAAATATGAGAATAGGTTTTACAGATTTACGTGGTGTTCCTATTGTAAATCTTTTAAGTTCTACTACAGATTTCTATCACAGTATTCCAGTTAGGATCAAATCTATTTGTGGCATTTCAACTCAAGAAGAGTTTGGAATACTAAGCCAATCATACCAGGCTCTCTGGGACATAGGCAGAAGTTATTGGGATCATTGCAAAGGAGAATAAATATATTACCTAAAGGATTTTTGGGCTGCATTAAAAAGTTGTGCTGCAGAATGCTTCCCGTATGAAGGAAAAGCCTTTAGGCAGGTAGTGATTAGAATGGAAACTCCGGACCCCTAGGACCCTTTCTAACTTTTACTTTGACCTGACACATGACTTTAGACAAGCTTGAGCCTGTGTTTAATCAGTCAGCCTCAAAAAACACCCCAAATTTGTCCTTAAGATCTTCTATTGGAGGCACAACTTACAAAAAGCAACACTATCCATAGGAAACTAATTATTCCTTGTTTCAAGTAACACCAATTTCTTATAGAGTTAATAACACTGATCACCGCTATTGCTTAGCCAACCTGCTTTTGCCACACCTAGTTTACTTGACATAGCCTGTTATCAAAACATTTTGTGAAGTGTCTGATTGGAAACATCCTCAGCCACTGCAGGAGAGAAAAACATCTTTTCCTTCTTTTCACACGGTAAATAAAGACACTTGCATGGAAGAACACGTGGCTTGAAATTTACCTTTTCATATTCAGTAATAGATCAGAGGAAAAATAAAACAAACGTTCACAATATTACATCTCATGAGAAGTACTTTTTCTTTATCAGATGGTAGTTTGTCATCGTTAAAATGAAGAAAGACATTTTTAAAGGACTAGTTTCAAAATTAGGATGACAGAACTCTACATACACTACAGAGGTTAAACATCGACAGTATTACAGATTTTAAATATGGCTACTGTTTTCCTCACACACTTTTGTACATAGAATTCATTTTTGTGCCATTTTAAAACTCTCCATAAAAGGATTCTTCTACTCTGTTCCCCAAGCAGCTGTTCCACGTCCTTAATAGATTTTGCATATTAATAATCTTATGGTATCCATTTCAGATCTCCTTTTATCTTCGATTTCCCTCCCTTTGTGGTTCCTTAAGCTTTATACCTTCCAAGTAGTTGTATAAAACTCATGTTCTCTCATATCTACAATATAAGTAACAGTTTTGGAAAGATTAAACTAATCTGTTCTAGTTTCTTTATCATCTTAATTAAGAGCTACAGCCTTCGGCTTATTAAAATCTAGGTCCCGTGATGCCTTCCTTTATGCTGGGCTGTGCGGGACATGAGGCAAGCATTCCTCTTTCCCAGGATATGAGAAGGATGAGAAAGGATATTCACCACCAGTATTATTCCTCTCCAAGAAAGGAGAGCCACAGTAATACTATGGTCTGCCCTGTTTAGTGCACTCAGCCACAGGATGAAGGAAATGCTGCTCACATTCTTGATGGCACTTCCTACTGTCAAAAAGTCCAGCACATATCACACAATTATCCACTAGCAGCCCTCACTTTTGGCTTTACTGGTACTCAACTTCGTACTTCCAATGGAACACCCATGTGAAAGACAATTTTGCCCTCAAACACTGATCATATTCCTCTCTCTCACAAATCCCAGCTTGTTATTTGGTGTTCATGACCATAATTTTCCCCAGTCCTTCTGTTTAGTTTGCTCTGTCTAAAGGGCTATTTGCAATTTCTTCAATTGAAAGTGTCATTAGTATGCTGGCTACTTCCTCTTTTTAATCACAAAAATGGATTTAACCCCAGTACCAGCAGTACCCCTCATCCCTCACAGAGGTCCTTTCCAATTATGGACTGTGAACAGGCACATCAAATTCCCTCTTTTTGTACAGAGATAGATCTTTCACAGTTAGAAAGCTCCTTTGACTTCCTCAGTATTGATTAGGGGAGATTTGGATTGTTTCCATGCTGCATTACAGCCTGGCTATCTAACAGGCTCCCAGGCAGTGCATCTATATTTCACTGCAATCTGATTACAACAGACAACTGGCTTTTGATTCTCACTGCTATGATTTCAAGGCAACAAGCAGTGAGGAACATATGGCACCATTGCTACGGGACTAGGATATTTAAGTCTTCTAGAGAACCAGCCGACCTCTGACTTGAAAATGGTAATTTTCTGATTTTTAAAATCTCAGCAGTCTATGCTGCATAAAAACTGTCAGTTAGCTTAACAACCTGTACACATACAGCAGAATGTCTTCCAATAACACAGCCTGCCAGGAGTCACCATCTGGGCTTCCTCTGCTGAGAACAGCCAAACTGTTACACCAAGTTGGGCTAACATGGAATTAACAGAAGATTTCTCAGCACAAATGTTGGGGTGCATAGGAAGGTTTCACCTTCATCATTTTGTAGGTGCATAAATATTTCAGTTTTTATAGTGTTTCTACAGGTTCCTAAACAGCAAGAGCAAGGAGAGTAAGTTACTGGAACAAAGCAAGGTCTTTGGGAGTGCAAAGATCTTCAAGGCTCTGTCATAACCAGTGACAGCTGGTTACGTCTTCATACGACATGTTCTGGTGGACTGAAAAACAAAACTACTCCGTCCATCAGCCACTAGAAACACAGGAGCAACGGGGCCATTTCGATGGTGGGGCAAGCTCTAAGTCTTGCTTTGACTAACACAGGGGCAGCTGCTTAGCTGGTATAAACCAACTGGGTGGTGACAAAATAGACAGCTGAGGATCTGCCCACAGTCTGTTGTCTTCTCTTCCATAAGTGAAAATGTCAATGCTCCATATGCATGTGCTCCTCTACAGCAGCTATGCGAGAGAACTAATAACAAAAAGGACTCGCTCAAAGCTGTTATTGGTCCCACCCTGCCATGACTGGATCTCCAAGTGCTTGACATGCTGACTGTCCTGCAGGAAGCTCACTGAGCTGTGCACCTCTGGCAGCTGAGGAGGCCTCTGCTATGTCCTAACCAAACATTAAGAGCTTACAATCCCCTGCTTCACTCAGTTGGACAGTTTTAATTACTCCTCTCAGTCTTGGTACAAATAGATATCTCTTCTACCCTCTGTTGTCTCCAGAACTGTCTGCACAGTCCTCTGCTCAAGCTTTCTTTTCTAATTGCTTTCTGCTTGCCTTCCTGTTTATGGAATGCGCTACATGGTTCCCACATATAGCACATGGCTCTTTCTGGGTCTCAAACTCTCAGCATTCTGAGAATTTTCTAAGAATACAAGCCAACAAAGCCATTATTGCAAAGCCTCAGATTGAACCCTAGAAGGAAGGGAGCTGAAAAAAAAAAAAAATCCATTCCTTCCTGTGCCTCCCTACTGCCATCCTAAAAAGCCAGGGCAATCAAAAGGAGGAGAGAAGAATGCAACGGTGATTGCTAAACTTACATGTAAATGTGCTATTCTCAGCCAACAACAGCTTACAGCTATTTTTCACTTGTGTGCATGACTGCTTAGATAAAGCAACACTCAGGAACTTGTGTCCTGCACTTCCACTACTTTCTATGAATGTACTTTTCTGGAGAAGAAAGTTGCCTCTTTACCTGTGAAAACATCATCTCTGTGTCTGTGATGACGTGTGCAGAAAGTTTCTCTGTTGCTATCTGTGAGACGAAGGAGCTTTGGGGCAGGAGAAAAAAAGCATTAAGGATTAGCTCCGAAGATGTTAGGTCTATTTGAGAAATAAAACTGGAAGACACAGGTGTTAAGTAAAACTATTGAAAAAAAAATCTTAATTCATTTGCTTTACCCTCAATGGCATATTTGCTCAGCACATTGGAACACTGATCACTCACAATGGCCACCCATACACCGTGTTTACTGTATTCACTCAGAGTAAGCTTCACTAGAGCATTTGGGGCTTCCTGAAGGTCTGGGTTTTATCCAATTTTCCAGTTGGGTTGAACAAGGCACAAGTAGGTCAAATGATTTTTTCCAAAGTCACAGAGAAAATATATTACTTACTTAAAAACCAGAAAGCCATGACTCTCCTACTTTCAGTTTTCTTGCTAGAAAAACTTAAAGTTAGTCCATATATTCCAAACAAGAATGATATTTTGCAGAAAAATTACTACAATAAACCTCTCTAATTTGTGAACAAGTGTTTTCTGTATAATAAATAGCTATGCTAGAAAACACTGCTGTTGCTATGCCTACTTGCTGCTTTCCTCATTTCATACATACACGAGTAACATACACTGAGGAGACATATGCCAGAGAAACTAGCAATGGTTCAAATTTAGATTTTAAGCTTTAGAGGATAAGGTTTGATTAGTTAAGGAGTTGTTCAACATTTCTTAATAACAGGTACCCTGATCCCTCAGTAGTACTCCTAGACCAGAGAATATCAATAACAGAGACTTCCTCCTGAACCTTGTCGGTATAGAAAATTAAATCTATTCCTCAGCTTCACCATAAGACAAAAGGTTGTCCAAATAAAAGACTACACCTCTCCATTGTGAAGAGGCTTTATTCAGTTGAGATCTTGACAAATGGTCTTTTAAATCCACCTAAAAGAGGTATGCACTCATTCAATTGTTTGTAATTAGGACTCGTTCGATCCTGCGAGTTACAGCATAAAATACTGACACATACAGAAAAAGAAAAAAAAACTACAGTTACAACTGGTTAGAAAACCTTTGACATAAAAACATTTTACGTTTCAACATTTCATACAAAAGTCTAAATTTTAAAACAACTATTGACAAAGCAAAATAGGGAACTCAAAGCCAACTGTTGCCAGATGGAAAGCCAAGACTTCAAAGAGTTGATGGGTCCAGGAAAGGCTCACATGAGCAAACCGGGACCAAGATCAAGCAAAATAGGCAGCAAACACAACTGACAAGTTCACAGTTTTTTCTAAAAATTACATCAAAAATAGAAGTCTTCTTAAAACAAAGAAAATATGCTACCTAGCTATCCTCAAATCTTTGCTTCTTAAGCACAACTGACTTGACAGCCCTTAGTTTGCATTTGATCCTCAAGAGATTTTAAGGATTTCTAAAGTACCTACTCTTCCCTGAGGATGCTCAGCACAACACGTCACTACTAATATCATAAACAATTTGAATTACCAAGTTTACATTTTGAATACCAAGGCACTCTCAGATAACTCAGCAACACACCATTTCTGCACTAATAGGTGCAACACATTCTGCATTGGATTTTTTGAACATATATGGTGTCCACCCAATTTTGTATGCATGCATGTGTACTCTTCCGGAGCCTACATATGCCACATTGGAATCTGCAAGGGCAATCCTGACACAGACCCAAACAAATCAACTTATTCAAGAAAATGACTGCCAAAACTCTCTTCCAAAGGCCATATAACACAAAACCTCACCCTCAAAACAAATATTCAAACCTTCTCAAGAATTCAACTTACCTCCAGCCTGTGATTGTCCCTCAAAAGCCAAAAGTTTATCTGTTCTCTCCTGAAACCTGACCACAGTGCTCCTGCTCTTTCCAACCTTGTTTCTCTAAAGAAAACTTACCTCACCTTTTCCTGGTCTTTTACCTCCTACAGCTGGGCCAATTTTCTACCACTCTTTAACTGAAGCTTGGGTTAACACCTTCATTACTGGAAAGAGTTCATTGAGACATATAATGCTTAGGAAAATAAGGGCAGGTATTGAATCAATGTCCTAAAAAGTATTGCAGGTTCTAGATCTATTTGTGCCTGTTCCTTTAGGCATCAGTCTCTGTATAAACCAGAAAAGGCTGGCTCTGTAGCTGTGTTTATGATTTCTATGCCTTAATTAAACATTTCACATAATTTCAAGGACTGAAGAAGGGACTGTAAGGTATAAGTATTGCATTTATCAAGACAGTTTTGCCAGCAGGTAACAAATTTATAACTGATACTTAAAAAGTCAGATCCAGTAGTAATTTAGAGCAGATAGATTTTCACACCCTCTGATCATTTGCATAAATTCAGTCTTCTCCACCATTAGAACTGGTGTCGGTTTTATTTACGATGCTCCCCATGGCTGCATTCTGCTCTTCAGCAGTGCAAGAAGCCGCTCATTCCCCTAGCAATAATCAGTGGGAATCTTTTGGAACCCTAAACTGCTTTCTAACATAACAGAGCATGTGTGAGGTACTCTACATTGCAACATAATCTAAATTCAGATTTCTGTGTCATAGGAGGAAGACTGTTTATTTATTTACCTTATGTGAAGCTGCCACTGCAAACCAATGTATGCTTTTTATTACCTAGCTAACAGGTAGCAACATATGCTAATATTCTGTTTGCACCTGAAAGAGTCAAATTCCTAATCACAGATGGAGAGATACTTTGAAATATTGTTTTTATGCATGCACTTTTATCACTGAAGTCAATTGGGCTTCTGAGACCTTCACAAAAGATGAGATTACAATGTTCTGGGATAACTTTGACATTTTAGGAGGTTTAAGTAAGCCCTCAAACTGTCAGAGACTTTCCCAAACATTCAGGCTTGGAGAGTAAGAATGGAAATTATTTACATGAATTAAATTATGCTAGAAAAAGGCAGGAATAATAAAAGCAAAGCACACAGGAGAACCTCAGAGGGAGCTCACAGAGGATTCAAGGGGATAATGAAGGAGACTGAAGAGGAGAGCAGTTTATATATTGTTTAATTCAATAATCTAGTTTAATCCTACTGAACAATTGCTTACTTCAGGCAAACTATAATCAAATCGGGTTTCTATCAACTGGTTGCTAGGCTATAAATGTTAAGAAGAACCACTCTTACAATAATTTCAATGTTTTCTAGCCCTTACAAATAGTTACTGCCAGTTGACAGCATGAGCCACCGTTTGCCTTGTTCCTTGGCTTATTCATACAAGTTCTCCCATCTGTACTTCATGTACTGATTCCAGCCTCTGAAGTGACTCTTTGTGGAAGTACTTGAAAGGGGAAAGTTCCAAAGAGTACCACAAATTTGGAGATGAGATGGAAAGAATTGGTATGCATTAGAAAAGGTTTATTTCCTGTCATTTTTCAAGGAATGGGATCTTTAAAGGCAGGGACAGTACGAACTTCATATTAACACTCAGATCCTTGCTTTAGAAAAAATAAAGAATATAAAAGGTTAAACACAAACATGACTAATGAAAAAGGATGTCACACACAAATACAGCCAGTTTACAGAATACTTCTCAATCTGTCACCTTCTGTGGCATCTCTGTAACTTTTACACTAGCAATTATATTTGTAATTCCACACATTGAATGTAACAGAATGCACAAAGCAAGATGTCTAGGAGAGAGCATAAGGTGGCTGATCAGATTTTCCTACCCCATGCAAATTTTGTTTTACTGTTTATTAAGTTTTTTCCCAGGATCACCCTACATGGTACCTTTTTCTTAGCATAGTTTGCCAGGGTCCTCTTGGGTGACTGTGGCGATTTTACTGACTGCAGCTCCCATTTGCCCATCCTAGTGTCTGTAACTGCCTTATTGGCACATGCTGCCTCAGTCAGTCTCCAAATGTTCTAATTAGCACTCACAACATCCCCAGCAAAGAGAGAGCAAGTATCTTTTGCGGCCTTTTTAGATACCTCCTGTTTCATATGCAGGATTTATCCTCAGAAAAACTTGTGATGTCTGACCTTGATATGTATGGAAAATTTTTCCTGGGCGTGCTGCCAGACATTTTGTTTGATATCTACATTTTCTCCTTCTTGTTGTTTTATTTTTTTTTCCCTTCTGGCTTCTTGGCTTTTTTCGTAACTACTTCAGGGCTCATTATCTTTACCCAAAGACATTAGCATTACAGATCTTTCCAGTCATACCTTTTAAATATTGTTCCTAATGATATACTGTGAAAAGCAGGGAGGGAATTTCAGATGCATCTAACTAACTTAGAAACTTAAATTTCACTGATTTTCAATCAGGAAACCATGACATAGTTGTAGATTCACATGGACAATGACAATGGTATTTTACACTTGCAATTATAAACAGGACCACATATTAAAACATTTAATATAATACCATGTTTGACTCAAGGTGTTTATTTTCAATATTTTTACAAAAATTGTTGCATAGTGTAAAAAGAAAGAAATGCTTTTCCTGATCCTATACTGTTATCCCTTGAGACTTAGGGTAATTTGGTGAGAAGATAAAGTGTATTTGTTACAGCTACAAATGTCATCTGCTACATACAAGCTCATCTCTAATATCCAAACATATGTGCATATTTAAGTTCTTTTTCCCAGTCCCATTGACAAGATGAAAAAACTGATGCTGCTAATAATTGGAATTTTCTCAGCTCCTAATTGTTTACTCCTCTCAGAAAATTCTTCGAAAAAACAGTTGAGATAAAATCCATCACTGTAACAAGGTAAACCACTGGCTACTTCTGAAAGCTGAATGAGTTTTCTACTGCTTTGCAGTTTGTTAACTTCAGGAATCTTCCACAGCTTTAAAATATGTTGGCTTTAAAATATGTTGCTTTATTTACCAAACTTATGGGATAATTACTGGTTTTACCCCCATTTACACATTATGATTACATGTATCTTACAATGGTTGGTCTTGGCTTAATCTCATTCTGAGGAGTTTTGCTAAAATCAATAAGCTGCAGTACTGGTAACGTTCTGTACCAGTGACCAAAGAGATACATGAAGTACCAAACAAAAAAATCACAAAGTAACAAACCAGGACCTTGAAACATGAGGCACTGGGAAATAATATCCATCATCAGCTTGCTAATATACTTTTTATTGATGTGCTGAATGTACCATTTTATGACTCTCTGCGTCTGCCAAAAGGCAGACAACATCTAAAGGAAAGCTGGAGGTGAAAAAGAGAGAGGGGCAGACAGACAGATTTGGATGTTTGGCAAGAAAAAGTTTTGTAATTTCTGTTCTGCGGTTTAGCTTTTTCTAGGCAATTATATTAAGAAAAATGCAAACTACATACTGTGGACAGGCCTAAAAATGTGGAAATACTCCTCAAAAGGAAAGGTGGTGACAAAATATTCTGCATCAAGTTGTAGCCCAAAGAACTGCCCAGTCCCACCTCCAAAGAAATAAAGGCTATCCAGGCTGACCCCGAGCTCTTTCTGAGGACAGGAGATGCACACCACCCAAATTAGATGCTTCCAGGTCCTTAGGAGAAAAAGTAACTTTTCAAGCTTTATATATGGCTATTAAATTTCACGCAAGGCAGAGTGAAGATTTGCTCTTGAAAAAGGAGGAAGCCTTCCTGAAGCTAAAGCAAATTAGTATTGTTGACCTTGGCCCTGAGTCTGCTCCTGTTTAAGTTAACAGAAATACTCCTATGAATTCCATTGAGACATTAATCAAGCCTCTTGAAGTAAAATCAACAGCTTCATGTTAAAGAAACTTCAGGCAATGCTAGGTTTATGAAGATGCAACGTGATTTAATATTCGTAGAATCATTGAACGGCTTGAGTTGAAAGGGATCTTAAAGATCATCTAGTTCCAATCCCTCTGCCATGGCCCTGTCCAACCTAGTCTTAGACACATCCAGTGTTGGAGCATCTACAACCTCTGTGGGCAACCCATACCAGTGTCTCACCACCCTCAGAGTGAAGAACTTCTTCCTAATTTCTGATCTAAATCTAACCTCTTCCAGTTCGAAACCATCACCCCTCCTCCTATCACTACAAGCCCTCGTAAAAAGTCCCTCCTCAGCTTTCTTGTAGCCTATCTTCAGATACTGAAAGGCTTCAATAAGGTCTCCCCGGAGCTTTCTTTTCTCCAGGCTGAACAACCCCAACTTTCTCAGCCTGGCCTCACAGGAGGGATCTTCCAGCCAGGTAAGGGACAGGGACCAGAGCAATGAAACTGGGTTTTTTTTGTTTTTCAAATGGAGAAAAAAACCCCAACTAATGTATTATGTAACATATACAAAAATGTCTCATTATGCAATAAGAAAAAAATTCTCTGTCTGATTAGCATTATTAAAAGCTCATGACTGAAAAATGGACATGCAACAGCTGAGAACACATCAGCACTAAAAGCTAGATTTTGGAAGCTAGGAAATGCAGAGTTAAAGCCAAAAGTTCAATGTTAATTCTACCCCATCTGCTTTGTACATTAAAATATGTCACATGGTTTGAGTCATTTTACATTTCTTGATTTATTCAGGTTATAAGGAAAATTCTAACTAGGATTTCTCACAGTCTGACACACATACATATGAAATGAACATACTCTATTTTTGGCTTAAAGTTTCAATCTCACTGAGATCTAATAAAGAAGTCCAGTTTAAAGAAATTTGATTTAATAGAATTAGTTCTGTATATGTTTGATATTAGGTGGTGGAAACTTCACACTGGCTCAACCTGACAGGATTAAACCCTTTTGGGTTGTTTTGAATGCCTTCAGTCTGGACAGAAAAATGCCAGGTGGTTCAGATGCAACAATAGGTGAAGATGGGAGAAGTGAAGTGACTGGAACCTGATTTCCTGTGGATTTGTGTCCTTCACCTCATTAAATCCACCACTGCGGTAACTCCAGCATCCTCCAGATCCCATAACGTCCATAGTGAGCAAGAGAAGCTCATGTAGTCTGAAGCTCTGATACCAGCTGAGTAATGGTTGTGTGCCTGCTGCTGGGCAAGAGCTCAGATGCTCCCCTGGGCTTTTCCTAATTTGAATCTTTCTCCTGCTCCCCAGTAGCTGATTCTCTTGAAATTTGAAAGTATGATCCTCCTCCTTCCTTGCATATTGCAACTGGCTGAATGTGACTTGCAGGTCAGAAATGGATGAAGAAGACAGGTAAGGTCAAAGCTTACAGTTATTCATTTGGGAATTGTTCCATTTGGGAAATGATCCTATGTATGATCTAAATATGAAAACTGATGGAAGACAGAGCATCCAGATGCTGTGTAGCTTTTCATGGTGTTTTCAATAGCTCGTGTCATACACTACACATTTATCAGACAACTGCATTTTCAAAAGTATTGTATTGTATCAATCTGTGTAGCTAAGAGATTCCACCTACCAGAAAAGAAAGAGAAAAAAGCACATTGGTGTTTCATAAGTCATCCTCTATTTCCCCAGCCCACACAACAATCAAACAACATGAATTTTGAACCACTCATGGCTTCATTTAGCTTGTAACTTTCAAGTGGGTTATGAAGGTCATGACTTGAACAGAGGGAGATGTATTTTCTATTTTGGTCTGGTTTTAATTTGGGTAATCTTTCCATTAAATATAGCTATTTGTGACATTTGTTAAAAGCCTATGCTGCTAATTTAGCTTGGAAAAAAAAAAATCTAATGGAGTTGTATTGGAAGTTTTCCATAAAATTAATGTTCCAGACTTAATGGATGTCTAAGGTATCATTATTAACGGGAATATTCCATAAACTAAAAATCAGAGTCTTTGAATTGGTGATCTGATACAGTTAGATCGCAACTCATTGAAAGCTGGAACAATGCCAAAGTACCCAGGAATTCAATTTAAACACCTTATGGAGGTTAATGCTTTTACAGTATTTACTTTAATTAGTGTTTTATTAAATGCTCAATTTCACTCACATACTTGGGCAGGAGGAGCGGCCAGCCTGTGGGTAAAGCAAGTATGGCAGAGGTAAGATCATTTTACTCTCTCCACATCTATCAAAAATAGCTATTTTCTCTATGATTTCTACAGACTATGACCAGTCTATGACTGGCCAATAAAATCAGATTTTGTCCCTGTTGACTGTCATAGGCTTAGAGACAATTTCTTACTCTGTATTTTGTCAACAAAAAAAGTATTGAAGTAAAAATAAAATCTTTAAATGTACATAATTTATTTTGATTGTCATTTACAAATTAATTAAGAAGAAAAACAAATTGTTGGGCTATGAGAGATTCTGTAATCATGGCACATGTAGGGTGGCTATATTTACCACGATGTTTGGACTGTGATGACAGACCCATATGCAAGAAATGAACTCCATAAATGTTTAACCTTCCAACTCACACACCAGCTTCACAAGGCTACCATATTTAACTTTTTTTACTGTCAAATACATACAAAATGCTTTTGTTATTTCTTCACCTCCAGTGTGGAAGTTAATTCTTCCAGATGCATCTACTAGTACCCAGGAACAATAATGATTCCATTATGAACCAAAGTCAAATTTTCTACACAGAGAGAGTTCAATAGTTGATATTCTCTTGGTACCATAGGGTTCAAGAAGTGCATCCGATTATGAAAAGCACAGTCTCAGCTTCCAAATGTCACCTAACAAAAGCCTCTAACATTGATAGATACCGTTATAGTCTATTGTCTTCTACAGTGCTGTCATAGTCACCTGAATTCACTAAGGACTTTTAGTAGAACTCTGCAAATAGGTTTCATTTTGTTATGGACAGAAGAGTGTACAGACTAGAGTATGTACACATATGCACATATTAATAAATACAAGAAAGAGGAGAGAAATGTCTTTACATCTTCATTTTCAGACTGATGCACAGAGCAAAGGTGCGTGCAAGTTGTAGACCTCACCATTAGCCCAGCTGAAAAAGGTTCAGAAAAAAAAAAAGTTCAAAAAAACTTCAGAAGAGCTTCTTTTGTGGAGATGAATCATAGAATCATTAAGATTGGAAAAAAACTCTAGGACCATCAAGTCTAACTGCCAACCCAACATTACCATGACCACTAGACCATGTCCTGAAGTGCCACGTCTACATGGTTTTTGAACGCCTCCAGGGAAGGTGACTCCACCACTGCCCTAGGCAGCCTGTTTCAACGCTTAATGACTCTTTCAGAAGTGGAGCTGATCTGAAGACACCTATAAGCACACTCATGGACAGTTATCCTGAAGTAAGCTATTGAGTGACCTTCTAATATTCCTGCTATTCCCCAGTAACTGCCAATGATGAAAGAAATGATAAAGTATAAGCTCCCCGATATTTACAGTACAGAACTGAAACAGAAGAATATGCACATAGGCAATAACATGGAGTAATTAATGTGTTAAATACAAAGTTCACACACTATCTTATCCCCTAGAAACTTACTCATCTGCAAGACTGCACATACTCTGGATTTAATTCTTGTCTTTATAAATAACTTTTTTGCAGTCTTGATCAAAACACTCACTGAGCTGTATTTCCTACATCCAGTGAATTAAGGCCATACCTTCCAGAAAGGAACGAGAATGACTAATATATTCACAGTTATGAAACAAGTGTATGTTTACTGAGACAACATTTTATAAATATTTAGATACCTATTTGCCATCATGGACAAGAGATACAGAAGTTGACAAGCAAGAAAATGGAAAAAAATTAAAGGGATACAAAACTTAGCAAGGATGTTTCTACAAATTAAAAGAAAGACAAAATATGGGAATCTTTAAAAATAAAGAAGAAATCAAGAAAACAGAGCAGCACTTTTGACCTAAAACTATAAAAAACCAATATATGGTATAATAGGTAGCTGAAAAGGTAAGAAGGGAATTATTTGGATTAGACAGAAGAGATTATTTGGAATAGAAAAGGAAAAAAAAATGCAAAGAGGAAGAAAGGGGGGAAATTAATTTTGATCAAGGAACATTTACATGAAAAGGGAATTATTTTTTCACCTAAAATGCTGTAAAAGAAATTAAATAGTATTAAAAAAAATACGCAACAAAAAAACAAATCCCAAACACTAAAAAAACCCCTGCTATTACAGTCTGCAGGAAGAACCCTACAGAAAGACGGTTTTTTTTTCAAATCATTTTTATTTTCCAAAGCCTAAGCACAGTGCGTCAGAAACATTTGTAAGCCTCACTGAGAGTAGCTTCAGGCTCGGAGCATTTCAGTAGGTTTGTAATGTTTTACATAATTCTGGGAGGAAAGTGGCTAAAAAAGAAAAATTAATAGTGAGAGAAACTAATCTGGGTCAGATTTTCAGCTGCTGAAAATCAGCTCCAGTGGTACAACACCCACTTCTAACCACTTGGAATAAAGCTATGGGGATATTATAATAACTTCTGAAATCACATTGATGTCTTATTTCCTGACTGGCTCTCTGGGGACCTCAGAAGGTAAATGTATTCTTTAAAATAAAAGATAAAAAAGAGGTGAGTGCAAGAAAAAATGGCTACAAGAAAAATTACAAAATCTCAGGGTAAAAATCAGGCTCATCCACCACTGCTGGCTCCTGTAATAAAAGCATCCAACACCTACAGCATAAGGTACCTTTCCTGTAGTCTTTCACGCTTTTTTTGTTGCCTGAACAGATCTCCAGCCCAAGAATTTGACTAGAACATCAAGTACAAATTTGCTTTAAGGTCTGTCCTGCCCCAAGGGGTAGTGGCAACCAGACCTGCAACACAGTTTCACTGGTAGGTGCTATCACATGTTAATTCCTTAAGTCACTGAAAGGCTTGAAGCTCTTTGCTCAGTTCAATATTTAAAAGTACTGTAACATTTGCATTTCAATCCTCATGTTCAATGAGCCACTGCTCTAACAAGGAAGATAGAAAGATGCCTTTAAGCCATTGCACGTGATCTTCTGGCTATAAATAAAAGGAAGCATTTCTGACAGCTCTGTGTCAGAATACAGAAATAGAGCTTATTGCATTTGAGAAGCAAGATACTGCATATAGCAGGCAATTGCCACATCAAGGCCTTTAATTACAATGAGAACTGTCCATGCTTTAAATACCTCAACTTTTATAGGCCAGAGCAGCAGCTAAACGCTTAGGCAAGGCTGTAATGTTGTCTTCTAGACGTTGGCTGAGAGCCAATGCTCTTACAGCAGAGAGGAGTAATGTAGGGTAGTGAATTTCCATCTATTGACCCAAAGACTAGAAGTTCCAGCTGTAACTTGAACAGGTTGGTTATGTGGTTACTTCTCTATGAAAAAGGGGGGGTATATAAAACTCTTATCAGGCTGAAGGAGTAGAAGAATATCCTTGCCACGTTTCTTCCACCAGAATGTGCAGATCAGTCCAGACTAGAGCAGTCCAAGTCAAGGGCCCACTAGAAGGGCTTCAGGCAAGCATGGAAAAGCCTGGGTGTGAGCAGGAGTCCCAGAAGGCATTAATATTGCTGGAGGCATTGCTAGTGGTAATATGGTATCTGGTACATGTATGGTACTATCCTTCCAGGTAGGATATAGGAATAAAACGGAGAGGCTGAGCAAATAATAGAATCCTAGAATGGTTTGGGTTGGAAGGGACCTCAAACATCATCTAGTTCCAAGCCCCCTGCCATGGCAGGGACACCTCCCATTAGACCAGATTGCTCAAGGCCCCATCCAACCTAGTCTTGAACACCTCCAGAGATGGAGCATCCACAACCGCCCTGGGAAACCTGTGCCAGTGTCTCGCCACCCTCAGAGTAAAGAATTTCCTTCTAATTTTCAATCTAAATGTTGCATTTATCAGCATAGCATATAAAAGGTAAATGGTGAGGCCGAAAAGAAACTAAGGGTGAGGGTTAATAGGATTCTTGCTATTCCATGGCATAGTAAGTCTGGCAGCTTCTTGGGTAGATGATGTTTAAAATATTCATCCCTCTAAACCACACAAAAATCCCTGCCCTGCTGGTGGCCTTCTTGTATGTTTTGTTATTAGCAGTGGTGATTTGGCCCCAGGCAAGGTATTTTAAAGCAACCCTTGTAAGCTGGATGCCAGGGAACAACAGAGACTGAAAAATCTTCTTCCAGATAGACAAAATATATCTAATCCTATAATAGCTAGCATGAGGTGTTTGGCAGACATCCCAGAGTGAAGGACAGAGCTGATCAATATTAAACATTCACAAGTAAGCCAACAAGAAAAACAGAGGAGGTAGCCACTGTTTTGCGAGAAGAGGGAATGCTCAGGCTAAGGGAAGCAGAGCTGGTACTTGAACATTATCTCAGTTAAATGCAGATTTTTTCATTTGGATTGTATAGCTGTTGAACATGATTAACTATAAGCACAGATTTCTACTTAACTGTCTCACAAGGCCTCTCTGGAACACAGCTTTTGCCAGAGCTCTTCAAATTCCACAGCTGAAATATAACATTCTTTAAAAAAAAACAGCTTTACAGATATTCTTTTAATAAGGTTATCTTATGGATTTTAATCTACATCCCTTGTGTAAAAGCAAAGAATAAAAGAAGAAAAAAAAAAAAGATAGCAACCTGCCTCACAGGACTTGAAAGTTTGCAAAAGAGAAGGAAAGTAAAAAGTCGATTAAAGAAATATATTCCCCATCAAGCTAGCATATCCCAATAATACGTATCTTTTCAACTGCTGTTCCAATAATTCCATTTACCGAGCTTCAGAATAGGATCAGTTCTTAATTCATTCACACAAGGACACAGTGGCCCAGGCCATTCTAAATCCCCAGAACAGTTTATGATGTCTGTCACAATTAAGGTCATCTGTGCTTTGAATTTAGTTCTCCATTCCCTAGGCTTTCAAGCCTTTCATTCAAGAAAACCCATTCAGAGCTGATCTCTAAATCTTAATAAATCAGAATTTCTTTGACACGTAACTGGTTTAGACCTTACTGCTGTGCACAAGAGCTAAAATGAGAGCAAATGTAAATGCATATTACATCAAGTGCTATGAAGTTGGCTTGTAAAACTCTCAAACATTCTTCCTACACACCTGACTTTCTACACTTCATTTTTTATATGCCCTTAATTTAATCTGAAACCTGAATTTTACCTACATTCTTCTAATCCCTCTGTTTCTAGTGTCCTGAATGCCAGACTCATGTATTTCAGACGCATACCTTGCATGCAAAGAAAGAATATTCAAATAACACTTCAGAATGTCAGCCAAGCATATTTCCTTTCAAACTCATCCTCAGTTCATGTTTCTTTTGCACTCCTCCTGACTAAAACATACTTCATTTCTCTTGAGCTTTTCAAAGAGAAAGGGAGTGTCTGGGAAACCCGGAACGTCTCTTACCTTATCAGGAGTCTTGGTGTGAGGCAGCCTCTCCACATTTGCTCTTAGCAGCAACAGATGACAATTAACTGTGCAGCATA
This sequence comes from Eurystomus gularis, assembly GCA_013400335.1. Taxonomy (NCBI): domain Eukaryota; kingdom Metazoa; phylum Chordata; class Aves; order Coraciiformes; family Coraciidae; genus Eurystomus; species Eurystomus gularis. The sequence continues at coordinate 94,942 of VZZY01023848.1, read as the reverse complement.
TTAGAAAGGGCAGCTGTTTTAGGATGCTCATCTCCAGCTGCTGGTGTAAGGAACAGCCTTACAATTTCCTCCTCATGAATATTTTCCACACTGTCTGGGGGTGACGGTCTTTTTACAAAATACATATGATTTTCCTGCTCACTCTTGCCCAGTAAAGGGAACCAAATTAGAAGGCATGATCCAAACAACAGACACTTTCTACATAGCTGTTTTCTGTAAAGATCATCTTGTTTCTATTCACTTCATTTGAGCTGAATTCCCCTCCAGAGGGTAATAAGACTCCATCCCTAATCATGTAACTTCTATATAAAGGTAAGGTTTAGTAGAAGCCTTAAAAAACTCCCACCATCTACTATAAAGGTCGCTTTGTAAGAGAGAAGTTTTCTGTAGTAACTAGTAATAAGTAAAAGATACTTCTCTAGCTTTCTTCTGTGCTTCCTATCTACACTTAATTCTATTATATTAGGAAAAAATAAGAAAAATAATCAATAAACCCTTAAATCACATAGGAACAGAGGCAGACAAGTGAATGTAAATTAATAGAGTCCATGCAATTCCAAAGAAAATTCAAAGCGACTAAGCAGAATCCAAATCATTTTGTTGCTGTGTGTCTTGGTGAATGATAGCTCTGAGAAGGAAATTCCAGCAAGATTTGTCAGTTAGTCAAAATGAATGTTTGTAATTATAAAATGAAGTGAGTTTTAATTCAATTGTCTCAAAATAGAAAACAGAACATAAATACAAACTTGCATGGGAGAAACTGGAGCCAGAAAACAAATCATGTTTGTTTACAAAGACTCCAAAGAGATCAGGGTATTTAAAATATGCTCATCTGCAGGAGCTTGGGAATCGCAGGTGATTTTTATTGACATTTCCCATAGAAATAATAGATGGAATGTTAGAAGCTTTAGTCAAAGACTCTTCTAATCCCCACATTCCTGTTTCACCTGAACAGACAAAATTCATAGCCAGATACAATTGCAGTCATAGTGCTAATTAGTGGAATAACTGTCCAAACTCCACATGGAGCTGCAGAATTTAATCCAAAGCAATAAACACCACCTAAAGACCTCTTAAAGAACATGACTATAACTCTGCCTCTCTAAGAGCCCAAGTGTTGGCTATTCCGGGGGTGACACAGTTTACTCTGCTGGGTTCCATAGCATTCTACTCAGCTAAGAAGTGCTATCAATTCATAGATAAACTGTACGTGACCTTTGGAAAACAAAAAAGGCTACACTCCCACTTCAGCAATCATCTTAGCTCATTGTGTGGCATATCTAATAATCAGACTGCAGATAGTACCCAAATGGCCTCTTTATTCCAGACCATTCCCATGACTTGCCTGGGTCATTAAGGCTTCTGAACAACTCTAAGAAACACCCTCTAGCTCTCATAGAGGGTCTCTAGCTTCCAGTTGTGACTATTATCACTTTGGCATCAGTACTGAAGGTGTATCTTGCTGCTAAGGGCCAGTTCAGAAACTGAACTTTCAGTTCCCAGTAAATAGCTCTCAGTAGGACAAGGCATATCCAGTCTGCTGAGCTCTTAATTATAAGTCTTTCTGTACAGGTCAACAATAACCTTAAAATTCCCTGAAAGAACAGGCAAAAGCAATAGAATAACTCCATGAAGGTATGGCCATAGGACCTCCTAACTATTTTCCATATACGTCCTTTCAACGTAAGATGGACTGGGTGTTTCAGGAGCCCAAGATCATGGTGAACATAGTTGGTAAGACTTGGGAACAAGAGCCTGGAGAATGCCTGTGAGCAATTCACATACTCAACAGCTCAAAGCAACTTGATAGGATGTCTTTCAATGTAAGATGGGTGAAACCACCATCAGTTGAGATCACCAGTCAGTTCTCAGTCTCCTGAGACATTAATTGCAACCAAGGGGCCAATGCAGCTTAATTGCCCTTGTAAGGCTCATAAATGGCCAGCAACATGTTCTCAGAGAGCTCCAATTTTGATGAACCAGTCTTCTTAGTACTAAACAGTCAGTGGGAAGTTTTAACCAGCTGTGCAGTTACACAGTGGCTTAGGAAGCAGACAAAAAAATAGACCAGGAAACAGAAATTTGCAAATTACTTCAGGAACTCATAATAATAAACAATACAAAAACTTCAGAAGTTACATGACAGAGGATTTAAGCTGCATAGGCAAGTTCTGCATTAGAACTTGATCCTCGGTTCCTGAATGTGAAAACCTCTGACAAACTCTGCCAGACCTCTGAATATTGTGCTGAACAGCAGGATGAGGCATGCCCCAATAATCCTCATCTTTATTCTCATTAGTACTCAGCATTGGAAAAAATTATCTGCAATAGTAACATCATATGCAAACAAAAAAAAGTCAGAGAATCATACTCTGAAGTATGAAGTACTTGTAATACTTCATACTAAGTAATGAAGTAATGAAACAGAAGAGATCACTATCTTGAGCTCACAAAAAATAAACACCAGGATGGACCTCTGCTTATCGCTGCCATGTATGGAAAACTTCATCAGGCTGTTTTCTCCCACTAATGCCCCCTCGTGGTCCTTGGAATTCTTGCAGAATTTTTTTCATGTCCCTAGTATACTTTCCTCTTCCTGGGAACCTCTCTTTCACCTGATTTCCTTATGTTCCACAGATTCCAGCCCCTGGACTTCATACAAAACAATTACAGATAGTTTTCTTCCACTGCTCTTCTAACCTGCAGCAAGCCATCTGCTCTGCCTGTCCATAACCTCCTTCATCCCTTCAGCTGAGGAAGCTGAAAGGCAAAGCCTCCCTCATCTTCTGAGAGACCCCTACTGCAGCCTCATTAGCCACTATCTTCAGAAAGATCTGCAGATCCCTTCAGAAGAATTCAAGTACTTCAAAGCTGCCTTTGCCAACAGCATTTGAGGGTCTCCACACATTTCTGGGATGTATTTTTTTCAATCACAGAGCCATCTAACTTTCTACTATCCCTCCACCTCATGGTCTTTGAAATACTCATAGAAGACCTACACAGATTATTGTACAATAAGGCAAAGCCTGTTCCCTACTAATTTACTAGGATATTGGCCACTGGATCCTTCTTACCTTTTTAAATTTCTATTAATGAATTTGTATGGTTTCCCAGAAATCAAGTCAATTAGGTGAAATACACGGAACATTCCTACAGCTTCATTATCAGGAAAATCTCATCTATATATTGCCCATGAGAGCTTGCAACCAGTTATGTCTTAGACATATTGTGCTATTTGACTCAGTCACTGATAACTAATTATTTAATTGCCATCACAGAAAAATGTGTAGCATTTGTCAGCTATGCAGTAAATACCCTCTAGTGTTTGGGATTTTTAGTTAGCATAAATGCATTTTTTTTACACAGCTGACACATCCTACAGTAAATAAAGATGTAAGTTTAATACAGTGAGGTTAAAAGAGAGAATAAAAGCTTGGAAAGGGAAAACAAAACATTGAACAACAGAGATTTATGGGTGAGGGTATATCACAAAGGTCGTGTCAAGGAAGTTCTCTATCAAATCGTTATTACCAAGGTGTAATAGCTTTATGCAGAAGCATCCTGCGTATCCAATTGACATTCAACATTCTGTACTTTGACCTAGAAGTCAGGATAATATTCATCTATTTTATGAAATTACATTTTTATATACCCTCTTTCTGACTATCTAGATTTTCCTCAATGATTTCTGTAACAATTTTATATCATTGTAGGTTTTGTTGTAAGAAGGTAGCACTGATGATCTTCTCTTACCAGATCACGAAACTGCTGTGATAGCAATGACTTAAGACTCAGAAGCATGATAGGAACCACCAAATACTGTCAAAGACCCATAGACACTAGGAAAGGTGCTGTGACTCTCCTTGAGTCCTGGAACCTAGCAATCAAATAGCTCAAGGTTCACTATTGCTGCTGAAAATTGCAATAGTTTAAACATAGAGTTTATAATGACTTAACTTCATAAATTACCGTATTTATAAGGAAAATATCACTCAGATTCTTAATCATTGCATTCCACTTAAGAGTATAAACAATAGAAACGATGGGCCATTAGAAAATAAGGTTTTACCTCATATAATATGTCAGCTTCCCTTGAACTTCCCTTGCAAACACAGAGTTGTATTTGATGTTTGAAAGGCAGGCTGGCTACCAGGGTCAGCTCATTGTCTTCAGACACCTAGAGATTCCTGGTTTTCCAAATTTCCTAAATTTCATTCACCATGAGGCCCGGCTTTCTGTCATCTGCTCCCATTCAGTGGATTGCTGTCTAACCTTCACTAGTGAAGAAAATATTTTTATCAGGAAAAACAGTGCTAAGGGGTTTTTCAAGTCACAGGCAATTTTGACTCATTGATGTAGTCATACGTGATAGCTTTTCCAATTAAAATATTCTTAATACAAGATTTTTAATAGTCTTTCTTTTACTGTAGCTTTCAGAATATTTTAAATGTGCCTCATTGCACATGGAGCAAGATTTTTCAGCTCCTCATAATTCATCATGCCTGAAAACATATTATATGAAAGTGATTTGGTAAATTAAAAGAAAAATCACACTTCCCTCAAAATGTACCATAAATACTGTCAAATGTGCACTAAATGCTGACTTTCTACAGTCTGTAATTGTACAACGCAATTTGTACATCGACTCATGACATTTTCAGAATAGTACTAAGTACAGCAACAACATAGAGGCTTTTTTTGGAAGATATTTAAGAGAACTGATGACATTACAATGTAGGAAAGGGGGTGAAGAGACCTGAATCTCCAATACGCTGGAAGATGGATCGGGGAAAAGTAAATATTAAGCATTCTAGTCCTTAAAAGCTGCCCAGGGATGTCTTTAAGGAGCAGAGATACTACCAGTGTGCCCCACTCCTGCTTTCTCGGTGAGTTTAAAAAAGGGAAATTGTAGCATGAGTCTCTTCTCATGCTAAAAAAAAAAAAATAAATTGAAAAGCTAATAAAGAAGTCAATAGGCAAAATCAAAAGCCATTTTAGGCTGGAGCTGGCTTTTAGGAAATGGAGATGCTTGTGACAGTACTTCATTTGTACCTATCAAAGCAGTAGCAATGGATTTTACCCCATGTGTGCTCCTGATACAGAACTCAGCACATTGCCAGTACAACAAAAAACACGGTGCTGATTTCAGAAAAAGAGTAAAAAATAATTCAACCTCAAACTTGTTGATGTTTTAATCAAATTTTCAGCAGTTCGCACATGTACATTAATTTTGTGGGTACCTTCTTCTGCTGTACCAAATAACAGATGTAATTCCTGCTGTGAAAGGAAAGTAGAATCCAACTTTAACCATGGAGTTATCATTCCCACATAATACAGTATGAATTACTGACAGGCTAGATCAGCTGTGACAGGGGGAAATTGTAAAACATTGTTATAAATTACATTTCTCATGGACCTTTGACTTTTCTACCTATCATGTGATCATTTAGTCCAAACTTTGCTTTCTAATTCATTTCCCTGGTTGTGCAGCTATCATTTGAAATCTGAGTAGCTTCAAGGGAAACCTTTTGAAAGTAAAGCAGGATAATCACACTTTTCTTTTTCCTGCCTCTCCACCTGCCCAAATGAAATTGTTTTTCTTCTTAATTCTAGCAGAAACCCAAAAGATGGGAACGTCTACTTTGGACAAATGACTGACTGCCAATTTACACTATATCACACATTTTGGATATAAAACTAATTATATCATATCATCTTTAAGAGCTATTTCAGAAATTCTTTCAGAATTTTAGGAATATGTTGTCAATAGTGGTTTTCTTCACTTATTAAGCCTCTAGAATTGCAATTACATTACTTGGAGACTTTGACCTGTTTGCCATTTTAGACTGAACTCGGGGGTGCCTTTAGAGGTATTCTTTAAATTGAGAAAAAAAGAAAGACAGAGGAAAAAAAAAGAGAAGGGAAAATGCAAAAGTAAAGGAAGGAGGACTCTGATGTGCAAATGTTTTCTTATATATATAGATACCTAAATCAAAACTTAATTTTTCAAATACCAAATCTGGATAGAATTGATCTATGCAGCATATCGCCAGAGATACCATTGAAGAATGACCTAACAGGTACTGAATTCTATTAGTCAAGAACAGACACCGGAACAGAAACAGATTTAAACACATCTGTAAATCAAGGTGACACATGCAACTGTTGAATCCATTCCAATTCATTGAGCGCCAGCTCAGTTCTATTTATTCTATGTACTAATTGCTTATTTACTGTTTAATCTAGGTTTTTTTCCTCACTAAAGCTCTGGAATGGTCAAACTACAGCAACTTATAGAAGCTTGGAATAAAGTCCAAAATTATTATTGATCAAAAGATTCTTATAATACTTAATATATCTTTAATAATGTTGAGAGATACATTATTTTCCAGTGTGATACTTTGGTGGATAGATCAAGCTCAGAAACCTAAGGTGAAAGAGTAGCATTTAAGCTAAATGATATTGCATGATCACACCATTTATTTTACAAAAGATCTTTCCTATTAATTATCCTTTGTTCTGCAAACTCAGAAGTACCTGCTCTCCTACACAGGAGTGTCAAGCTAGCTGAAGCTAGCTTAGGCACTTCTAAACCGATTGCAAATTAATTGAAGATACTATATACCTGATGTTTTAGAAATACTATCAATACCTGTTCCAGAATAAAACGACTTTTAGTTTATCCTACCTTAAACTGGATTTTTGGGGAGAGGAGAAGGAGATGAAACTATTTTCATTGTGTCTTCTAGATTTTTATCTGAGCATTTCTAATTGTTGTGTTGGAGGATCAACCAGAAAAAATATTTTGGGTGGAAATAAAGTACTCCTCAGCCTGACTTCATGAGTGAGATCCTTATAACAGCTCACACAAATAGAATTAGATCGATTTACACCCCACAAGAGGTGACCAGAGACTCTGAGATGGTGACTTTGGATCAGGACAGGTAAATTTACAGTGGTGTGAAATACACATTCAAGTAGAAAGTGATGGCAATTCCATCTGGCTGAATGTGTCTCTCTAATAAAGCTGTTTTTTCAGTATTAGTTTCATGTTTCCTTCTCAGTGCAGGTTGTACACTGATTATATGTTTCTTCTCAAATATTGGTTGAACTGCTGGAATTTGATCAGACGGTTGATGTATTTGCTGGTCCAGCAAAATGAGCTGAATATAATCAACACAAAATCTCTCTCTCGCTTTTACATTCTCATTGCTCAAAGGTCCTTCAACTAGAAAGTGTGGCTTGCTCTTTATTTAGCTTTGATTTCTTTTTCTTTGGGGTTAGATGACATTTTTTACTGCCTGACTGGGAAGGGATGCATTCAGGCATACTTCTAAAACCAGCGGATATGTACATTATAGTAAAGCACTTAAGTACATAGCAAGCAAGAACATTCCAGGTGCAGAATAAAAAGCACGGCAGGAAGCATCTATAAGCAGATCTTATAGGATGATTTATTTTTCTACACCATTCAATGTTAAAAATTGCCCTCCTGGCAGTTTGGCAGAGGGCATGTTGGGATGATGTGTTCTCAAAAGAAACCTAAAAAATTAAAGGCCTGCTTCACAACAATTTTATTTGGCAGAAGTGATTTGAAATATTTGTGAGAGACTTGGTTCAAGTATGAGAAAAAGATGCTATCAATCAACTTAGCACTTGCCAGACAACAATTCTTTTTTTTTTTTTAAATAAATAAGAATCCAAAACATAGAGATAAATTTTGATTTTCCCAAGGATGTACCACATTATGTGCACTGCATGTGTGATTCCAGATGTGTCCACAAAACCAAAAGGCATTGCCAGGAGCATTCTTGGTCTTTAATTTCTGGCTTTTCTACAAGTAGGACATAGTAGGGGATAGGATTCGCATGCAAAGAAAATGTGATTCTACAGTAACCGAGACCAAGCCAAGAGTCAACCTTCTTTACAGCAAGCTGTGCTTATTGTTTTGTTTGCCAGATGCATGAAACATGTTTGGAAGCCTCCAGAGATACAGAAAAGGGCTTAATTTGCTTTCTTGAAAGAGAATATGTTGATATGAAGTACTACTTATCAGTTCCCAAGCAAAGCTTTCTCTGTTACAATGGCAAAGGTAACATATTAGTAGTAGATTCCACTTTCTATGTCAAATTTAGGAAAGATGCTGATCTTGTGCCAGCTGAAAGACCAACAACATTACTAAAAGACTTAGTCCAGTTCTACATATGCAAACAGTCAGTGTCCCTGCTTTACTTTTACCAGGTACGCCTTTAGCTGTGATGCCTTTGTAACTTCATAATGCATAAAACTGAAGTATAAAAAGTGTTTACAGAGGTTATGGTACCCATTTTAGGAAAGTAAAAGTAATAGCCAATTCAGGAAACGCTATTTTGGACAAAGGCTATTGAACAAATGAAATGACAGTACGTTACCAGCTAAGGACAATTACCAAGTATTATGTTTTATTCATGCAATTTACTGATGTCTTTGACCAGTCTGACATTATGAAGATTGAGTCAGTCAGAATTTATAGACAACAAGCAGAGTCAATGACAACTTGCCTCGTTAAGAAGAAATGTTGGATCACTAAAGAAATATATTCAGTCATTTGCTTGTCAAATCCTGTTTTTTAAAAATACCATGAGCTGATTTCTCCTCCTAAGTGCATGGGCTTGGCATTTATTGTGGCCTCCTTGTTTTCCACTTCTGGCTGGAATTGGCAGCATGATGGAAATACCGGCTCCCGTATTTCCTCTGTAAGGAGCCATGGGGAACTTAAGAATGTGCAACCACACACATGACCACAGCCTCCTCTCTGAACTAAACCATCACATCTTGATATAGAAATTCACTGAAATTCCATGTTTGAAACGAAACACTCTAAGGAGCTTTCTTATATTCCCATTATTACAGATGGTCTTTCAAGTCAAGGAAGCAATCAGGGAGTCAGGTACTTTAGATATAAAGGGGTCAGGGAAGAGCCCTCAAATATATTTGAGGATGTTGCATGCAACCTATTTTAAATCAATACAAACTTGTCAGAATGATTTCTGTTTATGCATCAAATAGCTTATTCATAAGAACTGCAAAAACTAGGATCACCTCCTCTCATGCCTTTCATATTTTTGTAACTCCCTAAAACATGAGGGTTTGGGTACCAGGAGTGAATTTTATGACATCCAGAATTATTGGATAATATGAGTTCCGTGCATTATTACATTGGAAAACATTAAAGTTGGCACCAAAAAAAGGATTGCCAACACAAGTATCTCCAGATCTTGAAATCAGATAAATCTATAAACAAGACATGATAGGTCAAATATACTGACTAAAAGTAAAAAAAGCTTCTGCAGAGTAACAAAAAAAATACTGTGGTTGTCTGTGTGATGACCTATATGATAACACCTCATCTGATAAATTAATCTTTGCACAATCTTGACCAGTTTAAATTGGAGATAAAGAAACCCAATATGATACATGACCATACAACAGCACGTCTTGTCTACCCAAATGAAAAGCTTTTTATAGAATTAGGCTTTATTTTCATTTACAATTGTGGCATTTAAAGGCATATACATCATATAAATAATAAAAGTATAGATTTGTGTCTGTGTATATATGTATGCTCTGTGTGTGCTCATACATCATGAGCTGTACTAATCAAGCACATGGAGTATTTCAATGCCTAAGAAACCCTCTAAAAGTCAACAATCAGTTTAGCAACGTGGATAATTTTAATAGACACATCACTTTAGAACAAGTCTTTACCATCTGTTCCGCCCTCTAATTACAAGTGCAACAAGAATATAATCCACAATTGCATCATTAAAAAGACATAAGGAATTTAATGTATGTCTCTGCTCCCCTTTAGCGTAGCATGCATCTGTTATGTTTGCCTCATTCTGTAAACCCCCCAAAAAAGCCCAAGAAAATTTTAATAGATAAAATCCTCCCCATTTGCATTTTTTCCATAAAAGGCATTATTCATATAAGTAAGATTACTGAACATATGTGGAATGCATCTGAACGCAAGTGCCTGCCTGTCCCCTATAAGCTATTCTTACATATGCACTTACAGAAGACTGCAAACAATCCCTCTAGGTATCTGGCCCTATCAATAGACAAAGTGTTCTCAGATCTTCATGACTCATGAGCAACTGAATCAGTAGATCTGAGCCAGCTTCCATGCAAGCTAATAAAATAATGTGCTGAATGTCCTTAACTGCTTCAAGGGTGTTGATTCAAGAGAATGAAGAATTAAACCAAAATGCCCGATTTTGAAAATTCTCTGAAGTTGCAGGAAATACATGGGTGTCTAATTAACAGGAAAAAAATCCCTAATCCTACCAGGAATATACTTCTGCAAGTCCTTAACTAACTTTCTTATCAGACCTAGAGATCTCATAAGGCTTAGGCTCTCAAGAACCTAAAAGTTGAATCATCCTTCAGTAAAAGAGGCAACTCAAGATCATCAAGTTAAATTTAAGACATCACCACGTACATTAACCCAGTTTAGGCTTTACCACCTGTAAAGCACTACTAAACTTGGAAATTCGGTCAGATATGGCACCTGCTGACACACTTTTGACTGCAGGACAGATATGTTTTTAAATGTGGAGTACTCATTCCCACATAACCGTGGTGAGTTTTAAACATGTTCTCCATGAAAACATAAGATGTACTAGAACATAAAGGTTCTTTCAAGCCTCCCCTTTTCTTTGAGGGTGCTATGTTTTAAAACTCATCAAGAAATACTTATTTTGAAATAAACTATGCAAAATAACCATGCAAAGTGTATTTTCTGCCGTGCATCAGATTGAAAAAGTTGAAAAATCAAGCACACAATATAGGGAATGCTAAAGATAATGTTGCTACAGCAACTCACCCACATCACAAATTGTGTATTTTTATTATGTTCCTTCTACAACATAAACGTAATTTAATAAGGAAGAGATTTAACAAGAAAAGTAGGAGGAGAGAAAACTGTGAATAAAGTCATCAAGTCGCAACTGGAATATGCCCCCTATATTACAGTTTTATTCTTGAAAAGGACATTGTGGAAGTTCAGAGATTTTGAGATCAATTTGTTCAGTTGACAAGTTCTAGTAATGCTGGTTGATTTTCCCCTTTAATATCAGCCCTGAATATTCCACTGGAATGCAGTATCCAGCTGGGTTCCTTTATTTTTTCTCTCTTTTCTACATGTTTTTCATTCATTCATACAGCAGCAAAGCCCGCACAACACAGAATACCTTCAGTTACTTGTGTACCATCTTGCGTGCTTTGGGGAAAAAAACTCATCACTGCCTTTGTAGAAATTAATAATTAAATTTTTCAAAGGGTAAGAATACAGCTCTACTCCTTTTAAACATATTTCCTAAATAACAAGATGATCAGACTTAAGCTTTTGCATCTATTCAGTGGAGTTTCAGGTTTGCTCCTTAATGTCTTACTGAGAATTTTGTCATCAGAAACAAGATAAATAATAATTTAATATCAGTATTGAATTCATAGTAGTCTGGAGGATCTTTTTTAGCTATGCTTCTGCAGTGAAACCAGTTTAGACTGTGTGCAACTTTATAGGACACTGGAACACACATTTCTGATAAAATTTTAAAAGGAACTGCAATACACACAAAACAGATGTGCTTTGGAAATTTGGCTGTTTAACTACATCCTCTAAAGTAAAGCCAAAGACTTCTGAGAAAGTAACCTCCATGTTGGTGCACAGTCCTTCTAAAATCTTATGTTTTGTTCTTCGGGTTAATCTAGTTCTCTTCTTGGATTTATGATCTGGTAGAAATAGCATACCTGCAGCTATGTCCACAAAAGGACACCCTTTTAGATCTATCTCAATAGCTGTGGTGATCTATGGATCTTCCTCCTTCCAGTCTGCAGTTGAGAACACACAACCAACCCGTTTAAGAGCTAACTTCTTCCTGGAAGGCTTAGCATGGAAGCTTCAAATGCTCAAGTCCATCTCATGGTGCCTATGCACTGTCATGTCAGGTCCCTCCTCAGCCTTTCTGTGGGACAGGACACAAAACCCAGAGGAATTCAACACATAGTTCTTCCATGTCAAATCAAGAAGACAACTCATTTTCTTTCCTTTATCTCCCTCTCCGAATCTATCTTATTTGAAGATAAATTGAGATAATACCAGTGCAGTTCAGCTTCATGTTTAAAACACCAGCGTGTTTTCTAAAGCTATATTAATTAATATTTGATTGACAAACTTCATGAGACAAAAAGCACAGGAGACACATCAGCATTCAATAATCAACTCTCCCCACTTTTCAGAGCCCTCACTGAATTGAACAGCATCACCAAAAGGAAATAGAGATTGCAGATGTACTGAGAGCTGGGTCCATAATTTTCCTAGTGATAGTCACTTATACTATGCAATTCCATAGAGGCAGAGAGCAGAATATTTCTACATCTCTGGTGAAATCTCTTTCCTTGTAAACATGATATGTTAAAATATTGTATTTTAATGCATTCAGGGGAAAAAAAAAAAAAAAAAAAAAAAAAAAAAAAAGGAATGAAGCACACCTAGATTAAACAAAAGCTCACAAAGCTTAGACATTACAGGAAAGCCAAAACACCAGCAGGTGTTCCTCCTCACTTTGTACTCCAGCCCAGTAAAATAAACTACCAGGCTACATGGGAGAAAGTGTGAGTCATTGAACATTGTAAATTTTCCTAATGTATCACAGCTACAGAAACACCTGTGCTAAACACAGTAACTTTGTGCTAATCCTCTGTGAATATTTCAACAGCCCTTCAGTGTTTTCTTGCCTTACCAGCATGCTGGGGTGGTCAATGTTTTTCTTTCTCTCCCTCTCCACACGCTTCCAACACTTGCAGGTCTGAGCTCAGCTGGGGTGCCTGACCATTGCCTGGCCCCTGCAGATCTTCTGGCCAGAAGCTTCCCCAGACATGTCAGCCAGCCTGCTCAGAGGACAAGACTTTAACGCCAGAAGAGCCGGACTAAAACACCCTTCACAGAAACCTCAAGGCCAACATTAGCATTTTGCTGCCTCTGCTTCAGCCCAGCCAGACATGCGACTATGATGCTGATACCTTTTACTGTTGCCCTTTTATTTCATAGTGTAAGAAAATGTGTTACAACTCAACTGGGCAACAATCCTGTGCTTTAAATCAGCTGCTTCTGTAATGTATTCAAAGCAACGTTCTCATGCCATCCCTTGTGTTGATAAAGGCCAAAGAAGGAAAGCAGGTAGAGGTTGACACCACTCAAGAGCACCAAGTGAATTACAGGGAAAAAAATGGTTTAAAACCACAGGATAATGCCTCACTAACTTTGCTGTGTGTCACACACCAACCTCACCTTTATATCATCATCCTTTCCAGATGCAGAGGGAAAAAAAAAGCAACCTACCTGTGTGAGCCCAGCAGTGCTTTGTGTGGGTATGAGGGAGGAGACAGACCTTTCGGACTCAGGAGCCTCCCCAGCCCATCTACCATCAATTAACTTGGCTATTTGATAATGAGCACAATCTGGGCTTGCCATTAAAGATCAGTTAAACCCTATACTCAGGATTTAAGCAAATTTCCCACTCTAGGGATTAGGACAAGCTTTGCAGCCTTTCAGTACTTAAAGGAGATCTAAAAGAAAGATGGGGACAGACTTTTTAGCAGGGCCTGTTGGGACAGGACAAGGGGTGGTGGTTTTAAACTAAAAAAGGGAGACTTAGGCTAGATAGAAGGAGGAAATTTTTTACACTGAAGGTGGTGAGAGCCTGGCCCAGGTTGCCCAGAGAGACTGTCAATGCCGCATCCCTGGAACCATTGCAGGTGAGGTTGGCCGGGGCTCTGAGCAACCTGCTCTAGTTGCAGATGTCCCTGCTCAGTGCAGTGGGGGTGGACTAGATGAGCTTGAAATGTCCCTTCCAACTCAAGCTATTCTGTGATTCTATGAATTCAAAGGGCAGAGGCAGTTTCTGGGCTGCAGGCTGGGTTTGGTCTGACAGGTGCTACCCAGTTATGCTGCACCAGCTCCTCACATCACAACCACCACTAATCCCAGGCTAATAAACTGACAGGGGCTAATAATCCTAACAGCCTGGTGCATCTGAGGGGAGCACAGTGGGGAGGGAGAAATTAAAAGTATACACAAATCAAGGATTGTAATGCTGCTGTTTGTAAATAGATTACATGCAGCTAAAGTGCAGTTTATTGCACCACTGACGGGGTTGGTGCTGAGAATGAGCAAGGAAGTCAGAAGCAGATTTCTTACAGCTCGCAAACTTCACAGTTTACATGTCAGCTCTTTCCTAAATTCAGGCTTTACATCAAAGAAAGCTATAGTTTACATCAGTCCAAAAAAACGCCCAAATTCTGCACTTGCAGAACCAGTAACCCCCACTCTTAGGAAGGTTTAATTAAACATCATGAGGGCTTGTGATTAGTTCCCTGCTTTGCTCCAGCACCAACACAAGTCCAGCCCTATACACTGGGCACTGCACATCACATACAACAAGGAAGAGGTTTCTGTCCTGCAAGGTCCACAGCCCAAATATAAGTCAACAAACCCATCTCAGGAATTTTGAAGTTAAATATTAAAAACGGATGGCACGATTTCCTATCCATTTCCATTAATCATTTTCTCGGTTAATTTTTAAATGAAGTGGGACACCGAAGACATTAACACAATCAGTAAAGATAAAAATTGCAGTTGAAATAAATATTCCACACTGAAAAATGTATTTCTTTGTGCAATATGGGTACATTTTAATTAGAATAAGCACTATGTAGACATGAAATGGTATTTTTTGCCAGTGGGGGGGCAGATGTTCAGAGCTATCAAGTGTAGAGATGAACTAGATAAGCCACAAATGTCACTTTTATAATTAACTGTGTGCATCCCACTTTTTCATTAATAAGTTGTCTATAAGAAAGCTCAGTATAACTAGAATATAAATCTTACCTTATCAATTAAGTATCCTCCTCCTTCACACATGCAACTATTTTGTGGCAAAAAAAATTTTCCTGATGCTTTCTGTAAAATACACTTCCCATAAAACCCAACTTGACAGGTATTGATTATATAAAGCAAATAACATTAACGAAAGGGAGCAGGATTTCTGGGCTATGCGCAGAAATGTTATAGCTAGAATTAATAACCACATGTTTCTATGGTAGCATTCTCAGAAGTATCTGTATGATTTTTTGAGCTTACCAGCACTGCATTTTAAGGGTCTTCAGTTAGTCTGAGCTCACCACAAATACTTGAGGAATTATCTAAGTATTATAACACTATCTTTGTCATCTTACTTTCAACTAGGAGCATCCCACCCTCCAGAGAGGGGTTCTTCCTCCCTGGGCAAAGTGAGGCAGATAACACAGAAGCATTTCAGAGTGACCCATGTTGGAATAATTTGTTGTGGGGTGATAAGAGTGTCTCTTGCAGGATGGGCGAGAGGGCTCCCCATTTCCTCCAGCAGAACTGACAATTCTACTACTGCACTTACCCCGTTTTCTCAATTTATAAAGAGAAGGTGACTCCTTCTGTCATGTCTTGACAGACATAGAAAGCAGCTACAATGCCAAGAGTAGATTCTGATTAAATAAGTAATTCTTTTATCTTCCATTGTAACTCTTACCAAGACAGGGTGAACCTTTTAAAAGACATTAATGTGTGCCATAAATTAGGAAAACATCCATTTTAACCTCTACTGTAGTTGATATTTCAGTGGATTTACAAGATAACGTGAAGTTACTTCTGAGTATTCTTTATTCCAAGTGGAGCTCTACTGTGTCCCAAAACCAGAAAAGAAATCTGATCTATCACCCACAGGTATTTAAGAATTCTGCTTCATTGTCTGCTTTCTATTTCTATCATGTCAGCCGCACAAAAAGTTACTTGCTAATGACAACACCAGTTGAGAATTCAACTTTCTACTGTCATCAGTGGCTTGATCTAACCTTCTGTCATCTCCATGAAATCACCAATTAAAGTCTACACTTCTGTCCATATCTTGCAGCCTATCTAGGTTCTTGAAATAAAGCCTGCAGGTAGTCAAGAGTGTTTCCTTTTCTCCTTAGAGAATGAGCTAATGGGCTTATCAGAAAAACCATTGCACTGAGTGTAAACATTCCCGCTCTGTATGTCATTCTAGAAAAAGGTAGTTTGATACCGTTATATTTAACTCGTTCAAGCTATTGGAATTCCTCAAGAATTTGATGCACTTTTATGCCTGATCACCTCTATGGAGTCCCACCAACTAGATTTTCTTTCCTTTTAGTCTTCAGGCAACAAAACAATATGGCAGATGGTCTCCTAACCTTCTTGACACGTATGTGGTTCTGAAACCTGGTTTTGCCTTACTCACCCCTCAAGTGTTTGGTAAAGAATCAGTTATCTTCCTTTTTTTATCCACCAAACCATTTGTTTCCCTTTGTATTGCTGCCTCAGAAAACATGTACAGTGTAGAAAATTTTATAGAGGACATGAGGTATTCTCCTGTCCAAAGTCAGGTATAGTAAGCCCATGACTGGCTGTAGCAGCACAGGGCAACTACAACAAAACTGCTTCTTCTGGAACTTTCTGGTGCTTCAGGAGCTGTTCTGAAACAATCCATATTCAAAGACCTCTTTTGAAAGGGTTGAACTTCAGAATTAGAGTCTTTAGCTTCGTGTTTCAGACTGCAAGATAAGAGAGTGGCAACTAATCAATCCTGCAATTGCCATTTGTGAGGACTTTGTTTTCTAAGATAATTAGAGTTCTTTCAGGACTTGTCCAAAGGTATTGACAAATGAGGTCAATAAATCTACTGCTACTGTTGATTCAGACCTGACTCACAACATACTTTGCTGAGGTTGTATCTGGATGAACTAGAATCAGAAAAAATATGACAAGCTCAGGCTGTTGTCTTATCAAAATCTGTCAAGTTTAACTATTACGTCAATAGTCTCTGTTGTCATTTAGGCTTAATTAACTCTTCCGAAAAAGTACAAAAAAAAAAAAAGCCAAAGGAATTACTATATTGAGTTAAACTAGATTTTGTTTAATCTCATGGCCTGTCTCCATGACTCCTTTATACTAGATGCATCAGCAAGGCATACGAGAACCTGGGGTGAACAACAGTCCAACCTTAGGAGACTGCTTTATAACCTCTGCAGAAGCAGACACAAACACATTCTGCAAATGGACTGGAGGCCATGAAGGAGAGTGAATGCCAAATACTTTTTAAAATTGAGCCACTTTTTATTAATTACCGATTTATATTTTGCTCTATTAAAGGCGTTATCCTTTAGGTCTGAGGTCTAAAAATATAGGATGATTCTGGTCAGTTTGGGGTTTTTTTTGACTTTGTAGATGTCTTCTATAATTTAGTTTTATGTGGTAGTAACACACAGTGGGGCACTTTAGTGACACTATTCCACTTCTTTTTTTCAGTCCTTACTGTGAAAACTCAGAGTATTTCTTTCCTCTATGGAAATGTAGATGTTTTGTCCCAGTTTTGACAGTAATGACAGCAGAGCTTTACAAACACTTTCACCACTTCAATTTCCCTAAGATTAAGGAATGTGATAGCACTGCAGCATTCCCAAAGTGGGTCAGGATGGAGAAGCTGAGTTTTTTGGCTGGCACTGATTTGGAGATGAAGCCCTGATGCAGCAAATCACAACAGTGATTACTGCATAAATGACTTTCAAATTTGCAGGATATCTTTCAAAGTATCGATATCAGTGCCAAAAATCTGTCTGGATTTAAATTGCATGTCACGTATTTAAGGTGTAACCTACATAGCATGTGTAAACCAGAAAACATCTTTGATACCTCGGCTTTTCCTTGGGGAAAGGCACAAAAATTGTACTATGGTAAAACTGCAGGTGGCCATGTGTTGAGCATTAGATTTCCAGAGCCTGACAAGCTGAATTCACATTCCAGAATGCACTGAGAATCAATAGACATATTAACATTTTTAGAGAGAACTGTTACATTCACGTTCTCAATGGATGTGTTAGTTTAACTTGGGACTCGAAGCTTCCTTCTGCTAAAAACATTGTTTTGTAATCTGAAAGCACTGCAGACATGGCACATGTTGTTGATGTTAAGCCTGGCATTTTTTATATGTGGTACCACTGTTTTAAAAAAACTCTCCTGTCACTGAAGTTCTTTATTTTTGAATACTCCTTATATATATAACAGTAAATTCTAATGTATGCAAGTAATACAAACGGAGCTCTGTGTGCATAAATGCTTGCAGAATTAGAGCCTATTTTTATTCTTTCTATTTTACTACTCATGGTGAGATCTGCATCATGCTAAATCATGTTATGAGCATTTTATGCAGCAAAAAGAGGCACTTAAACTTTAGCACATTAAATACTGAAGTAAGGGAAATGGAAAATTATTTCTTGCATTTCTTCCTTGGATTCTCTGGTCCTACCAAGTATTTTAAGAGCAGATGTTATGATCATCAAGTATTCATTTATTGGAAAATTCATGAGTTTTGAAAAAACGTTGCTTTATAATACTAACACCAAACACCAGCATCAGTAGTTCATTATTTCTCCTCAATTTAAAACGTAGCATTATTTTAGTTAAATTCCAACACAAATTCCAACTTAAATCTTAGGTATCTTGCTTCTGTCAAAAGTTAATTCATAGACATATTCTAATTCTACCTGTTTGTGAGTTTTTCACACATTTTTCTCATTTTCAGCCACAGAGTGATAATGGATTTCTGAGACATTTTAAATGCTTAAATATGCACAAAGTGAGCAGGGGGGCAGTTTAATGCGGTTCATTTACATCAGCTACAGTACAAAAGAACCCAGATGAATCATGGAGTCACAGCAAAATACGGCATATTACTGAGTGGAAAAGATGCACTCATGCCAACAGAGATAATGATAATTATACCATAACTTAAAATGTCTCTTATGTACATAACTCTTGCCACTACTCTGTGTCCTACAAACCACATTAAGATTTGTGACAAGATAAAAACCTTGATTATATGAAGCATATGAAGATGAATTAGTTTTAATATACTCTTTTTCCTTTTTATGATCCTAAAAAGTAGCCAATTGTTATACTTTTAAATATAGCCTGAGAACCATTTTTTAATTTACCCACAACCATTTTTTTGGCATGCAACATAAGTTTCATTTTGCTCAATTATATTCCTGTATAATTGCATAACATTAAGACTTTCAAATAGAATAAATCAGGTAATGATTTACAAATTGGATCAAAACAGGAGAACTTCTGTATTGATAGCCTTAGTCATGTTACTATTCATGTTTCAAATCCAAATATGGTTCTATTTTCAGTCCTGGGTTTACCATAACAAATCAGAATGGTCTGTCCTGGATAAATTATCTCCTCAGGTTGAACACATGCACTGCAATAATATAAATAGATATTTTTGCAATACGTTACCAAGAGCCAACTCTGTTTAGGATATTCCATTACATTAAAAGCCTTCCTGATATAATCAGCAAACAGACAACAAAGATTGATTAATCAATAAGTGGGCATGGCGTTATTACAGTGAACAAATTAGACAACTCAGGATATATTGCTTTATAGGCAAGATTTCTTCTTTACAAATATTCTCCAAAATTGATCGCAGTGACCTTTTGGCAATACTGAAGAAAAATCCTCAATTAATAGGCTACTTTCGCAAAACAGATCACAGTGGGGAGGACTATGTGGTTTGCACAGCAAGACTTTAGAGAAAAGGAGGAAAATGTTTTTTAAACGTGCTTGGTGGGGAGCAGATGAGAGCTTTACTTTCTGAAGCAGTATTTGTTTAATAAAAGTAATGTAAAGACAATTTAGAATTGATACAGTATTTCAAGAGCCACATCACCAGCTGAGTTCTAATCTACCTGCCCCTCCATTGTGGGAATGCTTACGAGTCAGCTGCAACTTCTGAATTATTGTTCAGCGCTGATCAGAAGCCCTTTTGTACCAAACCCACCAACTCAGACTCTTTGTTTGTAGAGCACACTATATATCAAACCCAATTATACAGAGCAAGTGAGGAGAGAAATAAGAACGTATGACAATAATGGCTTAAAATCTCACATATGTCCAGGTTCAAACAACAAAACTGTTTCTTTTTCCTGTCTTAATCTTGTTCGCTGGAGGAGACACCCAAGTGTTGTATTTAAAGATTATTTCACTTGCAACTGCATGTAAGTCTGCAACAAACTCACTAATCACATTAATAGACCTTCTGTTTTAAAGTCTTCTAGTCACTTCTCCAAACCTCAACTTTCCAGATTACAAAAATGTTCGGAATGGGTTTAAGAAAATTGCACCAAGACAAACACATCCATTTCAAGCCAAGCTTTAAGGAGGGGCCCTGAGGTGGTTGTTTGCAGAAAACTGGTGCAGAAGTATTCATGTTTTACTTAGTACACTTTTCCGTGGAAACATTAGGCCTTCTTAAAGCAATATGGAAATTGGTAAAGATTTGGATCTTCAGGCCTGATTTCAAAGCTGGGATTTGGCAAATAAAAAAAAATTAGAAAAGATTGGAAGTAGCAAATTAAAAGAAACAGAAAGTTTTTGGTCAAATGAGAAGTATGGGAATGAAGATCCCAAAAAGATTCCCTCTGCTTTGAGCTGGGAAAGGTAAAAGTAAAACAGCAGGATTAGTGATCTGTGTTGAGACTAGGTATAACATTTATCTTCTGAAAATCAGACCATCCAGGAAAGAAACAAACCTTCCACGTCCCATCCCATCGCACATATTTTTCCTCTCCACTTAAAGGGTCAGACTCTAGCTGCACTGATAGCACTGGACTAGCTGCCTTTTGGGGCATGGAAGAGTTTTTGTAGTTGTCATTTTTTTAACTTGAGCTGACTAGAGGGAACAGCATTTTTCTGTGAAGTCAAAGTAAGGAATGATCACCTCCTTGGGAGAAGCTGTTGACAGCTAATGCAGGAAATTTCAAATAAATTTGCAGGCCAGTTGAAGACAAGCAGCTCAAATCTTGTATCTCTTCCTCCTAAGACAATATTCCAGCCCACACAGAACCCAGATGAGCTTTGTGGTGCTAAGCTAGCTTGAGAGCTGTGTATATCTTTTTTCATTCTAAGACTGGCAAATGTAGACAACAAAAAAATTCAATCCGTTACAGAGTGAAGGAAATAAAGCTTACTCTTCCCACCCAGCAAGACTCATATCGATGGCCTGGTGTGTAGCTGTCTATTTTTATTAGTTTACAGGCTGTAAACATTTCAGTGTGCAATGTCCTGAAGGAGAGTATGTCTGCAAGCTTTCCTTCTTTTTTTTTTTTTCTTTTTATAAATGAAAGCTGATTAGACTTGATTTTGGTCCTTTCTTTTGTGAGCTTCAAGTCCACTGGTTTTGTGCTGTAGCTTCTGGCTACACTGTGATCAAGTGTCACAAGAATACCATAAAGTCCAGAAGTTGCTAATTTAAGCAGCTTTCTTGTTTCCTGCCCACCCTCCACAACCACCACTCTTTCCATCTCAGTTCAAGAACCTAGATTTAAAAAGGAGGAAAAGGAAGACTGGGATTAGTCACGATTCCGTTACAAGGACTGATTGAAACCTTGCACTTATTTTCAGGCACAGCATTTGTATAAAATAACCTAACAAAAGGAAAGAAAAAAAAAAAAGAAAATAAAAAGAAAGAAAAAGTAAGGAAAAGATTAAAAAGGGAAGTGGCAATGTTTGCCCATTCTCAGTGTAATATGAAACATTCCACTCTGTATATTATTAGAGAACAGTCCTTACAGGGCACTGGTGGAAGTCAAAATAATGTAATATATAGTTACAGTTACAGAATCTATTACACACTGCTTTGTCAGCCCTTGTCACTTTTCATAGACATCTCTGAGATCCATTTGGAAGTGAGATGCTAACACGAAAAGGGCATTCTCGATGTTTCTTTTCTCTGTCCCATCCACCACAGGGCTGCTGAGCAGACACTTCAAGCCAGGCTGATGCATCTACACTATCCATCACCTTCTAAAGCTGACACACCAAATGCATTGCCTCTTCCCTTTCCTATGAACAGAGTAAACTGGGTGACAAACTAGGGAGGAAAGATGCATTACAGCCCACAAAGCTGGCTGAAAGCATTGACAGAATCAAGCCACCGGTGCAGAGATGCAATTCCTAAAAGTTCATCATTTCATGCAATTCAAGGGAACCCTTGGATACAAGCCAGTGCAGCGTGGTGACTCTGTTACAGGTTACCATGTGCACTGTAGACAGGAAAATAGCAAGCCCCGTGACTGGAATTAATAGCATAACCCTCTGAGTTTGTGGATAACTCTGTACACAGAATCCATGCCTCAGTTTTAGCAGATCAGTACTAAGTGAGCTAATCTTCTATTCAACACACCCATCCATGCCAACTGGCATGCATGAGAGCTCTTTAGAAGCACAGATGTCCACATCTTCCTCGCCTAGACAAACACGGAAACTTCGTACTAAATGTCAAATAATTCTAGTCAAGTTATTCACTGAAACAGCACCAGTTATATTCAGTTATCTTTGAGGTAATCTGTGCTCCTAAGTAAATCAGACAGCCTTTTGACAAATTGAGATCAATTTTGAGCAGCAGTGACACAAATATACCCAGTTATACCATGTCCTCAGACTTATTTTTCTCTACATTTTGTCGTGGTAATTACCCATCTAAGATTATTGAGTCAGAAAGGCCTCCTTTGACCCCCACCAGAGAGTTTTTGCTGGCACAGCTGTTTTGTTAAAGAGCCTGATTTATTCCCTTTTGGATCTGGAAATGCAGGCTTGGTCCCTGTTTCAATATCTCATTATACATACACTGTGATAACACAAAATGAGAGTCTGTTTCCCTGAAAATATCTACCTTGCAGCTTCACCTCTTCTTTCAAGGATATAACAAACACTAAGCATAAGGCAGATACTTATTTCACGTACGCAATGGAAAGATTATTTGACTTCATTACACTGACTTTCATGAAGCGCTGCCAACTTGCACTATGAGAACTTGCTTCACTGTATTAAGAACTACCTGTAAATTATACTCAAATTTAATACTTTTTAGAGAGATACCTCCTACATGATGGTAAAAGCTTCATTTTATAAGCATGCCGGTTTTCCTTCGTATGATCCTTCACAGATACTCTGTCAGATCAGTTGCTCTGTGTGCATGCTTTGCCATGGTATATGAGCATCTAGAAACATTGCATTAATTCTGTAGAGTCTCTAAGTGTAGACTTTGTGAAACTATGGGCATCAAGCAGATTCATAATTATTATTACCAGCAAAAGTTGTAGTAAAGATGCAAATGGAACTTTTCATCTCCAGGGAAGTATTTTCTTACTAGTAATTTATTATTATTATACTTCAAGAGGAAATTCAACTAGCTACAGTTTAAATTGAAGAAAAATACATATAATATCTTAATGGGTTGCATTTTACATATGTAGTGTCTAAAATGCTAAATAAAGGTCCCTTTTTCAAGCCTAGTTCTAAAAAGTATTTAAAACCATCTGAAGTAAGTATTTGAACATGAACTGCCAAAGTTTTAATCTATTTTCCAGCAGAGCTTGCCTGATCCCAGATAGTACCGCATTACAATTATCTGTCTTGCTTTATTGGAGATGTTTCTTCAAGGTGAAAAGTCCAGATCCTTTTTGCAAGGCCAGCGTTTTCAATGCCAGCTCATGTGCATCGTGAACACACAGGTCACCATGCTTGTGTTTGATCTTTGGAGCTAGGAAGAGCCACCTCGGTGGTTGCTATGCAAAAATTATTTTTAGCAGCTGTTGATGAGCAGTTTTTGGGTTTCTTTAAGGAAATTAGGAAGACCCATGGGCAAGTGGGTGCATAGCAAAGTCAGTTTCTAGGATCAGAGTGGTGGAAATCTAGTTTTCCTGCTCTGATAAATAGAGTACACTGCTCTCTACCACAAACACACCAAGTCCTGCATTTGGGCATCTGCTCCCAGCTTTTTAAAATGGAGAATGCAAGTCCAAAGTACAGTTCAAATACAGAAAATTTCATTACCATTTTTATGTGGTTGTAAACTTTTAATTCCTTTTGATGCCTCATTTGAACAAAAAAAAAAAGCAATCCCTCTAGCCATAGAGATTTTAAACCCTCTTTAAAAGTGGGGTTTTATCCAAGATGAAATTCATCTACTGCTATTACTGCTGTGTTTTCAGGTTATGACAGGATGTTTAACTTCCCTAGACTTCGAGATTCTCTCTCATTCAGGTATTTCCTTTCAGAACCACATGCCAAGGCACTCATTCAGTTCTGACTCAAAAAGAAGAGTACCACCCACTGAATCCGCTCCTGTGGCATCCTGTGCTTCCCTTAGAGAATCTTCTCAGCCCAAGTCTGGACATTTGTTGTGATTATAATACAAGGCAAAGTGAAAAAAAAATAAATACAAATGTATATATACATATTATACACATACATACGCAACATATGGAAAATGTATGTTTGCCCCATGAGACTGAAGGTTAGTACAGCTCTCTTTAGAAAAAAAATCAGACCATAATTTATAAAACAGACATGCTGCTTTCATGCTATTCCCTTTCCTTACCTTTAATAGAAAACCCCAGAGAAAGCAATTTCTACTTACTGAAAACAGCAGCATCACTTGTAAAAGATAAATCCCAAATTATATAGTGAACAGGAAAAATATAAGACCAGTTGTTAGCCCACTGGAAATTTATTAATTTATTTTTCTCTTTAGATTTTCCTTTTTTTTTTCTTTTTTTTTTTTAAAATATTCTCCTCTTTGCAAACCATGAAAACCTGGCAATAACTATGAAAAAAACCTTACACATAGACAGGAAGATAAGGTTTTAAATTTGATTAAAATTTAAGTTGATCTGTTAAAACTCATGCCTAAAGGAAGGCCACGTGAAGACATCTGCCAATGTCTCCTGTTCCCAAAATAAAAGAATAAAAAGAATAAAAAGAATATTAGTTATCTTGTTTAAATATTTAATAGCAGTTCTGTTTCAACATTTCAATATTGAAGGAAGCAACTTGTTTGTTTAAATTGCTATCAGACTAACAGGGCAAACAGGTTTTCACTGGAAGTCACACTGCATGTAGAAATTCAGGAGGAATAATTACAAGAAATATAATAGCCTTGAAAAGCCAAGTACTCTGTCAGTTCTAATAATCCTTCTTTCCTCATAGTAGATGCAGAGCTTTGTAAGGTGACATTGATATTAGAAGAAATAGGGCTTCTCATAATAAAGCTATGCAATATTGGCTCCATCCCTAAATATTTGTATAGAATTAAATAACATTCTCCTTCATTATTATGCTCCTCGGGAGTCATTCATGATATACATAATAAATCAATAAATCAGTAGGAATGCCTTGCAATGCTAACATGCTTTTAAAAAGAACAAATACAAGGATTAAAATACTAATTATAGAGAAAATAATGAAAGTGTAAGATGGAACTGTAGATTATATATTGCTAAAGGTGTTCCATTTGATTATTATACCTATCATTCTCATAGAGGAAATTTACCCTTAAAGCATCATTTTTTATCTGACAATACTGGCTGCATTATAAACTCAGCTAGTACTTTTACTGGTTTATACTCTCTTGACATTAAGCTTGCTGGACAGATTTGCCACTTCCTATTCTAGCCATTTCACATATTTGAGAGACAAAGCAGTAAAAAGTGGCTTTTCTAGCCAGCAAAGTATACCCCAGCCTCAGAAAGGTTCAAGTTTTCTTGTCCAAGCTCTTGCTCAAGCCTCTCTTTACTAATACAGATTCTCAAATGCAATATGATCAGCTTCTAAATTCAAGTTTTGGACTGTATTAATCCAAATGTATTTAGTGAGTTAAGAAGCAGGAGGAATTGCTTTTGTTTTGTGCACTAAATAGCTCAGTAACTCTGATATAAATGTTCTACAAGTTCAGATATGGCCTAAAGAAACCCCCCTTCAATCATTTACTAAACTTATTTAAATATAGGTCACATTACAGTTTCTACAGCTTTTATGAATGGGCTTGGCTTTTTGCAGATAATAATGGTACTTTTGACAAGGAATTTGCTGCCTCATGATGGTAAGTCAGTATCACACATCCAGTGGCACTTCAGGGACTAGACAATCCTGCAGAGGAAAGACAAATGAAGAAAAGGAGTGTGCCTCAGAAGCAACTTCAGTAGATGGCTTACCAAAAAGGTTCCTTTCACTTCTGAATACTGCTCAGCTTAAACTAGTGATCTTACTGATTCAAGATAAATGGAGAAGAGTTTGGACTGACCGAAGGGAGATATAACAACAGAAAAATCAAGATTTAAAAGATATAACCTGAGATCTCCTTCCCCTCATTTAGGTCCAACCTCTTTTAAAACATTTTGTCAAGCTCTTTGGAATGGTAGGAAGATGTCTGAATAAATTTGAGGCTCAGGATACAGCTAGGTGGTGAATAATAGAATTGCTTTGGTTGGAAGAGACCATCAAAGTCATCAAGTCTAACCATTAACCCAGCACTGTCAGGCCATCACTAAACCACGTCCCTCTCCACCACATCTCCACGGCTTTTAAATGCCTCCAGGGATGGGGACTCCACCACTGCACTGGGCAGCTGGGGCCAGGAATAGACAACCCTTTTGGGGAAGAAATTGTTCCTCATGTCCAACTTAAACCTCCCCTGGCACAACTTGAGGCCATTTCTTCTTATCCCATGTGCACTCACAGTATGATCCTCTATAAGGGGTGTGTTACATACTGGAGATATTATGGTTGTTTGTAGGGTTCAGTAAAGATTTTTTCTGGGAAAGCCAAATGAAATGTAGAAAAAGACTTTGCCTGCTTTCATCTAATAGTGAGGGATGATTTGTTTTAATTCAGTAGTAGGTTCCAAGGAGGTCATATTACATTTTAGCACCTCCATTTCCCTGTCCTTAAAATGAGCAGATCAATTGGAAATGACAGTGAGAACTTTGGAAGAATTGACTACTGCATGGAAACATCGATCACACATTACAATTTACCTGATGGTTAGCTTGAGAGAAGAAGTGAAAAATCACAGTGGTTTAAAAATAACAATTTCCCCTCTATTTTATAACAACACATTTTAGTGCTTCTTTCCAAAGGGCTTTGTAAGGAACTGTGTTAAGACTTTGTCTGTCTCAGCATTGCTGCTTTGCAACCACCTTGAACACCTGCATCTTGTTGTCTCCACACCTTTCGAAGGAGTACACTTTGACGGGAAGTCCCAGATGAAACCACGACTTCCTCCGAAGACTAGAACAACCACAGCCTTAGCAGTGTCTGCTGCGTCTACACGTGAGCCAGGTGAAGAAGCTGAGGTGAGGAAGAAATGCAGAGGCTGAAGTCGCTGCAAGTCGACCCCCCCCGCCAGCACAATCACCATGAACACCCAGGCATGCGCGCATGGAGGACCACGGGGCAGCACCTATTCAATGAGCTCCATGGAATTGGGCGACTTTTCGGAGAAATCATGGGGACTGGGACAATAAATGGACGGCGTGCTACTGTAAGTGTGTGTGTTCTTTGTGGGAGCTCTCTCCCCGGTTGGTGCCCATTCCTGACTTGGAGACTTCAGAGAACTTGAAAGACCACCTGCACCGAGAAACGTCGCTGGATCCCTGGTGGTGGTGGTGGTAATTAGCTGCATCTTTACCTTCGTCTTGCTTAGGGATTCTGACTTTCTCTTTCTTTTCTTCTCTGTCCTATCGCTATTATCAGTTGTGATAGAAAATAAAGTTGATAAGGTTGTACAGCATCTGACCTCGTTTGTGTCTTAATCTTGCTCTTGGGATCGTTTAAGAACCGTCCTCGATATCAAATCGGGACAGGCTTTCATTTCAGCTTTTGCCTCTTATTATGGTAGAGCTGAGCTCCTCTATTATGGAGAGGGGTAGCAGAAATTACTTCATTTGTTTACACTGCAACCATTATTTGTAAATTCTTTTGAGGAGAATTATAACCATTTTTATGCTTCATTTTAGAAGTTGAAATATATTTTAAAATTTCACAGCCTCTCCAAAACAAAATTTTCACCTCTTGTCTAAAATGATATTTAAGGAATAAATAATACTGTCGTTTTACAAATAAGATTCCTAATGACAGATGTTTTTTCCTAGTTCACTGCTGTTTATATAAGGCTCTATTTGCAGATATCACATCAAAATGCTACATTTAATTATTTAGTTTTAGGCTCTCATTTCCACAGACTTTTGAATAAAATCTGTACTTTAAGTGAAATCTTAATAAAACCTGAAGCTCAGTAGTTGGTAATGTATTCACACAGGTTAAGTAATGACATAGGGAAAGAGAAATTTGGAGGCAGAGATCAAGAAGAGAAAAAAAAACCTGTTACAGTTGGAAAGTGATAGGAAGTGAATGAGGCATGGAAAGTATTTTAGACAAAGCATCAGTATGAAAACATTTCTGTTAGACTCTGGACAGACAGCAGGAGTGAATGAGAAACAGTAGATAGGTGCTAAATGGAGCTGGCTGCAAATTCCCATCCAGGCAAAATGGAGTCCATGTACACAGCATTTGTCATGCTGTTTTGTCAACTTTTGTTTTCCCAGTTATTTATTCTAGGATATTATTAGATGAAAAGATGAGGAGAAGATCCTACTTTGAACTTGACCCTGAGAAGAAAAGAAAACCACAGAAGTTACTAATGCAGAGTTAGGGGTTTTTTTAATTTTTCTTTTGAAAGCTATGATTTTTGTCATGAATAAAAAAGCTTATGATTACCTATGAAATGTGGTTGTATTGCTCAAAATAATCTCACCGGTAAATCTTTCAGTCATTCCCTTGCAACGAGGCTTTCAAATTTTCCATTAAGCAATCCAGCAACATTCATCCCTCCTCTATCCAGGTCCAGTGAGAATGACCAATAGTTCTATTCAGCTTGTGCTTCTCCCTACTTCTACTCGTAAAGGTTCCGGTGAAGTAATACAGCATATACAGTCACAGTTATTCTCCACAACCAGACCAACATCTCAGTACGGGTATTTTGTGGTTTTTTTTCTCTTGTTTTGTTAAAGAAAACCGCAGGCTCCTAAATCTATTGCCTGTCTGAAGAACCCACATTAGTGATGTGGTCACAACCATGATTAAATGGGTTCCTGATCTTTCCAAATATTCTCTG
This sequence comes from Eurystomus gularis, assembly GCA_013400335.1. Classification (NCBI taxonomy): domain Eukaryota; kingdom Metazoa; phylum Chordata; class Aves; order Coraciiformes; family Coraciidae; genus Eurystomus; species Eurystomus gularis. Next base: position 65,828 of record VZZY01023848.1, on the reverse strand, counting down.
TAGCAAGGAAGCAAAAAGCAGACATATTGTGAAAAAAAAAAAAACACCCAGCCAAGGATCTTTGGTCATTTTGTTTGATCATTCATTTTCTATATATGTAGACACACAAAAGGTGAAAATGTTTTGGTCTCAAAACTCTGTCTTCCCATAGCCATGCCTAAACTCTACATCCATCCACCTGGAGTCCAGCAGCTGTGTCACAAAGTCCTCTCTTCTTGCTTGCAGCAGTGCACAATGCAGCTGTGCTCATATTAAACCTGCCCTGTTCTATACTTCGCACAACCTGGCTATAAAACGACAGCTTGATTTCCAAACTGATTGATTGTTTGGGTTTCTTTCCTAGCAGAAGCTACAATTCATGAGGATTTGAACTTTCCTGTAGATTCCACAGAAATATATTTGACAGTCTGTGAGCATTTCCTCAGCAGGTAACTCCATGCTACCACAGCTACTTCTCAAAGTCCCTTCCATCTCTTTGGAAGATATAACTTGGGCCATACAAGGGCCTTTCTACTCCTAACATTTGTCTCTTGAGTAGCTCCTTCTCACCATTGCAGCTTTTATGAAGCAACATTACCTGAAAATATTTAGGAAGACTGTTTTTACCTCTCAATTCCTGTCATGAGTTTTTAAGATCTCACTCTTATTTATGTCAACTCCTACTGCCAATATTTAGTAAGCAAAATAGAGACAAACTGGGAGATACATATAGGCTCTAAAAAGTGCCTATAGACCCACAAGATATGAAATATCCTGGCAAGTAAGGTCACTTCCCCTCCAGTTGTCTCTACCTTGAGAATAATTAAGCCCTGGATGACAGCGAGTGACTTTTGGCTCTTGAAGTGTGTGGATGGAGGCCCAGGGTAAAGCTGGGACCTAGAGGTTACAGGGGTTTTTTAGCTCCTTAATGCATCCCAAGACACACATAAGTGTCTCCTGCTTAGGGGATAACCAGTTATCTGAGCCAGAAAATTCCACTGTGAGAATCCCAAGTTGCCTGTCCTTCGTATATAGAGCGGGCCAGCCCAGCTCAGCACACTCCTTGCTTCAGGAAATTATTAATTGTGTTGTGCTTCTGTAAAATCAAGAGACCCCCAAGAGGCTGTTTACCAAATGCAGCTATTATTTTTCCATTTAACAATATTTCTATCCCTTTGGTGTATTTATAATTTTCTCAGCTACATTTCAGCCTTTGCATTGTACTGAAATGCACTGGCTCAGCACACGTGTGGTGTGCGGATAATCACAATACATGATTTAGCTGTTTAAATATTGCTACCTACTCTTTCCTTCTGTTTCAGCTGGAAAAGTTGCTGTTCCTGAAGGCTGCTGGACTTATACGTGCCCATAGACATATGAAGTAGCTAATTTTTCTTTTTAAAGCTATACACTTAGTTGAAGGTCATTCAGCAACATTTATAACTCCAGATGCATTCATTGTTCCATTTGTTCATCAGTTTAATGGACAACCTAATTTAAATTCCTTTTGATTTAAAGGACAAATTTTTTTCCATTTTGCTTGTGTGGTTTGGGTTTTTTCATGTTTTGTAGCTGAGAATTTTGGTGCCGGATACTAAGTCTGCCCCATAGCTTCAGGCTATTGACATAGGCCACAAATGTACTGGAATAAAACCCAATGTTTGGGAGCTATGTCATTTCAATGAAGCCAGCATATCCTTCAGGGTGGTCACATATTATTCTGAGAAATTGATGAGCCTCAATTACTCCAATTAGTTTAATCTTTATCAGTGTTATTCATTCAACAGTCAATGTAATTCATTCAATAACCTGAAGAAGCGAGTGTTAAAAAAACTCAATGGATCATATTCTAATACTGTGTTTAAATTCTGTTTCTTGCTACAAAACAGGACTTTTTGAAATAACAGGAATTGGAAGTAACCCTGATGTTTCCAGAGCATAAAATGATTCTACTTTATAATGGACCCTAACGTTACTATGGTTACAGGCTCAATAAGTTGTTTGTTTGATCAAATATTCCTTTAGGCAGTACTATTAAAACCTTAAGTTTCTTTTTAATAGCTTCTGTTTGTGGTAACACTTGTGCTATCCCAGCATTTCAGAGGTTTTCTATTTGTTCTAAGGCTTCTGACCATATTATCCTCCTCCTCCTTGTTACAGCATATCAGAGCACATTTGTCTCCTTGTTTAAGTAAAGATGTTCAGTGTGTTTGTTGTCTTGAAAAAGCATGAAAACAATCACTCTGTGGGTGGAGATCCCATTTCATCATTATCTGTAGAACATAATATCTTCAATAGCGATGAATTAATAGACTATTTTCAAGTGAGGATGCATATATAGGTCTTCATTCTGAACAGCTGGCAAACCTTTTCTTTCTGTTAAGGAAAGCAATCTCACTCCTAGCCAGTTGCTAGTCTCTTTAGGTTTTTTAATAAGGTAGTCATTGTTCCATAGCTTCAGAGCTGGTCTTTGCCAACGATATCTGGATCTTTTGTCTCCTCATAACCTAACAGGAGAAGGACTATTGTTTTCCCAGGAAGAATGAACTCAACAAAGCTCTTATTACTGAGGCTGAATGATAATGGTAGTGTCATAAGCTTACTCTAAAACTCCCTAAGGACTTTTTCGAAGATACACTGCCACTTATTGATAGTCAATTCTAAAAGAATGTCCAGACCTTGCTGGGAGTATCCCTGCATGAACTGGGATGGAAGGTACTTCATCAAATTCCGAGTTGCTGTGGAACATTCTCGAGTGTGGAGTTGGGAACAAGAACAGCAGAGAAGTCACTGGTGCTACTCCATACAGGTTTATCAGTACACCAGAGTCTAGTGTATAGCTTGTAGTACATAGATGAGAACACTCCAAGTGTATTATTGCCTGCTTTTTTTCATATATTTCAGGTAAATACTGGTTGTTAGCCAACAAATCAAAAGGCATTCAACACTTTTGTGCCAGATGTGCATTGGTATGCTAGGGCAACCTACCTGTAGAGTGTGCTTCATGTTTTTTGTTTTACAGAGCATGGATGGAATAAATTACAAAAGGCTTGGTCTGATCTCAGAAATTCATTAGTGAGAATAAATTTTTTGCACAACATCAACACTTCAGAGTGGACCCTTGAGTCTCTTAACACAGGCATGACTAAAAACTCCACAATGCCTTTAATTTTTTGCCAGAATATTGTGATACTAAGGGAAATATCTCTATCTAAAACACAGCTGGACCCTGCAGGCCTCTAAAACCCTATTAGATTGTCATATTTCTAGGTAATCAATTAGACAATCCAGTGTTTTTCTTGAAAGATGTTTGGCCAGGAGGAATCAGGTGAGAGGATTTGTTTCACCTTCCCTGATGAAGGTCATTGACTATTGTCTGACAAGTCAGCAGTAATTAGACAAAACTGCATTGCAAGGCTTAATAAACAAAGCTGTTCTGCTCTGCACAATCCTGTCTGGCACCCACAAGAAAACAGAGCTGAAATTACATCTCCATTCATTACAAAAATAGTCTAACAGTAACTCAGAGCTATGGACTGTCTGCTGTTTGTCAATGGTATTGAATGGTTTCTATCTACTGTAACAAATCACTCAACAGTAAAATAAATGGTAGTTGATTGTATGCCAATGGTATATTTAACAGTACTCTATTGTATTGCATGCTGCTGGAAATGTAACAGGTCTCGATAGGGGGAAAAATACATGCTATTTTTAAAAATAAAATATTGATGTAATTGGCTTTCCCACCCACGGTGCTTCATAAGCCTCGAAGCAAGAGTAGTTTTAATAGTTTGTTAGAAAAGTTAGGGAGACTGGAGAAAAAGAATCTTGTTGACTTCAAGGCATTTTGAAAGTATTCAATTAAAATAACAACTATCACAGACCTCCTTAGAATGACTTCTCAGGTTTCCCTCCACCTCCCAAACAGTTACCAAAAACAACAACAAAAAAACATCATAGCATCCTACAGTGCTTATAGAAAGAAGGAAATAGTAATGTTCCTCCTAATGAATGCTCTCCGGCAAAGAGGAGCAATCATGCAACTGAAGCTATAATAATTCCTCACTGGCAGCCAGTTTTACTGGCAAGGCCAAGCAATGGTGGATGGTTTGCATTTACTGCAAACTTACCCTCAGAGGGTAGAATTTTCCCCCTGCTGTCTTCTCCATTTGCTGTTCTGCATTTGGGTCTCATTAGGTCATGAGAATACTTTCTCTCCCTTCTCTTTTCTTTCCTTTAATCCTGCCATTCTGACTTTTTGTAGCAGATAAGTAGACAGCTGCTGCAAGGTCTCATCTGTTTCAGTGTGAACCAGCAAAGAGAACTTCAAACTGCTCTTATTTTTACATCTGCTAAAAGTCTTCCATTTCTTAGAGGAGATGAAAAACACAGCTCCAAATTCATGATAAAGACTTTCCTATGGGGATTCCCTACAGCAAATAAGAAAGTCATGGGTATTTTACTTGTAATTTGTCCTTGCTGGCTTATGAAGACGTGTATTCCTCTGCCGAAGGGACGCAGCCTGGATGGATGATGCCGTGAGCAGAAATGCGTTTACTGAACTGCTACATTTAGAGTGAAAAGAACAGCAAACCTTTCTTCTCTGAAAGGTACTCATCAATATTGGATACCCGTATATCAGAAAAACCTCAAGCAGGATAAAGTATTTTTTTCCTAGGAGGAAACATAATAAAAACAAACAGGACCAACAGCAATGGAAATTTCACCTATTGAAAAGGTTTAAAAAATTGGCGGCCTGCTGACAAGTACAACCCTTTCACCTGACTCAGCTGGAGAACAGGGTAGTGTGTAAATTGTCCCTCTCTTCCCTCAGTTTGCATTAATGAGATTTTTAGGACTCAGATACATAAGCAACTGTGAGCTAGAAAACTGTCATTAAATGAACAAACAAATAACAGACAAACAAAAAACCCCCATATGTTTCCCATTGTTTTTCCTTTTCAGGTGTGAAATAATTAAAACTATTTCCCATCTATTATTTGCAGGGTCAGGGGGAGAGGAGGAAAGAAAGGGAGTCAAATTATTCTGACCAACTAGGATCAGTGCACCAGTTATAAATAAGAAGACTAAATCATACTCTACTTTTTGAGATTTCAAGTAACTGCTCAATGTATAGACATGTTTTAGCTCTCCACTAAAACCCCTGAAAACACAGAACTGTGCAAAATGTGCAGGACCAGTTGCATAAACAAATACTCCCTCCGCTCCTTTCTCTTTTCTGGGTCCCTTACAAATACGTAAAACCATCCAATTATTACAAGAAGGTATTCAAGAGAGAGAAGACCCACATAAAGTTTTGCAGGATTAATCCTGAATTCTTTGTTGGGGGAGCGAACAAGGTAGTATGTTTAAATGGAATTTTTAAATGAGGATTCATCCTCATTTCTTTATTTTGCACGACTAAAGATCATACAAGTTAAAATATAGTTTTGTTTAGTCTCAGGTATGTGGTAGAATAATTCATATGCTTTCTCAGCAGAGAAATTTTTAACCTATGAGAGAATTATGTTTATCAACATTATTTTTAGATTCAGTGTGAGTCATCTGGATACCAACAACATAATTAGAATAGAATTAATGCAACAAGAACCCACATAGTGTCTGATTATATTTCAATCGCCTTTTTTTTTTTCTCCTTTTAAACAAGCAGCTTCTAGTAGTAACATGAAAATGGAGCATGCTGAGCAAAAGAGGCACAGTGCTTTGCAGATGAGCTGTGGATTCTCAAAGAAATGCTTAAGTTTATAAACTGCAGAATGGAGAACCAATTTTGCTGTGTGGAGAACACTTGATTACAGTAACATTTATGCCAAGAAAATGACATTTTGAAAACTCCATGAAGAAGTGACACAGGCGTCCCACTGAGAGGATTTTTTTCTTTCCATAAATAGACGGCAGGACTTAGCTATTTATTTCCTGGGATACTAAGAAAGGAGGAGAGTGAAGGTTTGTGAGGATATGCTCTAGTCTGCATTCATTGAGAAGATGGAAAACGTATGTACAACACTTAAAATTGCTCAAAATCAGCAAAAAAGGCCTGCAGCACCTGCTAAGCACACAGATAAGTATCCATCAGCTGAGGGAATGGTGAAAAGAAGGTGAGAGGATGAGGCACAAAGTCACAAAAAATATTCAAGCTGTTTTACAAACCACCTGGCTAAGACACAGTTTCTCTCTTTTTCCTTCTCCATAAAGAAGTTTGGGAAGCCTGAGGACAGCAAGCCTGCAGAGGTGGCACAGCAGGGATGCTGGAAGGTCACATTAAATTAATTTAGTTTCTATGTCAGCTCCTGGTTCTGAGAACATTGTTATTTCCCTGTATTGAGAGGTGATGAGACGAAGGTGACAATGGATGGGATGAAGAATCAATCCAAGCAACTCTCAAAGTCAGACAGGGATAGAGAAGGAGAATCAAGAGGGAATCCACAGTGTGGAACTACATCCTTTCAGGAGTAAGCACTAAAAGCAACAGCAAAGAATAGAGGCATTTTCCTACACTTTCAAAAAATTTGAAAAAAAAATGAGGGCCTGTTATACACCAGAAGTAAAATTCATGTCATAGAAAGCCTGTCTGAAGGCCTCCATTGAAGCTGTTTTGCCTTCAAAATTTTAACTTTCTCCATAACAGAATTTGGTTAGGAAAATCCCACCCTAATCTTATTTTATGGTTATTCAGTTCCTTTGAGGATATATGAAACATCTCAAACTCAGATACATTGTACACAGGCAAATTTGGTGTTTATATTTGCCAGGTTTTTTTAATAAAGTATAGTAGTAATAATTTAGTATGCTGAAACATGCTGAAATTTCAGTATGAACTGAGATGTCAGAATGCTGAAATTAAGTATGCTGAAGCACTACTACTAGAACAAAACAGATTCTTTGAGAATTTATTTGTGACACCTTCACTCATATAAAAATAATTCAGTCGAAGGCTCATGGAAATAAGCAAATAGAAGCATGATATTAAGTGTACTTAACAACAGGTTAAAAAAATATTCAATATTCAAGAACAGACTTTACAAGCAAAGATATTAGCCTAAACTCAGCAATTAAAAGATAAAAGGCTCATTTTCTGTATGACTGTACTTCACTAAAATGTAAAGGGAAAATATGATCAGCCTCAGGGATTTAAGCAAACAGTTAATAAAAACCTAGTTAATTTTTTTTATGATGAAAACAAAGCTATCTTTCTTAATGGCAAAGACACTATATTCATTGTAATCAATTTTTGTATAGCTTCTTTAAAGGAAAACTTATTGATGAAGATAAAATTTCATGCTTAGCAGCCTGGAATTGGCTGATGATGAAAGCTACAGAATTCATTGCTCCAATTAAAAAGCAGTAAGTTAAGAGCAAAACTCTGCAAAAATTATTTCTAATAGCATTTTTTGCTTTGCTTGTTGGATAATTTTCAGATCACATTTCAAAGGGGGAATTGTCATAAAATACGTGGTTGAATCAAAAGATTATAGAACTATTTAGAACTGCAGAGCTCTAGCTCCTCTTAAATAATACAAGCACAATAAATGCTGATGTCAGTGCACTCCAGTGTCAGCGTTATGTAAAATCAAACTACACTTTCTTGCCAGCTCTAACACTGGGACAACACAGTTGTCAATCTCAAACATACTAAATACTCTGCCAGAAGATAAAGCAAGTCCTGCTGTGGGTAGAAGGGGTGCCTTTGGGAAGGCTTGCACAGGAAAACACAGTGATGTGAGGGTCACCTCTATGTGCTACCTCACTGTAAAAGGGAAATCATGAAAGAGTATCTTAATTTATGTACTACAACAAAATGGGAGAAGTTTAAAAGATGAAAAGGACTCTTACTTTATAAAGAAAAACAGAATCTGAGAAAGATGAATCCAGAAGTTTCTTTGACAGTAATTATTCCCTTTTCAGCTTTGCATGCAGAAAGCATTACTGGAATTTCATTATGATCCCTGTTATTTAATCAATTATGTTGGTAGGGAGGTTAAATTTACTATCAAATGGGAATTAACAGGAATTTAAAAGGGCTGTAGGAGGAACCACAACAATAGGATATTACAGTGTTCTTTATGCGAGCCTGAATTTGAAGAAATCATTCATGAAAACATTTTAGATTGCTACTAATTAATCAGATTGATACATATAGTCTCAAAACCACATCTGACAGCTAATGGTACTTCTCAAAAAGCCTGATCCAAAGCCTATTGAAATCAAAGGAAAGACTCTCATTGACTTTGATTATGCCACACAAATGTAATTCTCATATGTATAGAGTGCCCAGTAAATGATCTGCATTACAACAATCATATTGTTATAACAATATTATTGCATGTTTTTAATGACTAGTCTATTATTTTTAAGATGCCAAGCATTTGCTGAACAGCCTATACATTTAAGAGACCCATTTGCAGGGCACAATGCAAAGTTAATGAGAGCCTTTACATAGATTTTAATAACCGATTCCACAGGGACTAATTTCAGCACAAGATGCCAAGCATGAATAACAGAGACAGAAGGAGTTCCTTTGAAGCAAATTTGATTTTTTTCAATGTTTTTAAGAATGGTATTTTATTTTGCAGAAATATCAAGTTTTTCTGCAAGGTGACCCCCTTCTGTTGCTCTTCCTAATATTTCTAAAAGCGGTCCCATGAAGTCAATGCTCTGTCCAACCCAATGGAGGGGAAAAAAGGTGCTAGGAAATGTGGAGGGTATTCAGGTATCCTTTTATGTTCTTCATTCCTTTCCTTTACCCACCCTCCTTTTCCTTAATCTTGTACATGGAGACTTCTACTTTCCTTTTCTACAAAGAAATGATGTTTCCTAGCAGAAAGTCATAATCTTACATTAACCCACTGAGAAACTGCATATTACCATTTCTTTGCTTAAGGACAAATTAAAGCATATTTTTGGAATAGTGAATGCAATTTGGACCAGCCAAACCAAATCAACAGACAGCATCTCTCCATGGAGGAATTCCACATTAGGTATTTGTGGAAATTGTCTGTATGTATTTCATGGGTGTTGGGAACAACCAGCTTTAAATCATTACAGGTCTTGGCAAGTCATTTGTGATCAATAGGCTTCTTAGAAGTTACAAAGGAACTCACACTGATGGGATTTCAGGAAGAAGCTGTGCTTGACTCAACCCCATAGGTAGAGGGGACTGTTACTGGCATTTCTCTAAGATGAATATTGGACAAAGCACTTAAAGTGACAGACAGTAATTAAAAAGATGTAGAAATGGAACATTCCTACAGTAAAACAGAATTTTCAGGAGTACATTGCATTCCAGAATCTCCAGTTCTGTAGTTAACTGCGTCAGCACCACACGGAATATGCTATTTACTTCTGAAAACAACAAGAAGGCAACTGCAATGTGTGTAGACAACAGTGATATGTCTGCAAATGAACAAAATGAAAGGAGCATTAAAAGGGTAGTTAAACCTCAAGAGAGAGTCAGTTAGCAGACATACACTTGGAATGCTGCATCAACACCAAAATTATGACTTAATATTTCAGTCTTCTCCCATACACATATTACCATTATATTCAACTTATTACAGCCTCAGGTAGTTTTGCATAAATATAGACAAAATGTTTTATAAGTGTCAGTCAGGCAGAAAGATTTTCAGAATGATGAGGGAAGATCTTGTTTTTTTTTCCTAAGCTTTTGATAATTCACGTCCTCCACAATGACCCAACACAATGGATTACTTCATTTACATACACCGTCAATGACTGCTTGCCTGCCTGCTTTCTATGTTCGCACCGTTAGCAGTGGTTAACTGAAATTAAACTGTCATAGGCTTAACATAAAATGTCATCTGAAATGAAAAGAAATGCTCTGGTTTACTCAAACATAAAGCTGGAAACACAGGAGTGGTCGCCTGGTATTATTTGTCTACGACAAGAGGCACAAACAAGCGAACCCTTACTAATTTTTTTTATTTGTCTAGGCTGACATCATCTTCCTATTCCCTTGTTTTCTTTCTGTTGAGAAGGTTTCTTCAAACTTATCACTGGAAAACAATTTGGAATAAAGCCGTAATTCAGTAACTTGGTCTCTGTTCCCATTCTGTTGCCAAATAGTTCATCATTTTCCCAAATATCTCTGCTGTAAGCAATTTTTACTACAGCTTTACCTAGCCAAGTACTGCCGCATCCTAGCCACACACTGTGAACAGTAGCAAGGAAACTGACTCCTGAAGGTTATTCATGCCTTGAAGTTCAAACCAGAGTTGATTTGCCTTGCATGCTGACATCCCCAAACTGAAGTGTCTTTCTCCCTCAGCTTTTCCTCCTTTTTTTGCCCCTTCTCCTTTTCTCCCTCTTCACCAGAAGACATAATATGAATCATAGAATGGTTTGGGTGGGAAGGCACCTTCCAAGGTCATCCAGTCCAACCTCCCTGCAGGGAGCAGGGACATCTTCCACCAGAGCAGGTTGCTCAGAGCCCTGACCAGCTTCACCTGGAATGGTTCAAACAATGGATAAGAAAAGTTGGGCTTATTAAAAAACCTCTTTCTGTCTCTATTTCTCAATTGTCAAAAAGTAGAATAGCAATTCACTCATAAAATAAGTCCAGGGTAAAGGGAAATGTACGTGTCTGAGCAGAAGTATCTGAACAAAGTTAGGCAGTCAAATAGCAGTGAAGATATTAACAAGAAGAGACATGAACATCACTGCGTGGAATCACAACTTCTCTTATCTTCCATCACTCCACTATCTTCTCCTGCAATTTTTTAATGCCCCATAACTTAGGAGCTTTTGGAACATTACATATTAAGTACCATAAATGGAGTGAAAGCCTTTTCTGCACATGCAAGAAACTCAAAATTTAAAGAAAAAAAAAATCAAACAATATTGCTGTCAGTCTTGGGGAAATGTTAAGTGTTACAGGAAAATTACATGAAGCACAAGAATTTTTTCTCTATTGAACAGACCTCAAAATACAATAAAATAAATAAAAATGTACACACCTTCATAATCAAAGTTTGCACCGGAGGGACTGAAGGCATCATTTCTCACACTGTTATGTAAGAGTCCTGGCTTTTAGTCTCCTTATCGGTGATATAGACAGTTAAAATAAAGTGCTTCAGAATGGAATTAGGCTTTATCTGGAAGAGTGGAAGGCATTTTGGTCGAATGCTAGGTTATTTTGTTCAGTCCTTGCCTCCTTACTTTGGTTTATTATTTCGCTTTGACTCTTTCTTTCATGTGTATTTTTTTTCCTGAGTATTTCTTTACTATGTGTGCTTCTTTTGTTCTCGCCACTGCTCTTTTATTCTATGACTTGCAGAGCTCAACACAATTAAGACAGCTAAATCAACATTACCAACCTACTCAAATTCTCTTGGCACAGTAACTATCATTTCAGATTTGTATGTCCTACATAGCTTTGGGCTTTTTTGTTCTGGAAGGTCACTTCAAAGTCATCTTAGAATTACTGAACTGTTTATTGATCTCCTAATTATCCTGTGTTGGCAATTCTTCAGCTGTCTCTCTTTGCGTTACTTTGTTTTATTAGCTTAGCAATTTAATAAACAAAATAATATTTATGAAAATGAAGATTTTATAAAAGGGAATAAAGCCCCAAAGTTGTTCAAATGAACAAGAGAGTTAATTTCCACTGAGCTCTGAGGATAGAGATAAAAATAAGAAGCAAAGCTGAAGTCTGAACTACATGACAGCGCTTTCCTAAACAAAAACACAACAAAGAAAAAACAGATTTAGATTTTCAGTAATGTAGCTGCAAAAGGTGTGATTTTACTGCAGGAACCTCAGACAGGTTTTGCTGGCTATATTTATATTTAATATTTAAATATAAATACCTATTTTTATAATCCTTGTTCCCCACAAAAATGGTCCTGATGATGAATTTAGAGACACCAAGAAAGAAAAAGAAAACCATTTCCTTTATGAGGTACTGACACTGCTTACACTATAGCAATGTTTGGTCTTTTGGTATTTATCCTGAAAGGTATTTCCATGCTGTTGTGATTACATACATTCAACAAACTGAATGAGACTCAAGTTAGTTTCACAATGCAAATATTTAACAGGTCTTTTACCAGAATTTACCATACGATTCATACAGTTCAACATTGCTTTCTAACAACCAAGAGTTCTGCGCTGTAATACAGACAAGATCTAGACAGTCGTTGTTATTTTAAAGATGCACTGAGCGACTCCACAAGTTAAAATTAAAATAAATGTCCCTGACCTCATTTGTGGTCTTTTGCTTGCTGCTAGCTGTAACTTTCTGCAGTCTCAGTGATCGATAAAAATCACCCAGATTTTCAATATTCCTCTAAAGGGAAGGAACACACCTTTCTTGTTCACCTGCGCAGCTTTACTTTACAAAAGAGAGACGATATTGCACTTTGTATTTGGTAACCATGGCTCACTGCTGGGTTTGACTTCACTTTTACACAGAGACTGTTCAATACGAAGCTCACGTTAGCACATGACCTAAAATTGCATGCAAACCTTTTGTCCTCAAAGGGTAACCAAAGAATCAAAAGGGAACTAGAAAATCCACGGTCCATTTTTCCTGCACCAACACAGCAAACTGCACTCCCTGCCTGCTTGGTGTCTTTACAGGTTTAGCAAACGTGATCCATATATTTCTATTTGATCCACATCTTTACTGCAATTAACAGTTAATCCTGTATGCAGAATAGCTACCCACAGAAATGCCTTTTAGCACCTCCTTCTGTTTTCACACTGATAAATTATGATTTTCTAAGCAATTCTGCATGACCCCATACTGGTTTAATCTTGATAATTTGCCAAAACTTGATTCAAAGGTACTGATCTCTTTGCGGTCTCCAGTGTTTATTTGGTTATATGTAGCATTTTCAATTTCTATTGGTTATAAACTAAGTCTTACAGAGCAGATCAGGAATAAAAAAGAAAATCAAAACGTTTTAAAGATAGGTACCTGAAAAGTCCAAGAAAGCTGCAAAGAACTCCTTTGGGAGCAACAAAGTAATCCTTTGAGAAAATAAAATTAAAAGCCTCCACATTTGTTTGGCAGTGATTTGGGGAACCAACGGAAGTGATTAATTATTAATTGACCCAGCTAAACGTAATTGTCTTCCCAACAAACCAAGATAACACTATTGTGGAATTTAATCTATGAACACTTTTGCTGTTATGTTGTATTGCTGTGATATTAAAAAGTGACAAACTGGAGGAAGCTAGTGTGGTATGTAGAGTGCTGTGATTTCTATTATCTTACTTCCACCCCATGAGAAGAACATGGGCTTCTCACACTGGCTTTGGTTTAGGGAATGCTTGCTCAAGTCCCCGCAGAGTATCATTTACATGGCGATCAAACAAAACCATTTTGTTTTTGTAATGAGCTCACTGAGCCCGGATGACTACCATGTGCAGATAGCAAGAGAGTAGCTTTTTTTAATGTTCATAATAATTACTAATGGGCTTTCCTGTAGCTTTCGTGGTAGTTATGTGCACCGCTATATATTTTATAATACAGTTGTTCATTATTATCGCTAAAAAGAACTACAGAGTTAAATGAAACAACCACCTGGGTTGCAGGGCAGTGTAAAATCCTCTATTTTAAGGTTTCATTTCTCCTTACTCCTTTTTTATTCACTGTTTATTCCCATTCTTCACTGTAGTAAATATTTTTATCTTAATGATACTAGGTTCAGTTCATTTGTTTCCATGCCTTATTTAATTAACACTCATTACACTGAGGCATTTGAAATTACCCAAAATGTCACTGATATTTCCCTTTTAAATCATGCAGTAATTTATACAGAAATTATTTTTCCACATTGTTATTTTACTGGCTTGAACCGAGCATTAGAGGGCACTGAATACACTTCAGGTTATTGAAATACGCTCTGGACCCACAGCCCTTCTCTGCCAACCTGGCTAACAGCAGTAACCCTCCTTCATGTGCAAGTATCTGATTCCTTTGAGCTTGATGGAGATCATTAACTCAGATGCACTTAGTCAAGTGCTTAAACTTAAGCATTCCTTTATTTTCTTTGGGACCTGGAGCCAGAGCATTCTGTAGACACAACAAACAGGACGTATAGAAGGGCTGGCAGAGTCCTATTCTAGGTCTGAAGTCTGCAAAATGAGTCAAAGCTTTATGAAAGGCTGAAGGTTTCTTGCAGCCGATGGAAAGAGAAGAATTCTCTGCAATGGTCATAGGTCATAGCACAAACAAATACTGAAACAACAACATTGGATGCAAAGAAAACAAAATATCCTAATATATTATAGGAACTGTAAACTATTCTAAGTCGTACAGCTTTTTGAAAGCCTCCCTAATTCCCACTGACTAAAGACAGCGATACAAATAAGCGAATCTACAGACACACATCTTATTTCAAATCAAAGCAGATGACTCATCTGATCGTCTAGCTGTTGTGAAACAGAATGAGAAATGAGAAAATTGTGTCAGTTCATTCCTTGATGAGATTTTGTTTCATGTATTTTATTTTCAGTATCTGATTACCACTGTTATTTATGTTTTTACAGAGTGCTTTCATTGGCTCCCTCACTGATTTTTGGAGATAAAAATCCCAATTACAATTAAGTTGAAACTGGATTTACTTAAAAACAAACAAGAGAAAGAAACACGGGAAGAATTTCCCGTGTAATGGCTGACAGTGAAATTGTTTGAAGTAATGGGGTCCCATTTAAATACTGAGAACTTGGCAGACCTAGCAGCACTGAATTTGCATAGGCTGTAAACTGTTAGGCGTACTTTGGAAGCCTGCTGCGGCGCTTCACAGAGTATAAAACTTCTTGGCACTGTTACAAATCTTGATAAATTAATAGGAGAAAGCAAAACACCGTACACAGCTAATTTTGTTTTCCAGGTATGAGGTTTTCTTCTTCCTCCCATCTCCCCTTGCTTCAAATGTGTCTGCCAAATCTTCCCTCTGTGCCCCTCTGTGCCTCACAATACGCAATTCCCCCTGATTCAAAAGATGCCTGCTAGTGAAGGCATAGCTGATCACCACGGCTTCTGCTGCTGCCAAACTTCAGCCAATGAGCTATTCATGGCTCCAGTCCCTGCTTCTCCTCATTAGGCCACTGGGAATTGTATGAATCATTTTCATTCCCTGCCAGGAAGCAACGCCAGTGTTTACTATTACTTATGCAAAATAATTTTCCAGAATCACTTTACCAATGCTGAATGCTCAGTTGACTTATAAAGGCTGAAATGAATTAATAAGAAATAAATAAGCAGTCCCAACTGCATGGGTTATCAGTTTTATGCACAAGATGAGTAAAAGCCTTACATATTTCCACTAAGCTGGAATTACAATAACCCCTTTGCTCTAGGGAGAAACAATGGCTGAAGTACAAAATTAAGATGTGCGTTATTTTTCTTTCATAACAACAGGGAGTGGACTTGGTTGAGTTGAGTTTTATAGGGTATGCAAATGATGCTAGGGCTATAGGTTGCCTTTACCCTTCTCCTTTTTGCCTTCCTCCTGAATAGTTTCCAATTCCTTTTTCCTCACACAGAATGATAGGACGCAGCAGGGGAATAATACCCCTAAAATGTAAAACTGCAACTAGCCTGGGATGGGGAAAGGAGAAGCTCTTGCAGCTGGATTGCGTGAGCTCCTGAGGAGAAACTTGAACAGGCAGCCAAACAACCAAATAAATATCAGCATAATTGAAATATATAAATCAGGACAATAATTGTTTATAATAATTTTCCCGTCAGTTCACTTGACTACATTTGATCGGCTATAAAGACATTACTGTTAACCCAGTAGAAAGGAAATTCTACTGAAAAACAGAAAGAAGTCTTTGTTGGAAAACCAGCAGAAAATTGTGCATAAAACCTGATGGGAGCCTCAGAATAATCTCATTAAAGTGGAACACACTTATTCAAGACAGACAAAAAGGGTTCACAGCAGTCTTAAAAATCTGGTTTAGGAATTTCACTTATCTCCCCTTCTCAAGTAGAGATCTCTTCAATTACTCTATATTAAACTCTATGACATTTTAACATTCTCAGCAGGGTAAGGATTTGTCCAGAGCTAGTCATTTTAATACTCAATTTACAAAATAGATCAACCTGATAAGGACAGGCCCCAAAACATAAATCTGTCTTTCTGTAGCACAGATGGATACACTGGCCCTAACTTTTCTTCTTCACGCCCTCTCCTCACTTCAGGCTTTTTGCAGACTTGTTAGAAAAGCCATTCTTTAAAGGAACAGCCTGGATAAAAATATGGATGAAGAAAGGAGAAGTTTGTTCAGATTTCCTTATTACATCACTAGTCATAACATTAGTGATGCAGTGATTTTTTTTTTCCCCCACTTGAAAATTTTACTATTTGGGCACTTTTATTTTTCACTCCCTTGGAAAACAAATTTGTTAGTTTTCATTTCAGGACTTAAAGTCTAGTTGGACACATTTATATTCAAACATTGAAGTATTGTTTCTCAGTCTTTACATAAGAATGTACTTCCATTTAACTTGTGAAACCTCATTTCTGTAGATTTGTGCCTGAAATCCCCATACTTCCCTTCTTTACCAGTAAGCCCTGTTTACACCTAGGAGTCCATCTTTCTCCTAGTCTTCACCAAGTTCCCACCTCAATACCTCCCATGTCCTCTAAAGTCTCTCAGTACCCTCAGCTGCTTTTCTGCTTGTCCCATGCAGGTCCAGGCAGTGAGTCCATGTGCTCAACAGCCTGCAGATGGACCAGAAGGAATACTTGAGCATTGAATCCACATAATGACATTGCCTTCACTGTCTCCTTGTCCTCAATGTAACTATCACTTTAGAATATTACACTGCTGCCAAGCTTGGTTGCAACAAGTTACTGGGCACAAGATGAGTGAATTTTCATGATATCTATCTCTTTTGTTAGGAAAACTAGGCTAAAATAAAATGCAAATATTTTTCTGTAGTCTAAAATACTTGAAACCAGATTTAAACTAGATTTTGAATCTCCCTGCAAACAGAAAACATCTAGTGATTTTTATTAAAATCTTAAATTATATTAACATGCCCCTTTGTTAAGCAATGCAGCTAGAGATTTAAGACATTTTAATCCTTGATGTTATGCCCTCAATGCAATGTTTTCTACAATCCAACCGCAATGTGCTGACTGTGAACAAATCTGCCAGTGATAGAAATGCTGCCTTTCAGCAGATACTTATGGTAGCACGTTGTTTGCTGTTCTTGGATAGATCAATGAGAGCTGCCAGCCTTAATACTGCCAAACTGCCCTCGGTCGTATAGCAAAGACCAAGAAGTCTACTGGGCCACCACCCTCCTTCCTTTCCACCCACAGCTACATTGGTTACTAAGGTAAGACACAATTTTTGGTGTCCTCTAAGCAATTGGCTCTAAAATAATCTATCATAGATTGTCCATCCTTTATCAACGGGAACAGCTGGAAGCACTTCCCCCTTCTTTGTCTCTATGAACATCTGCTTACCTTGTACCTTCCACATCTTCAGTCTTTCCCCCAAAGCACCCATGTTCTATCTCCCACTGATTTGGGGATTAGCTCAGCAGATTCATTAACAAAAAAGGAACCTGTTTTACTAGCAACTGTCTAAGGCACAAAAGAATATAGCCCAAGACTGCTGTGCCATTTAGAGGAACATGAATGAACTCTATGAATACTGCAAATTAAAGTTGGAGAGGGGAAGAAAAAGAGAGGAAATCAAATCTAAACCTCCTCAGTCAGATTATTGAAGCTTTAAGGAGGAGATAACCCTTGTTAACTGGCTTTGAGATCCTGCCCTATGCATCATCCACAGTTCAAGACAATATTTTCTGCTTTTACACTTCAAGTGGCATTTTCTACATGGTTGCAAACTCCAATTTTAATGAGGCAGGAAAAAAAATCCTTTAAGCTCTTTTGGAAGTTATATTTGATGGATGCCCTTCTATTTGAGCAAATAGAGCTTCTAAAATACTAACAAGTACAGTCAAAAATAGTGTGAGGTGTAGCTCTCTCTTGGAGGGGACTTTTGGGGGGTGTATTTAGGAATAATTTGTTTTAGGAATGATTTGCAAGGCACTTATCAGGAAGTAGTACATAAAATCCAGTAATGCAGATCTACACTCAAAAGAATAAAATGTACTTCAAGAAGATGTCTCAAAAAAAATTAAGAAATAGGCAAATGTTTTCTTATTTTGTTTTGCTTATTTCTAAATAAAAAATAAACACAAATTTGTTTTCCCTCTCATTATTCACCCCTTCCTATATCTTGCAGCCCCTTCTGAGGAGAATGTAAATCCAGTAACAACTGAATCAACCATAAATCCCACAATGTTCAAGCAAATTTTAAATAAGGAAAAATGAACATGTCCATTCCTAATTACAACCTGACTCACATAACTTCATTTCCTATTGACTGGGTAGATGGTGAAAAACGGGGCAACATCCAGAGGATCTCATTTACAGCTCAGATCAGAGTCACAATGCTTGTCAGTATTCATCTACGAGTTGATATTCAATCAGCATTGTAGAATAAAGGTTCTTTATAAAAGCAAAGCCTAGGTTAGCACTCATTTAAGAGCTGCTTCGTATCCAAGGTGTCTATATTGATTATTTTACAGGGAACAGAATGTCCTTTCTTACTATTTCTTCTTATATTTCTTCTTCTAAAAGCATGATACTCAGAATGAGATATACACTATTATCAACAGGTTTGCATGGAATTTAAGATGAACATGAAATATGGGTGCACAAACAACATCCAAAGAGAAATAAGTACCTTTATAAGAAGCCAAACAAGTGAAGGGTGATTGAATTTAAGAAGAATGTGCAACCAATTCGCAAAAGCTCCAACAGATATTTTCCCATTGTTTAGACATCTATGTAGGTTGTCTCAAGCCCAATAAGGACTGAACTTGTATCTCACATTTTCCTGAACAGGATACACTAGCAGGATAACACTCTGTACCAAATGCTTTTTATTCCATGACACTTGTTGGGTTTCTGAGGCTGGATTGTCTGGATTCAACTAAAGAGAGGAAAAAAAAAATCCTTCAGAATATTGAATAACGTTGAATAATCCCTTGAATAAAAGAACCTTCTACAATGTGTTAGAAGTTAATTTGACTTGGTTAAGCATTATATGACAACTGTACTGACCCCCATGTGAACCTCCTCCTATTAATTTACATTCCCATGGTGAGATTTAACTTTTCTAACACCAGAAGATTTTATACTAAACTCTTACCAAATATAATTTTCTAATATAGCTGACAATCATGCTGCTACCAAGCAACGAAGGTCATTTCAATAAATGGTATTCATCCAAACTATTGACATTTCATCCAGGATTAACTGGCTCTAGAAAAGTAGAATTGGGAGTTCTTCACTATCAAGTGACATTTCCGATGATTATTCAGGATCTTATATATTGGAAGTAGCAGTGCATCTTGCTCACAGAGGTGCAAATAAAAATCCTGAACATCTACAGTTACCTGTCGCTTTGTGTTAATAAATTAGTGCCCTTGCTCCTATCTGGGTTTTTTTTGTGTGCTCATGCTTTGCAAAAGCTGTCCACAGCAAACTTGAAATCTCAACTGGATCAGATCCGACCATACATTATGAAGAGAAACGATCCAATATTTGAGCATCTCAGATATTTTATTAGTACACAGGTACACCACAACATGCAGCCTGTTACATTTATAGAGTCAGTTAAAGAGGTCCCTACGAAAACATTTTTTATTCAAGGGTATAAGCATCAAAATTAGTACTGTGATATACATCACTGCCCTTGACACTGGTGCTGATATTCCTAAATATGTGGTCTATATTCTTATTAAAGTAAAAAACTGCTATTTTTAACGACTTTTATAAACATAGAGTCAAGAAAATAGTTCCTGCCCTCAAAAATTTCAATTTTGACCAAAAAAATGGATAAAATAAACACCAATTTTCTCCTCCAAACCCACACATTCAAGCAAACACTCCCAAAAGCAAACCAAAAATCTATGGGTAGCCATAAGCATACTTTCAGAATTATCATTAGCCTTCCATACCCTCTGCAAGACTGGTAATGCCACTACTGGCATCAGTAGGAGTTGAGCGGTGGTTTGGGTATCTGGAGCTTGAGAACTATCCAAAGCAGAATCAAACTGGATTCACTTAAGGCAACTGCCCAACAGATCTGTCTTCCAGCCCCAATTCACCATGAGCTTCATATGTGATCTTCAATAAGCTACTTTCCTTCTCTGCGCTTCATCTCATCTTTCAAAGAGGGATAACAGCACTTCCTTACCTCCAAGGACATGCACGTTAAGGGTTCTAGAGATCATGTGTATACTAGACTGATGAGGCAGGAATACCTACATGTTATTAGATCTATAAGAATCTAGATAGAATTTCAACACCAAGAAGAAAGGCATAGATACATTTGGGCACCTAATCCCATTATTCCCCTTTCCTTTCATCTCGGATGGTCACAAGCAACAAAGTAGCTGCAAACAAAGTAACCAGCCTGTGTTCTGGTGTATTTCTTCATATTTGGGATTGGAAACAGCACAGCAAGAACTATTCATTCTTGGATTGAAAGTACATAAATATAACAGATGAACCCTCTTAGCAAGTCACTGACAGCAAGCACCTACTGCCAGGATGTGTTTGGAGCATTCAGACTGGACACAGGAGACATAAAGGGCCCTAGGACTCTGGGAATGTGTGCGAACATCTGGAGCACATACAACCTCTACCTGTAAACTTAACCAAACAAATCGGCTTGCTCTGCTCCTTATTTAAAACACTTTCCTTTTACAGTGCATGGGAAAGCCATAGCAATATCTGTTATACCATTTACGATTAAGAAAATCAGGAGGTAGACAGCTTAGATCTATAAAAGTGATTTGATATATTTGGCAATCCAACTTGGCCTGCCTGCAATGAGCTGTTAAATGAAATTTTGCACAGCCATGCCATCAGGCTTTATTCACATGCCACATTTTATTCTGAAGGGTAAAACTGATGGCTAGTACTAATCACCTCAATTATTGCCAGAATTGTGTTAAATTTCGGGATGAGATTGATCCCTTTTTAAATGGGGAGGGGTGGGGTGTGTGGGTAGGATTTATAAGTAAATAAATCAGAAATCACCAGCCAAACTGAAAAGAGAGATGGCCTAAAATACCAACAACTTCCCTTTTCTTAGGGGTCCAGTAGACCAGCAAACATTTTTAAAAATTCCAGGTGAGACCTTTCAAGGTTTTCTTGAAAGATAAATAATAAAATAAATTAAAATTTAGAATGCAATGTAGGGGTTTTTCCCCTTTGCAATAATTGCTTGAAAAAAATCTTAGTCCTCTAGAGGAAAGTTCTTCAAATGACAGAGAAAAATACCTGAAATTGCTCTCCCTGGGAACAATACCAAGGGCACCACGAGCAGTGCTGGAATGAAGGACATGAAAGGCCTCCAATCTGTCACAGGTTCTGACCATGAGTTCCTGCACTTGGACAAGCTGGAGAACTTCTCTCGCTTTGCTTTCCCTGTTAGTTTCACAGATAATACATGAAAAAACACCTCCTCCAATACCTACAGATGAGAAGCAGGCATCACAGTAACAGCCATTCCAGCATTTTCAGCTGCAGTTTATATATTTTTGTCACACGCAATTGACTGAAGTGAACATAATGGTGGGATTGCTCATTGCCATCTGTATGACCACTTCGCTACCTGCTCTGTGCCCTCAAGCACAAAGTAGAAAAACAATCAAAGATGTAATAAAAGGTATAAATTATTACTTATTAAAAGGAGAAAGGAGAAGAGATTTCTTGTTCTGAATGCTGTAAGGTTTTCCTTTTACAGAACCCAGAAAGAACACCAGTGCCAGAACATGGTCTGGTTCACCCAAACTCCTGGCATTGTTTCAACAATTTACTTCATCATTTCTGGTAGCCAACATTCAGTTGCATTTCTGTTTATATACTCTGCAGGGGCCACCACCTATGGGAAGAAAGATGAGAACATTATGGGACCATTATGGGACCTGTAAGACTCATTGAGTCTTTAATGACCTTCAAACAAAGTCTTGCTGTGAAAGCGATGCACAAAATCAACAAAGGGTCCAGGTACAATATTCTTATAATAAAATTGGAGTTACTAAAATAAGCTTGCGAGTGTCTGACAAATAATTGAAAACTACAACATATTTGTATATAACGTGTCAATGGACACCAGGTGCAGCACATGTGAGCAAGGCTG
The DNA here is from genome assembly GCA_013400335.1 of Eurystomus gularis. NCBI lineage: Eukaryota > Metazoa > Chordata > Aves > Coraciiformes > Coraciidae > Eurystomus > Eurystomus gularis. Next base: position 43,616 of record VZZY01023848.1, on the reverse strand, counting down.
GACTCAGTGAAAGCCAGCTATGCAAATTGGTAAGTAGCATGCTGATTGTTCTTGTTTCATGAATATATTTTCTTTTCCCAACTTGCTGTTTTAGTGACAACAAAACTCTAGATCCAGGCATGCAAGAAGAAATAGTCCTGTTTGAGTGTCCTTAAAAAACTGCTGTTTTTAGCCACAGAGGTGGCTAAAACATAATACTTTTAAAATAGAAACTTAGAGATAACAAGAAATTCATTAAGTTACATATAAACATACAAACTAGGTCCATGATAACCACTTAACTCCAAGTTACTTGTCAATGTATATTGGTATATAGATGTTTTTACTTCAAAATAAAAGTTAACTTTAGTTTTAAGTTATATTACTTTTTGAATTTTTGGCTGACTTACGTAAATCGGTGTACACATGGATTTGTTTCTGGATAGTTGAAGAGTTTATAGTCCAATTGGTTGCTTTTACTCTTTGTAAGTTTACTGAAAAGAAGGAGAATGCCATCAAAAAACTGCACTAAGCTGTACTTGGTTGTATTGTGATGATTTCCACTACAGTGGCCAACTGCAGAATCAACCTATCTATCAATTAGCACCAGAAAAGAGGAGGATGAAAGTAAAAGTTTTAGGATGACTGCAACTGCTTTCCATCATCAAGAAACAGCTTCTGGAAGCTCAATTAGGGTTTATTTGCTGTTGTTCAGGTAAATGTTCTCCCAAGAGCATCCATTTTACAGGACTCTTGAAAGGTGGCTGGCATTCCACTCTACATTCTCATTCATTTCCAGTTTTGCTAGACTCTCTCTAGGCATGGAGTTTCCCTTCACTTCGTTCCTGCTTCTTTGGCAGACAACCCTTGATTCAGTCTCTTCTGCACTATATAGCTGGCAGAGTGTCCTTCCTCATAAAGCCAGGTAATTATGTTTCCTTCCGTAATTTAATCTCTCTTCCACTGGTCATGGGGTTCTTTTCCCCTAATGATAGAGCCTGGACCCTTTTAGTCTATTGCATACTATTTGTTTTCCAGTACTACTTTTTTTACCCTGTCACAGCAAAGTTCAATGATGCCTGTCAAGTCAAGAGCATAAAACTTAATTCTACGAAGTCAGCAACAAAAATGCAATGGCCTTATGCAGTGTTCAGTGTTAGGAAGGCAATATCAAACGGATAGCTCTGTAATTAAAGTGGATGCTGTCAGGGAGAGAGAACTATACCTCTGAACTCTGGAAGAAAAGAATCTTGCCCTCCTTTTACATGTTTACTCAGAAATAACTCCTGTTCCTGGAAGTCTAGACTTACTCTAAAAGAATATGACCTTTAGGGGTTACGGAAACTTTTTGTTATGGTAATACAGGCAAAAATACAACAATACTTCGCATTTCTACCTCTTTTTTTCACAAATTTGAGAACATAAATTTCTGTGAATTTTCTCAGAACATCGCTTGTGGATTCACCAATGATTTGGAAGCTGTAATTCATATAGTCAAATAAAACACAGCAGAATGGCAAAAACCAGACAGACAATCTCAGCAATACAATCAAGAGCATTCATCATCACCCAAGAATTCACCGAGTTTGATGACTCAATGAAAACATTAACAATTCCACATGGGTTATTTTTAACTGAAATTTTCCATGACGCTGACTACAAACCACAGATTTGCATACAGATCTAGCTGACTGGATTAAAAAGCCAAAGAAAAGGGTAGTGTTTTAAGTAGCAAAATCAGAGGAACACACAGAAAGCAGCCACAAACTTTTCACTTTCCCAAACACAGCAAAAGAAAAAGCAGGAAGAATAGGTATATGCATATATACTTTTATAGAAGGATGTATCTACATTTACATCTAGTGCTGATGCACTAGGACTTAGATGTTCTCCTAATCTCGTTGTAATGGCTTTAATTATTCTTTGATGGCACCTATTTATTTTCTTTTATTATAAAATAAAAATTGTCATATGTAAAAATCTACACTTTAAACAAATTGGGGTAGATTAATCCTACCCTATAGCTGCCAGAATGTGTGGGGCAGTGGGGTTTTCAGTTGTTATTGGTGGAATTTTATTTGTTTGGGGTTGGGGAGAGGGTCTTTTCATTTCAGTGATCCTCTTTCTTTCTTCTCCCTTATAGCTACTACCAAACCCTGGGTTCTTAACTTCATCCCACTCATTTTTGTATTTTACCTTTTCCACCCACCCATCTTTGTCTGTCTCCCTGAAAAACATATACTCATATGTGACCAGATCTTTCACAGAGCAGAAAGGAAAACACATGATGCTAATGTGATATTCGGAGAGCAGCACTGTTTATTTTGTTTGTCTCTTACTATCGATTCCTTTATCCTCATTCTGATTTGGTTAAGCTCTTCAGGCCTATTGCTAAGCACAGCCTAACCCACCTCCTTCCTGTCCTGACCCTGCATAGAATAATAATGAGCACGTCCTTGAGGGAAAAGACACTGAGAGTGGCTTTGGTCACATTTAACTTTGGAAAAAGAGACAGACAGAAAGACAGACAGAAAGACAGACAGAAAGACAGACAGAAAGACAGACAGAAAGAAACAAACAAACCTCTTTTGGGTGTCTTTCTTGAAGCTGTCACATCTCTGTGTTCAGTGCTGGAGTCCTCAGCACAAGAAGGACATTAACCTGTTGGGGCAGGTCCAGAGGTGGCCATAAAAATGATCAGAGGGGTAGAGCCTCTCTATAACTACAGGTTGAGAGACTGTTCAGCTTGGAGAAGAGAAGGCTCTGGGGAGATCTTCTTGTGGCCTTTCAGTACTTAAAGGGATCTGTCAGAAAGATGGGGACAGCCTTTATAGGAGGGCCTGTTGGGACAGGACAAGGAGTGGTGGATTTAAACTAAAAGAGAGTATTTAGACTAGATAGAAAGAAGAAATTCTTTACAGTGAGGGTGAGATCCTGGCCCAGGTTGCCCAGAGAGGTGGTTGCTGCCCCATCCCTGGAACCATTCCAGGTGAGGTTGGCCGGGGCTCTGAGCAACCTGCTCTAGTTGCAGGTGTCCCTGCTCACTGCAGGGGGGTTGGACTAGATGAACTTTGAAGATTCCTTTCAACACAAAGCATTCTATGATTCTATGCTGATTTCCTGAGCAAGGTACTGACTCATTTCCCAAATCTGAGATTTCTGCTAACTCCCAGGTCGAGTGAGATGCATTTATTGTACCCTCACTTGCCAGCTGCAGACCTCCTACCTTGCTAACCACAGTATTTTGATAGCTTGTGCTCAAAGTCACTTGGTGAATTTTGAAAGAAGATTAAACTAAACGTATTTTAGCCAAAGTTCTAAGGACACATTACTGTTTTAGACACCCAAGGACACACTAAGATCTGATCTTTTTGAACAAAACAGTGCCTGATTAAGATAACTACTTTGCATTTAAAAGACCGGTATAGGCACTTGCCACATATTTAGTCCAGTCTACAAATACAAAGTCAATCACAGATTTAAGCATTGAATCACAGCTTGAATCATAAATTGAATTAAAAAAATAAATTAAAAATATCACTTCCCTATACTCTCTGCAATCTCTATCATATAGCACTTATCTATACTTTCTATAAATAAGAGCAAATCAGCTAAAGCTGGGAAAGCAGCACAATAAAGCATTTTAAAGAATCAAGTACAAGAAGTTACCATGCAGGTTTGATTCACTACTGTAATCCAACCCTCTTCAGAAAATGTGGTGCCAGCTGTTGCTTCAGAAGATTAAGCTACAGCAGTCTAAGGCTACTTGACTTCTCTATGAGAGCATCCACAGATTCTAGAATTTTCTGCTTTTGAGCATGTAGACTTCGCTCCACTTAGGAGTGTGACTTCACTTTTCCCAAGTACTGTATGTGGAGAAGTCCCAGCAAAGGCAAAGACAGTCACCTGAAACTGAAGTAAAATTAAATTCCAATCAAGTATGAATTTTGCAAAATTTAATCCAAATTTGGACATAATGACACGGGCATTTGAAATCTGCCACAGAACTTCAATTTTATTTGCTTTAGTTATACTTATATTATCTGCATAAAAATTATTGCCTGGCTGTTTAAGTCCCTGCCTCCCACGGCATTTGTCAGAACAAATTGAAAAAATGAAAATAACAACCAACTCAAAAATGGTCCATTTGAGGAAGACAATTTGGTGATGTCTAACAACGCCTATAAAAAGTGTATTTAATTGAACAACACAATACAAAATTATCTTGGAAAAAAGAAAGCTTTTAGAGAAAAAAAAATGTGCTCACACACTCGTGTAAATGCTAGTGATCTTCCCTAAATGCATGCAATTCTCTATGCCTACAGGTAGTGTCCTAAGGACAATTATTTCAATAAAGGCATCATTGCTCACCCACAGATGAAGCCTCCCAAACAAAGTCCACAATTCCTACAGCTCAGCAGGAAGCCCAGGTTTGGTTCTTGGAAATGGGCGTACTTTCCTTCCATATTTAAACCACTTTTCCAGTTAAGTCTGTAGTTTATTAGAAATCTTCATTCTTATTCCTACGGAAGACCTATCATATTTATAAGGTTGTAGTTTAAGCAGTTTTGCCTCTCAAAGGAAGTTTTATGTCCAACATTAATTCCACTGAATCCATTTCACTAAGAAAATGAGTGATACAGCTGCCAACTTCCATCAGCAAAAGAATTACTTTTTTCATTCTCCTTCTTTAATATAATTTGTGGTAGTCAGTTATAGAGTTATGGGTCTTCAAATACTTAATAAGTATTTGCAGCAGATATCTTCAGGATATTTTTCATAGAGTCTCTTACATGAAGTATTTATTCACAGGATGTGAAATGACTTCATTTCCCAGCAACACAGGACATCAGCAATCACACCAAACTAACCCTGCAATATGAGCTTGTTTAGGAGAAAGATATAAGGGTACAAATTCCTCATAATGTGAATCATATAATAGTCAGCAACTAAAGAGAGGGCATTTTCAGAAAATCTTTATAAATTATATCATGATGCAGATAAATGGCATTTGAATCCTTTGAAATTTGTGTTGCCTTTCAGACTTACACACTGGTACTAGCAAGTGGGTTTTGCATGCACAAGGCTTTTTTAGTGTATTTTATTTTTTAAATACAAACACCAATATGAGCTGTGCTAAAATTACATTATAATTCTAGCTAGCTTATGTGAATGTCATAAAATTAACCAACAGGGATGGCTGAAATAAAAACAAAACCCAAACCAGAGGTATTATTTTATATATAATATTTGTTATATTTCAGTTTTCCAAGTTCTGTAGTTGCCGTCTTTTTTCAAAGGGGAAAAAGTTGTTTATATTTTCCTTTGTAAAGAGGGCATTTTCTTTCCCATTCATTTTATGTGAAGTATTAATTGCTACATAAAACATAAGGATTTGTTGCATTTCATTTCCTCAGAAGATTTTTTTTATGAGAACAAGACTCTCATTGAAGTAGACTTAGAAGTAACAGTTTCTTTACTGTATCTTCTCAACCTACAGAAAACAAAAGAAAAAGGCTGGTATTTTTTACCAGCAATGTGTATGAGAGATTTTATATACATATCTAGTCTTACACACTATTAAGAGAAATATTTCAGTATCTTATTTAACTTCTGTCCCAACCAACTTTCTTCCATCCTAATTAAAGCAGAAAAAGGATAAACTTGAGCAGAAAACATTTCTTCAGAGGCGTAATACAGCATTTTCCTCTTTCTTCATGGAATACTTACAAAGTATTTCAAGACCCATCAAATTTCTCTACATTACAGGCAGAAAATTACCAGAAAATATTCACCAAATTTTGTAATTGATTAAGTTATGGCCTCATTTAATAATAAAAGCTACACAAGTAGGTACAAAGAATTATAATATTGATCCGAGTATTGTCAGAAAACATTCTTTTGCTTAGCACTTTTTTTTAATTGCCTTCTTATAAAACCATCAGAAATGTTAAACCTGGCAGCACTTTGAGGCTTGTTTGCTAGATTCACATTTGCCTTGAAAGTCATTCCATGTGTTGCTTCACATCTGCACTGGAATGTTCTGCTCCTCAGGTCAGCCCTTTCATTCCACAATGGCCAATTTCACGTCCTCTGTCCTTCAGCGTATGGTATTTGCTTTCACTTGCCCATTAGCTTTCAATAATAGGGGTTTTTGTTACCAGTTCAGACATTAAACAACTATATAGAACGAACATTTATTTTATCCCTAGATCTTGCTTTCCTTAGAAAAATCATTCTAGCAATATCACCCCTATTAGCCATATATGTCAAAGTTCAGTAATCACTGACCAGGTTCTTTTAGATGTTTCACACGTGGAAGGTGTAATGTTTAATATCAGATTTATGTATTTGAAGATGGCTGATGTTACACCAGATTTCTGATTTAGTGGAATGATACCAAATCTATTGCATAACATAATATAAATGCAAGTTACATTTGGCTATATATAGATATATTTAGCAATTGCAGTATACATTTCAAGCACAATCCCAATGTGACTTCCACTACAGGTCTCCAGAAGATGCTCATCATCAGGATGCTGGGCATCCCAAGTCTCTGGGAAAGAGTACATGGGTTGAGGCCAACTCAATCCCATTATTCTCTTCAGTTTTTATACTCTTATGTTGGGCTAAGTCATGCCACCTATTCACTCCCCCCATGCTGGTCTGGCTAATTCAGGGAGACTTTCACACTCAGAATGAGCTCTGGGAGCTAATCTAAAAAGCAAAGGCCACCCTCCAGACCCCTTTGTGCTGAGATCATTGCGAGAGCTGTGCTCAGTCTATCCTGCATTATTCCTTGAGCTTTACATCACCCTAGTCCTTCTTCTATGAGCCCCTTTTCATTTTAGGAGTCTATTGACCAATCACAGTACATTAGATTTTTCTTTCATATTTTGACAGTATTTAGCTTCTCATGTAGAGGAAGTGAAATCCTTTGTCAATCGCTCAATCCAGCATTCTCTACCCATCTGTTTCTGTGGTATCAGCTTGCTTGAGTAGGAACCACATGGCAAGCCACAGTAATTTTGATTTCTGACTACTTGAATTATTTATATAGTTGTCATTTCTAAGAGAAATATCCCCGTACATTCATTATACACTGATAATGTGTGTCTAATAAATCAGATGAAAGACAGATTGAAACATATAGCAGAGCACATGTTATTTAGCAAAGAAAATTAACGCATATCATTCAATTTTAATATGCAGAGAACTTTAAATTCCTCTGACACCTCCGTTTAACTCTGGGAACCAAGAACTTGCCTTGGAGCAACAAAGGAGAAGGAAACTTAATAGCAAAAAAACCATGTTACTTTAAGAATTTTTTTGCCTAAGGGTTATTTCCAAGACTAAAATCACCCCCTCTCTCACTCTGCACCCTCCACTCCCTTGTGAAGTTGGGATTAGTACCCCAGAGCTAACATGCGATTAATGAATTTCAGGGTCTGTACAGCAAATCTGGAGAAAAAATTCAGGGCCTAGTGAAAACAAACCAAGCTCTACTAGCGGAAGTGCATGTAGTATTGCAATATTTTCTTAAAATACTTCTGAAGGTCTGAACTTCCAATGTAAACACAGCCACCACCAGCCTTAATAACAACTGGATGTACTTTGCACTGAAAGTAGATTTATAACAGACGATCTCACCAAGTCATGCGGCATAGTCCTGAAAATCTTGGTATTTGCAGGTAACAAGAGAAGAGGAATTAAATCCCCCACTGTGCAACTTAAAGAAGCAAACCAAGAATTGTTTCTTTTTTCAGCTGAACAACAAGAACTTGGACTGATCTCAGCTGGCATCAGCCATCTCATGTTGTGTCTCATTTTGACAGGAACTATGTTCCTGAGGGAACATAAGTCTGCTCAATTCAGTAGGACAATTCACATCCAAGATAGTACAATTTGGTTTAGAATGATACCTAAAGATTTGAAGATAATCTGTGGCTATTTTCCTTTTTTCCCCCACTATTAACTCCAGTCCACCACACTGCTACCTGAAATATCACCCAAAAGCACTGGATAAACACATCCAAAGCATCATTTGCAACATTTAAAGTATGGCTTTCTAGAAGGCATGAAACACCTATTAAGTCCTTTTACTTCACTCTGGTTCTGTAACTGTTTATTAAATCAAGAGCAAATTCCTTTAATTAAAGCTGAGACAAGTTCACTGTACCAGCCACCTTCCCAGACCAATGCAAGCACAGAAAGCACAGTGACTTGGATCAAACCACCACTACCAGCAAGGGTTAAGGACATCTGTTCAGCTTTGGGTTGTCACCAGATTAGGAACTATCCGTGGTGCCTTTCCTTACCAGATCACAGCTGAGGGGTGCTAACTTTTGAAGATGTCATGAAACAACTGCTCATGGTCCTTCAGTGCAAAAATTACAGAAAACATACGTGGAAATCTATAAATTCTAATTCACATCCTCGCAGTTGTGTCTGTGTATTTCATGTTACACAACCACACATTTTTGGCCTCAGCTATATGCCTATTACCACTGAAAATGGCTTATTTCTCTTGGCTTACAGACAACCATCCAACAACCAACCCTCCACACACAGCTCTGGAATTGTCACCTACTGTCTTTTAATGGCAAATTTCACAGGAAAAGGGTTCACTTCAGAACTTCCCTATTAGATTATTTCAATTCTTTTAAAATGCTTTTATCTGGTTTAAAAGCTATTACAGGTAAGTCCTAAAAGTGCTTGTTGTGCTGCCTGTTTTTCATTAACTTCCGTAAACATTCACAACATGCTGAGAGGTTTCTATGATTTCTTTAACCGTGCAGATCACAGAGTATTAAGGTGATGACTTTCTACCGAATGTTCCTTCTCTGAGTGTAAAATATTTCCCCACAAATGCTCTCTTAGCATCAATTTAAAATTTGATGTGTCAGTAACAATTCCTGGCAGTAATTTTCTGCTACTAAATATTCAGAGAGTAAACACCAAACAATTGATCTATACAAAATGAACTGTTTTTTTTAATGAGCATCAGAAGAAATTCTTATGGTCTTGGCCTAGCAGGAGGAAATTAAAGTGTTATGAGTACATGTCAGTCTTTACATAACTATGAATAAATAGAATTCTAACACACTATTTTGAAGGCATAAACTTTAAGTGAAGAGGGAAATCCCCATAGACTGGAGGGAAGTCCAGGGAAGTGGGTAGTGCAGCCTTTGTTGGATAGCCTGATACAAACCAACTTGGAACTTTTGGAGCTTACAATATCTTAAATTGAATTAATTCACATGCACCCCTTATGCATTCAAGGAGGCAAAACAGGTATTTCTCATTAGAGAGGTTAACAAGTTCTGGGCAAAACATTTTTGTAAAGCACGAAATTAGCTTGCCACACTGTTCTGTTGATTAGTAAGTTTATCTAAACTTCACATTTACATCATAGTATATTTAGTATTAGTTACTTTTTTCACCAAGAATTAAGTTCATTGAGCTATTTTATTAAAGAGTCCATCAATATTATCTTAAAAATAGAAAAGTTATCATTTCTAGTTCAATAGGTAATGTATTATTTAGTGACTCCATACACCAACCATTTCTGACTCTCCCAAAGTTTAGTAATTGTTTATGGTGATCCCCTTGCCAAATGTTTTTGAACCTCCAAAAAGATGAGAGTAAAAACAAAGAACTATTTTTGAAATATTTTTGGCAGTTGGTCTAGGTCTATGAACAAATATCCACTTAACAAATTAGAATTCCTCATTATCAGCTTCACTCTTTGCTGCTATCAAAGTGATCAAGACCTGAATTAGCATTATAAGCCTAATTATCTGCTCATTCATACTAATGAACATCACCCTGCTGATAACCAGGATGTGCAACCCTGAGAATCTCTCCAGAAATCCAAATCCCAGTTCAGCATCTTTCAGGAAACATTAAATAAGTTCACCCCAAAAAGGGAATCACTGTCAGGAAAAAAGTTTTTTAAAATTTAGATTCTAGTTGTACTTGACAGCTTGAAGAGGAAAAGAGTTTGGTTTCATTCCTTTAGAGATTCTAGGTTTAGAGCAAAATATTTCAGTCCTGTCAGGATTAATAGATGGCTCACTCATTTGTCAGGATGAATTTTCCATTTCAATATGACTCTATCGCAACAGCAGCACAAAAAGACCCGCACGTATATATAACTCCCAATGCTATGTCGCAGCATCCTTCTTCAGAGGGCAAAGTACTTAATCAGATACAATGGGGCTTAACGGAGTATCACAACTGTCAAGCTACTCCTAATTGCTAAACCTTTGTGGCTATAAATCAAAATTTGCCACGATTTTGAAGCTCTGATCAGGTGGGTGCAGTTCAACCCTGCGGCGATTCCAGCCTGCGGTAGGTACAACCTACCAAGGCAAGAAGTAAGTCGTTACATCTCAACTTGAGGTTTTCAAAGGATAATTCCACTACCTTCTCAGGAATTATAGTACATTGCTTTAGTACAAAATAATTTTCTTCTCTTTATAAACATTATACTACAATAGCTCTTCTAAATTTGTCAGGAGCTTTCACAAAGAAAAGTAGAGAAGTAATAGATCTATTTAGGTAATATACGCAACCACATATTCTCAGATTAGGATCAGTTCAGTTTTGGTGTTTGTTGAAAAGGTTTTATTCTATGGTGTATAAAGAGAACAAAACTAATTTGGATCTCTGACCTCTTATTTCAGATCAAGTCCACTAAGGATACGTACGGAAAAATAGTTACATTCATTGAGAAACTGTCATACCTATAGGTATACCTATAGAGCGGTTGAGGGAACTGGGTTTGTTTAGTCTAGAGAAGAGGAGACTGAGAGGAGACCTCATTGCCCTCTACAACTACCTAAAAGGAGGTTGTAGCGAGGCTGGTGTTGGTCTCTTCTCTCAAATTAGTAATGATAGGACGAGGGGAAATGGCCTCAAGTTGCGTCAGGGGAGGTTTAGATTGGATATTAGGAAGAAATTCTTCACTGAGAGGGTAGTTAGGCACTGGAATGGACTGCCCAGAGAGGTGGTGGAGTCACCATCCCTGGAGGTGTTTAAAGAACGAATAGATGCAGTGCTTGAGGATATGGTGTAGTGGTTAGAGAGGATTTGGTGTAGTGGTGTAGTGGTTAGAGTGATGCTAGGAGAAGGTTGGACTTGATGACCCTGGAGGTCCTTTCCAACCATAACAATTCTGTGATTCTGTGATAGCCAAAGGAAGTTAAGCTCAGAGTTTTCAAACCTGATTGTCTACCACAGCCATATTCAAGTGCAACTCTTTCTGCGATTTGTGACTCTGATACAAAGGACTAACAGGATTTCCATTTTAATAAGGTCATGCTGTACTTGCTAACACAATAACTAAGGAAAAATTACTGTAGATTTAAGCTGTGAGACAAAGTGGCTTGATTTTATAATGTAATGATTAACCTGGAACAGATACTACAAAAATGTTTTCCTTGTTTGCCATGCTGTAACAGATTTGTAAGATGCTCTCTCATGTTTTAGTTATCCAAGAAAACTGACATTCAAACAACGTATTTTCATATTGCATGCATTTTTTTTCTTAAGCACATCATTCCTTAAGTAGGTATTCGATTTTAATTACAAGTAGAAGGATTACAAATTCTATTTATAAATATGTGATGTGATCCCTTATAAGCTATTGAGGGAGCTGAGATATAAGACTGAGATCAACTCTTCTATCTGTCCATCTTCCCTTGTACATGAAGGATATAGAAAGCTTTGGTTTTGCAGATTAGCCTAAAATATTGCAGCCTCACAAATCAGACACTGTGGAAGACCACGTGAGCTTCCTCCAGACCAAAACATCAACTTCAACCTATTCTAATTAGAGAAAAAGACTTATGCCTAGCTGCCCAAATAACCTTTTAAAGCCACATCCGTTTGCATGCCTCTGACACTGCAGATAAAAGGAGTTTAGGCTAACAAGGTTGGCTATGCGTCAAGAGAGACCAGGACAGCTCACATAGGAGCTGATGTACGTTTACAGTGGGACAATGGACAACTGCAAGAATAATTCTTTGCAGTAAGAGAGGAAAAAAAAAGGGGGGGAATTTACGATTTCAAAGACATCCATGTAACAGTTTTGTGAGCATTAACCCATTCATCATTCCCAAAATTCTTAGAAGCTACTTGTAATATTACCCCAGTATTTTGGACAAATGCATTCCAGGTGGTTTTAGGTTTTGTTTGCTTTTTTTCCCCCTCAAAAGCTTGATATTAATTGTTTCATGATTCCGTAGGCCATAAAGTGGTGTTCTTCCTCTGTGACTGAATGACAGAGACAAAGGAGTAAGACACAGGACCCAGGAAAGCACCATAAATCACACTCCTGTACATATCTTCGAAGCATTGAGGATTTGTGAAAAAAAAAACATTGGGCAGCCACCCAGATTTTCATGAATAGTGAATAGCACCAGCTTCAGAAAGAGTAGCAATCCAAAACTTTGGATTATTTATGAAGACATTTTTTTTGTCATCAGATGGGCTTCATTCATTTGGAAGCCTCAGAATATCAAAGAGGAAGATACAAAATAACATGCTAATTAGGCCACCTCCATGGGATTATTTCAATTGAAATTGAAATATTATTTCTTTCATGATTCCTCTCTAATAATGGAATGCAACGTTTGAGTTTACAATGCATATGTGAAACTAAACACATAAGCATCGACTCACCTATACTAAGATCCACAAATTGAAGATTCTACAGAAACCCAATTTCTGTGATAGTAATCACAGCATGTACAAGAGTTAAATTGCTAAGCAGAGGCAAGAGCACTACTGAACGTAGAAAAACAAGATCCTCTTCATGCTGGAGAGCATTTCAAAGGAACACGTGGCTGAGCACCATATTATATTGATTAGAGAAAGTCAGTTTGATTGAGGCCTTAAACATCAATTGTGTGCTTTGAAGTGTTGTCCCATGTCCACTAAATGCTGCACAAGCACCTCTAGGCAGATCACCTCACCAGGACGAGAGGTCAGTTAGACATAGCTGTTTGCTGCACAGAGGTTCACTCAATATTTCCTTTGGATTCTTGCAAGTGAATCTGCATCTCCAAGTTTTACTCCAGTCTCAGGTTAAAATAAACACAAAAAATTACACTTACTTTCTTTGCCTGTTTATATAATGTCACAGAGGTTTCTTGATTTGAACAGAAAACCCTTCAAATCCAGTCATGCTTTGAACTGAGGAAACGTGCTTTATTTTTTTGTGAGCATTGACTTACAAAAAGATTCAATTAGCATTGTATGTTTATACATAGGAGAAATCAGGAAATGAGTTTGTTTTTGCCTGTCCTCTTACTAAATATACATTCAGTTTAGAAAGAGGCGGGGGGAGAGGTGATGTCTGATGAGTTTGAAAGGACCAAGTAAAAGAGAGAAAATTAACTTCAGCACAGCTCTAGGACTACAAGGAGCTTGTCCAAGAGAATGAGAAGACTGTAACAGTTTCTCCTTTTTTTTCTAATGGTTATTTTAATTTGTCCTGTCTTCCAGGACCTTTCACAGTTATTAAGAGAAGTCTTTTCTGTTGTTTTGTTTCCCATCTCATACATACAAGTGAGGGCTGAATCCCACCAAACTGCTGCGTGGCATTGTCAGCAAGTGAAGGGGTAACATCCCTACAATACCAAGCTGAAAAATTCACAAAACTATAAAAAATACAGTGGAAGACAGCTCAGCAGGATCCCACAAAACTTCAGTGAATGTTTCTGCAGAGTTCTAGCACTTTCTGAAGTTTGTTTTGAACAAAAGAAGGCTATAATGTTTTGATTTCCAAAGTGGTTGACGTGTATCTGCTCACTTCTAAGCCAAGCCCGGAACAGTTCAAAACCTTCCACCACCAAGACAGCACTTTTCAGATTACAATTTATTGCTGGGACTGAAGATACATGACAACAGCCTTGCAGACTTCGATGGTTTTATCATCCAGAGCAGAACTTTGAAGCAAACACATCTGTGCAATAGTTCTAATGCAAATATTACCCAGTCCTCTCCAACTGAAGGGCCTATTGGCAATTCTCTGAGTATTTCTCCCCAGTCTTTTTATACACAGCCTAAGGACTCCGGCAAACTCTCTTTTTCCCTTCAAAGGCTTGTTAAGTATGTGATGAATAAATCTGTCACTTCCAATTCTAAACTTACTTTCTGTTTTGATTGCTGCAGGATCTTGTATCCATGGCAACCTTTCACCACTCAGAATCGATTAAAGAAGTGATCGGTTTATCTAAGTAGCAGTGCTGATGGAGGCGATTGTTTTTTTTCTGAAATAGCAACCATGACAGGTACTGTAAGTTTCCTTGACCAGTTCGTTTTCCAACACAGCAAGTAATGAATTCTCAAAGAACACATTGTGGTCAGCTGAATGCTCAGTTCATTTCTCCTCTCTAAAACAGGTCTCTAATTAAATACCCCTGCAAATCAGTATCTACATTTTCAATTAATATGTCCTGCTCTTTTTTTAAGCAGGGCACCACAGAGTACAGACCGTGTTGAAGGTCTGAGCTGCATTGGCCTCCAAATAGAAAAATACTTTATTTGCTTTGGAGTTCAGGACAGTCAGATTTGTATATTAAAAGATGAAACCATCAAAAGTTTTCAGTCAGGCTTCGATTAATATTCAAATTAATTACACAGCCTGGAGGCAAAATGCACCAAAAGTGAGTTAAAAGCACTGCTACAGGTAGAAGAATGGGAGGCTTGCAAAGAACAAATCACTTCACAAAGTGTGCAAAGTTCTACAGAACATCTTTATTCTACAAACCATAATGAGTTTCTAACCCATGTATTATATGTGAAGGCTCCTGGGACCTAACATTAAAGACCTTAAGCATACATTGGAATTTATAGTGATTAATGTGTTAACGCATCTTGTAAAGTCTACAAAGGCACACATTAAAAAAAATGAGGAAATGCTTGAGGGGACGGAATCAATTCTTAATGCTTAAGCGCAATAAATGGGCACGAAACAGCTTAGTGGGCTTTACGTGACAATATATAGAGATGTGAAAATGGCACCCAGAGACACACTGCAACTTCAAAGTAAAATATTATAAATTAAAGCACTGAGGAGGACTTCAACCATAATTAAAGTCATCTTGCTTTGAAGACAGAAGCTTAACCTGTGATCAATATTAATTATATCGACATTAGCATGAAACAAGCAGGATGCAAGGCACTTTAGTAGCACAGGGATTCTGTGCAGATTGCCTTGGTAAAAGCTCATGATTCCAGGTACAAGATCATTCACGTCGTGGCAAGTCTTGCCAACTTCACCCAGGGAACTAATTAAACAAGCACAAGCATGAAGGAGCTGCAACTGTAACAGGATGCCTGACATGAAGCCATCTTCATTCAGGTGACTTGACAGCCAAACAAAAGATTAGCAAACCAGTCTGATCACCTCTGCCATATGCCATTCTTCTGTGCTCCCAGGCTTCATCATATTTATAATGTATATACGATGAATGCTGAGAGATCATTTAGGCTTGTTAAGCTGCAAATGAAAATACTATTTTTGGTCTGAAGAATAGAAAAATTTTTCCTTTGTTTCACCTACACAGAGAGCTCTTTGGGGTGATGCCACACACAGCACATCTACAGTCATGTTATAAGCATTAAGCTGCTCAGATTATGCTGACAGGGTGCTGAAAATATGAAGTCTCCAACAGTGGGAGCTGTGTTGTGAAGGTTTCGAATCCTTTCCCTGAAGTGACAGGAGATGGGGGAAAAAGAGAGGGTAGAACAAAAAGAATTCAAAGAATGAATGCATGTCAGGTAAAGAACAAATGCTGAAATAGTCTGTGTGCCCTTGGCTGTTCCAGGTCCCCCATGGGAGGAGAGGCAGCTCTGAGGAATTCTTTACTTCTACATTGTGCAGTACAAGGTTCCCATATGAGTATAATGTGAGGTTAGTTGTTTATAATGTAAAAAGAGATCACAGACTCAGAATTTGGTGAATGATACCACGTTGCTTTTGGTATGACCATCTCTGCCTGATAGATTAGCAGGAGGAATGGAGAAACAGCATCACAATCATGGTGTTGACAAGCGAGTGCTGTTTAATTTTGCTCTGATAATTAAGAAGTAATATTTGGATTGTTAGCTTACACTTTCCAGAATTTCAGGTTTTTTTCCACACCTACTGTTTTACACTGAGTATAGCCAAGCAAGCACAAACCCATTTTATATGCATTGCTGGAGAAAGAAATAACCTTTGCCAACAGAGGCTTCTCGGTGTGGATGTATGCTCCTTTCCCAATCCTTTAGCACTGGCACCCTCTCCACTTTGAAGTTTTTAGACACAGATGAACTAGACCCACTGAATTTAAGCATTTGGCACTGGCATGCCTGTTTGGAAGACAAGCTGCCCTAGGCTCCCTCCAACGCATAGAGAGGCCCTTCTGAGGACAGCAGGTCCTGGGAGAACACCTCGTGTTAACAGAACTCTTACTCTCCGCAATTTAATCATATGATGAGACAGGATTAAGGTAAATTTTTTGAGAACATGCTTGTTCATTAGTCACTCTGCCGGTATTGTGTGCAATATCGGCAATGCGTTGTTCATCCTCATCAGCGGAAAATGACTGAATTTGTTTCAATCTTATATTGAATTTTACCTCTGAAAAAGAAACAAAACCAAACTCTTGCCCCTCAACCCCATAAAAACTTGAATAGGTGCTAGCTCTCTTTGACTTTAAAATAACAAAGTTCTAGTCACCCCATATGACACTTTTCAGACATTTGCTCTCATCTGCTTGCTTAAAGTTTGGATAACACACTTTTTCCTCATGATATGAGATAGGACTGCAAAAGAGGAGATCTAATTCCAGTTTTACTTCCTATGTATTGCTGTTTACCCTGATCAACACAAGATGTAAGGCATCTTTGGGGCTATTGAATCAGTCTTCTACATCCAGTAGTCCAAAGATCCTGGATGTGCATCAGGCATCTAAACTTTAAATCTGACATAGAGCTTCAAGTCTCTCCCCTGCAGACCCAGGGCTCCAAGACCACTATGAAGAGTATGGAAACCTTTAACTACCAAAAATACAGAGTGCAAGGTTTCCTTGGATCAATGAGAACCTGACAAACCGCTGCGCAGATAAGCAGGTAACACACGTCATTAATAACATTCTCAGCAAAACAGTCTACTATTGACATATTTCCATTTTTCATAGAAACAAAAACCACTGGCCAAATTACATGAGAAAGGCATAAAAAGTTTCCCTAGTACGTACCAACATAATTCAGTGAGTTCATTAATTAAGCTTGGGGGAGAGGATAGCAGAAGTAACGAGCCACCAACAACAGAACCAAGGCAGAATTTGTTTCCCTCAACCTACAACACCGTGAGTAATCCAGAGAACCCAATATTGATACAGAAATGATATTCAGTAATTTGAGATTATACATGTCTGCAGACCACCAAAAATGAAGGGAAACAGGCAGGATTTCTCTGTGTATGTTTGGAAAAGGTTAAAAGCCCCACAAACTGATCCAGTTAGCATATGGGTGTTGGAGAGAGAAGTTGTGCTTTAAGACTGAGAACAAAAGCAGCTCTGCTAAATCCAAATGCTTTCCATATTCCAAGGATATTAAGAGAATGAATGGCAGGAAGAAGCAAGAGGAAAAAATGAGCAACAAGAATCATTTTGAGTTTATGGGGCAATAGAATCTATTATTTGAAGGCAGGGAGAAAAAGTTACTTGGCTTAGCTTGAGTTATTCCGAATTTAGGTCTTTTTCATATTAGCTACAGCAAGAAAAGTCTTCAACTGTTTAATAGCCTAGGTGTAAACTAGCTTATTAATGAAAAAGAACAAAGCCTTTGAGTAACTTGGCTTCCCTCACTACTATTCATTAATGAAACTATGCCTCCACCTGGCAAATGGACACAACAGCAAATTCCTAACACACTGGAAACAATCTGCACATCTAACATACCGCAAAGTTTTGGCACCTATGCTACTGGCTTCAGTAAATGAAGGATTTTCAGTAAACGAAAGACTTTACATATGGAATTTGTTGCAAACTCACATAAACATTGTACCTACTCGATGAGTTCAGATGAAACGTGTGGTTTAGTACTTAGAAAGCTCAGTGTGGTTTAGTACTTAGAAAAATTGCATGTACCTATGGCTGCCTGGTTTTTGAGCTAGATTTTAAATGTTAGAATAAATGGTATTGGGGAAAAAAATAGTATTAAGAGATGTTTGTTGACCTAAGAGAAGGCACAGACCATTTTATGGGCTACTCAAAACCAAATCTGGCCCAGCAGGCTGGGACTGTGTTGGTATAACACGAGCTGCAAATATTCAGTTTTATTGAAAGTAATTGAAGAAGACAGTCCATACTATTATCTCGAATAAATTTTTGTGCTGTTGTTCTGAGCTGAAAACCACATTTTCTGGAAGACTTCATATTCATAATTTTTGTTCTCAGATGGAACAGAATTAATTTTATAAGACTTTGAACTGAACAAAAAGTAAAATCCAAGGGGACATTTTGAGAGAAAAATGGTTCTTCCTGTCCCTTGCAATTTTATTTAACAAAACACCTCAGAGCTGGACTTGGGAGGAAGGAGAAACATTCCTCATAGTACTTTGCACACGTGTGGCTTTTTCTCATTCCACCTCATTCTACCTCCATTTTATGCATTGGGCAACTGAAGCTCCTCCAGCCCCATAATACAAGAGATTTGAGGCCATCCAACCATGGCACCAGGGCTCTGCCTGCTGAGCCCAGGGCCCTGCACAGCACAAGCTGCTTCTGCTTAACGAAGAAGTCAATGTAGAAAATTGGAATTTTCAAGGGTTTGGGACAACTGGTCTAAGCCAGCGAGATATGCAAGAACATGTCCAACTAATTACAAGAGTATTCCTAATTATTGTAACTCTAATTGGGATTATTAGCGGCTATACCCACTGCTTAGATGCAAGTCTTTTCCTATTTATGCTTCTCATGGCCCTGCGACCACAAAGACTTCAGTAATTTACACGTATTTGGTGGTAAATTGAACCCAGAAACTATACCTAGAAGAAGATTAACCCTCAGCATTCATTCTTTCATCGCTCTCAGTGATACCAGACAAAATACTGTAAGATATATTTACTCCCAAGTTAGTAACAGCACAATATTCATATATTTGGAGATTGTCAAATCCCAAATAACCAGAAGAATAAAGGGAATAACTTCACACTGACATGACTTTTTATATATGCACTAGATTTTTCTTCACTTTTGTTTGAAAAATCCAGAAGTTGCTTTTCAGAACTTTCCTATTTGCTATGATTCTGTGACTGCTAACACTGACACAACAGAGGTATTTCCCATTAATCTGTTATTACAGTACCAAGTTATTTGGTAATCAATCAACACTTCACTATTTCAGTTACCATTGTACCGTTTTTTTTCAGTTTCTCAGTCCATTACCTAAAATGCCTTTATACACTGTTTTCATCGCACAGGTTTCTTAAAAGTCATAGCCAAAATGAAAAATAGATCTTGCCATCCTTAAAAAGCCCCAACAGTCAATAATTAAACTTCAAAGAAGTAGTTAAGTTATAACACCAATAAAATAGTGATCAGTAAATTCTCTCTAGTTTTACTGGGTATTTAAAGACCTATAGCCCTCTAAAGATTAGAAGCCATAAATAAGTATATACTTGCTATATTTTTAACCATTATCCATTGATAATATATCTGATTAACCATATATTTTCATAACTCATTAGTCCTAAAAATATTATTAGATATTAACTGCAAACAGGTAGCTAACAAATCAATTCTAAATAAATTCTTTTAAAGTTTCCAAAATTAAAAAAAAAAACCCAATAAAAACCAAAGTTGACTGTTTTCCTTCTTTTAATTTGCTAGACTGGATAATTTTCAGCAAGAAGGAACATTCTCAAAGCATTTTATGCAAGTTTGATTGATTCAAAGTTCCTATTTCCCTAAAAAAAGAGCAAGTTAAGGCAGCACTGAGAGCAACAGCTCAAGATCAAGGTTAGCATTAGGCTAACTGAAAAGGTTATTATTTAGTAACAACACCTGACAGAGGGAACACTTGTTTTTAGGCACCTTATAGAAGATCCCCATATTAGTGTCCAACCAAAAATTATGCTTGTAAACCACACATGTTTTACCCCTACAGGTAAATCTATTGCTCTATTCACAGTCATCTGTGTCAGTGCCTTTGCAAATTATTTATTTTTCAGCAAACTTATTGCTTGCATACATTTCCTCAGATCTTTTATCCTTGAGGTGTTTTTATTTCAGTACATTCTTTCTTTTCCCCATAGAAAAATTTTAATCAAAATAACCTAAAACACAAATATAAGAAGTTTTAAACAGCCACAGTGGGGATAAGAACCTTACAGAAAGCGTCCCAAAATTGTCAGAGAGATGAACCATCATTCACAAGAGAACACGCAGTTACTTTTTAAAAGGAAGGAAAAGATAACTCTTGAAATACAATTCTATGTGGTAAGTCTCTACCAATTTAAGAAGTGCCCACTATGGAATAATAGTCAAAAAAAAAAAAAAGGGGGATATGGGCAGATGTTTTAAATCACTGCTTTTAATTACATGAAATGACTCCACTTTCCACATCAGCTGGCACAGAATCACTCACTGGACAGCTGCTCGTGTTCTGCTTTCTCTTAAAGATGAGCTACAAAGCTAAAATGAAAATCAAGCTCATTTTAGATGTGAGCCAAATTCCCTCCACCCCTATAACCTGAGAGCTGCTTTTCTCTAGCCTCATACAGGTATCAGTTGCACTCCAGTTTCCAATTCAGTGAAAGGATTTCCCAATGTACAGTTAATTTGCATACCTTCCTCCTCACAAGTTTAGCTTTCAACTATGCTGGGCATGTTGTCCACATGGAGCTTCAAGAGGCTTCCAGTCCACACCTCTTCCCATCGAGACACAATAATTCAGAGAGTCTGTGATATGAGCATTGATAATGATGTGCCACCTCACTGACTGTAGCTGTCAATCTCATTGAAGTAAGGGCTATTGCATGATAGAGCACTATCACATCGAAATTCCTGTTTTCCAGAGTATTTCCAGCCAACAATGGATGCCTAGGTATTCTCAGAAACTTCTACTGGTACCGAAAAACATGCATATTTTTCACATTTATTTCAGAAGTTTGTGAACACATCCTCCAAATTTAGATTTAGATTAGAAATTAGAAGGAAATTCTTTACTCTGCAGGTGGTGAGACACTGGCACAGGCTGCCCCAGGGAGGTTGTGGATGCTCCATCCCTGGGTGTGTTCAAGGCCAGGTTGGATGGGGCCTTGAACAACCTGGTCTACTGGGAGGTGTCTCTGCCCTGGCAGGGGGTTGGAATTAGATAATCTTTGATTCCATGAGTCTATGAAATTAAATTAATTATACCTCTGTTGTTTTTACACTAAGAACAAAAAAGAAAGAGAAACCTGAAAAACCTCACACACATTCAAGACTTAAAAGTAATTAGATAAATATCTATCTTCTTAATATCTTCTTAAGGGCTTTCCGGGTCTCTAGCCATAAACAGAAGCTCTAAATGAAATGAAGAAATGGGAAATCATAATCTGCAGCCACAGAAGCATCAGGTCCACACTGCACATACTCTGCCACTTCAAGAAATTCATTTCCTCTTACCATCTATGTAGAAGTTGTGCTGATTGACACTTAGGGCACCAGTTTGTAATTCTACTCAGAGTTGTAAATATGCATCATATCACAGATTAGAGCGTGCAGCTACCTCCAGCGTTTATTCTATTTACCTTTAGTCACATCACGTGTAAAATTGCACTAACTTCATCTGCACCCGAACCAGACTCCCCACCCTTCAAAGTACCACTTACATTCTCTTCCAAGTGCAAAGCATAATGAGTTCCTTGTGGGAACTTAAGCAGACTTAAAATGTTTAAAAATAAAAGACTTCGTAACTCATTAACAAGTAGGCTGCTATGAATTTTGTCTTTGAGTCTAATTCACACTCAAGGCCAAATTTTTCCCTTAGATCTGCATGACTGATCTCCATTCAGATCTTCTACTCTGCTTATAAACAAACCCTTTCCACAGTTCACATATGTACAGAAGATAATAATTCAGAACCTAGATCTCACATCTGGTCCCAAAGGAAAGGGCTCATTCTCAGCGTCACAGCTGAGGAAAGAACTGCTCCCACAACGGCTCTGGCTAATTTTCCATATGATTCATGTCCTATATGCAAATGACACACCAAGATCTCTGGAGATTTTTCCCCAGATAAAATATGAGAATCATCCCCAAAATGACATTATCCCAAATTTAGGTCGCTTCCTTGCAAAGCGAGAGGTTAAAATCCCTGAGTGATAAGTTGGAGCCTAAGGCCCCATCACAGCCCATCAGCCCAGCTCATCAGCTATTTTAGGGTATTTCTTTTACCTTTCCATTTTGACCACTATTTTCCACCTTGCATGGGAAGCACCTGCACTGATGAAAGATACATCAGGAGAGCTGGACTGCATACTTGCAATTCTGCTTTGAAACCAAGTCCTCTGCTCAGCTGATAGCAGAGAGCTGAACATAAGAAATTCACACTTTCCAGGACCGCTGTTAAAGGACAGAATGTACTTGAAACATAGTCTAAGGAGTGTACTTCATGGCATGCAAACCAGACACCACATGTCACTTCTCTGTTTCTAGTGGAATACAAAGAGGAGAAGGCAACCAGACCTAATTGCTCCTATAGACACACGTGGCCCCATGGGCAGGAACAGAGTCTGTTGATCCATCTACCCAGTGGTGGAGCTCCTGCTAAAATTTGCTCATGAGATAGAGGGCAGATGTTTGTGTTCTTGCCCAAAATTATTGATTTCTACTCTGCAAACCATTCAAACACACATCAAACTCTTGTTACTCTTTCCAGACAGGTACCCTTTAGGATTGAACACAATATAAAACATACCACCCTCTGCTCTCCTTGTGAAAAAACTTCTCAGAACTTTGATTAGTAGATGGTACATCTGGGCTTCCCAAGTTTTAGGGGATCCAGCATCCACCGAACCATCCAGAAAAAGAGTTTATAAAGTTTCTCACTTTGTTCTAGGTGTTTTGCTAGTTAGCACTCCTCTTGAACAGAAGTAAAGGAAGCCTTCAGCTTACCACTTATTATCAGGATATATTAATTAAAACTGGATGGAAGTAGAACTGAAAATTTACCCTGCTGTTCAGATCCACGGAGTACATGGCTGCTACTGCACTTTCAAGGACAACCAAAAACTGTGCTTCTGTTTTATTATGCTTCTATTCCAGTAGCTTCTGGTATTTCACGTTCATTCACTCTGAAGATAGAGGTCTGCGTAATTAAGTTTGTGAGAAATCTTATAGATGAGAAAAAAAAAAAAATCACATCAAAGAAAAGGCAGAGGTGTTTGAAATTATGAAGAAACATAAGGTGGACATCTAGATAAGAAAGAAGTAGTGGTAAAAGTATAGAAGGTGAGGACAAAAGGAAGATTAAACCTCTTCTGACTGCGCATATATTTCACAGAAAGGCAGCTTCTTTTCTCAGAAAAAAAAAATCAACATGGAACATTTGAATACTTTGAGTAAAACACTGGGATTTATGTTGCACTAGACATAGAAATATTTTGATTTTGATTGAGATATTGTTTTGCTAAACAAAATTTTCTTGGAATGCCTTTGAGAAGAACTTAAAATTGTTGTTATTTTCTTCAGAAGTGGGATGAAAATCAAATTTGATTAATCAGAAATTTTATCTTAATTTCTATCCTCCACAGAACTTTGATGGCAAAATAGTTCCTGGCTTCTAGCCCTATGACAACTTTATAAGATTACGCATCTGTTATCTTCCCATTATTGCATATTACAGATGGCAGAAGCAGGTGAAAGGGATTGGTTTATATCTATTAAAAATTATGTTTCCTAGATACATGAGCTCTTTTGTTGGTAAGTTTTTACCTGACACTGAAAACGGTCAAACGTGAAAAACTGTATTTGAAATGGAGTTTACCGACACTGAGTGAGTCATACATACATTTCCATCACGAGACCTTCCCCAGTAAGATCATGTTTAATTAATGATCCTGCAGGTCTCGTTCTTCCTGAGATAACTATTAAAGTGAATGGATGTGTCTCGCCTTACATGTTTTAACCTCTAGAGAAAATGCTGCCAGTGAGGCTAAATAGATAAGCAGATCAGTGTATCACACTTTAAAAAGATGAATGAAACACTTAGGATTTAGCAAGATATCTATCAGAGAAATTCCACTAGGAATGTAGGTTTCAGATTGCTTTTATGGTCTATTTTACTGATGGTATCTGGCAAGCTCTCCAGGTAGAGCAATGTGTATCAGGGACTGGCCTCATGAGCTACTATTTTAAATGGCTCGCTGTAAACAGCCTATTGCATATAAACAGCGTTCCACATAGCATTTGGTGGATAAACGTGATGGAGTCTCAAATGTTATTATTCTCACCAAAAGACAATAGTTGATTTTTCATTTCTTTCCTGCTTTGAATAAAAGTTGCTGTGAGACTGTCAAAGCACTTCACACTTGGCATCTGAATGTAATTATGCCATTCAAAGAAAAGTCATGCAACATTGATTACACTTGGGTTTACAACTCCAAACTGCTTTATGAAAGCAAATGAAACAAACACAAACAAATCTCATATGTCTTCCTGCCTCCAGAAGCAGAATTTTCCAGGATAGGAGAGAACTGATGTGTAACAGGAAGCTCCAGTCAGAGCAGTACCATTACTCACCAACAGCCCTGGCTCATTGTTATCACTAGCAACACAAGCATGCCAGATTCTATTGCCCCTCTGATCATATAACCTAATTAAAGAAAAACAAACAAAAAAAAAACAAACCACAATAAACCAACAAAAAAGTCAACCCAGAACACCAAAAAACAACAAGGTCAAAGAAAAGAGCCCATGATAGTAAGACATGTAAAAACAACAAATACCTTCATTTTCTGCCCAGTCTTCCGTCTACAAGTATGAGAACGTGGTGGCACTTAGAAACTTACTTTTACAAACCAGAGGACGACCACCCAAGCACTGGCTACTGGAAATATATTTATGAATACATCACCTCTTAATTCACCTAATTCTTTATGGTCCTCTCCAGTGTTTTTATAATAAAGGAATTCATTCTTACTTTAAATGGCAGGGGCAAATAAAGTGTTAAGTTTTCCAAATCAGGAAATTGAGAGAAAGAGGGAATGGGCAAACTAAGGTAGATCTACTCTTTTAAGGCATAATCCAGACCCCCTTAAAGATGTCTTTTAAACTTAATGGGTTTTGGATCAGGCCCCCGGAACTTTTCAAATTGCTGGGTAGATAATTGCACCTCTGATCAAAACACTTTTAAATTTCAGCTTCTTTACATGTCAAATCCTTTCCTGACAGTAGATGGGGAAGATATGAAAGTTTGGGGAGAAAAGCCCTTCAAGTATTCAGGTCCTGCACCTAACTCTCAGAAGCTGAGCTCTCCTGATATAGCAAACACCTCCCAGTGTTTCTTTATGAATTATGCCAAATAGAGGCTCTTCCTCAGTGATGCTCCACACCTTCCTCCCAAGGAATTTTACCACTGCCAAAAAATGGGCTGTTGACATTCAAAGCTGTGTTGATGAGAACAATAGGGCTTAAGGAGCACACATCATCTCCAATTCGAGAGAAAGGTGTCTCCTCTTACACTTTGAAACTACTTTTTTTTTCTTCTTTTTATTTGCCCTCCCCACCCCCAACAGTACTTTTTCCTGATGGAGTCAAAGGGGGCTCTTTGTGCTGAAAATGAGCAGTAAATTGAACAAATAATTTTTTTGGAACACATTAAAAATAGCACATAACACCATAGCAGAAGCCTGGTTAGGTGGTCACAAAATCTGTATATGAGGATCCAGATCATGCAGTGAAAACGCTTCTCAAACTTTCTTTGACAAAAATCTCCATAATGATCAGCTTGCAGCCCAAAATACCAATGAGAAGAATTCCTTCTTGCACCTCCAGTTGCAGACCCTGGCACAAATGCCTAACCTCAGCTCTGACAGGTTTTTAGAGCAGCAAGCATCACCCAGGTCCAAAATCAGAACCTGACCTGCATGATCTAGTAAAACCTGGTTTACTGTAGACCCAGAGCCAGCGACCTCCAACACCAAAGGAGAGGCAGGAGACTCTAGATTCTCACTCCCATTGGGCCCTGAATACGGTAGGACTCAAGACCTTGCATAATGGCTGCTCATCAGCTTCTTGTTCCAAGACAGGCAACATCTACCAGATCCTGCAGAGTTTCTGATTTCAGAAAGAAAAATAGCATGGTACACAGCTGTTAGAAGGTTACAGACCCCTTGGACAAGGCATCTGTTGGGGAGATTCCCTGGATTAGTTTGAGGGGCACGTCCTTACACGAAGGGAATATTTTACATTTTTTCAGCTCAGCGAGTTTTTTTAAACTGTATTTGAACTCCACATATTATTACGGATTAATTTCTCATTCTGCTCCATTAGAATTTTTATTTGCTGATATAAACACCAACAAAATTCTAACATGAAACCCAAGCAGGCCCATGTTGCTTACATTACAGAATGACCCAAACCCTAAGTTTAAATATACATTATTTAGCACATAACTTCACGTAGATGTTCCACAGTTGAGTTTTCCTCCATCGACCCTGAGAGAGGTTTATAACTTACATTTTATTAAATCTATCGTTGGCCATTTGTTAAAATAGCTTGTACAAAAATTGACTTCCAAGGGGTACTTTGGTGGATGCACTGATTGGAATCAATCCTGAATACATCCAAGCAGAGGAAACTAACACACAATTAAAGTCTGATAAGCAGATTTGATGCCTCTTGTCTCAAGCCTCAAGATTTGGTCTTGAGTTGTTAACAGGCTGTTAACAGAGATAATGGTGGTAACTTCACCATAACGGAGACCAAACTACCACAGCTATCAGCAGTCAAAACTGAGTAAAATACTTATCAAAAATTTCAATTTATTTCCACATACCCCTATGGGAGGCAAAAAAAAACCATGCAAAGACCTACAAGAACACATTCTCACATTCCTTCAGTCTCTCCCTAATCCCTCATGAAGGAGTGGACTTTATTGCTAGAGAGAATTCTGCTTATCTTCAGCTTAAGACAAGGTAATTGTGCTTAAAGTAGTACTGCAATCACATTGCTAATACACTTCAGGTTTCCCTTGTCATTTGTATGAGAAAGGGTACCAATTAATCTGCAAATAGAGCTCATTTTGTATTTTTAAGATAGGGATGCATAGAAGATTTACAGAGAAACATTTCTCCTTACAGACAATATGAAGATTAACTGACAAAGGACTAGTATCACAAGAATTAATTAAATAAATAACTAAAAAAATCGACAAGTGGCCAGAACAACAGTATTCAGCTCCAAAAAGACAGCGGGGGGAAATCGTACATAGCTGATGAGGATAAGGTTAGTTGAAAAAAATTTTTAAGTAACAGACTCAAATAGAAAGTGTAATCAAATAGAAAAAATGTTTTTTCCCTCCTCACAATTCAAGAAAGCATTAAGTGGAGTTTCAACTTGAAAAATAAAATCGAGAGTTCTGGTCTTATCTGTAAGTCTCAGTGGTGTGTATCTTTTTATGAAGCTAAGTTTCATTTTCAAATGAATCAAGATGTGCTCTGCTAGGAATCCACCAGCCCACAAAATGGAACTGAGAGAAAAGGTCTGTACTCCCTGAGTCATTAACACATTCAAGTATTCTGGATAAGATTCAGCAGGGAAAAAAAACAACAAACAACAACAACAAAAACCTCCAACAAATCAAAGCCTCCTAACTGTGCACACAGAGAAGAAACCAGAGATGCAGGGGGTTGGAATGGCAAACAATTTTTTCTGAATCTGCAGGTTTTGGACCCACAATACACTTAAACTGTAAGTTTGATAATACTGCAATCTGATAACACTGTTTTATAACAATGCACTATTATTTTCTATTCAGAATTATTTTCTATTAAATGTTCTAATCTCATAAAGCAGTACTCCTGTGCACTCAAGAATCGATGACCTAAATTTTACCCAGTTCTCCCTAAGCTCCCCTCCAACCCCTAACAATGAAACAAAAAAACCCCAGACATTGACTTTGCTTCACAGACTAACCACATGCTCTGTAAAACTAAAGGAAATAGAGGAATACACTGTTTTGCTCCTTAATACATTTCAAGCCACATAAAGTTGTATGATAAAGATTTAGCCTGACGTATGGATTCTCTTAACATCTTAATGTATGGCAATATTTAATTATATTCATATTTATACTTAAAATAATCAGCAGAAAGGTCAAGAATGGGCACAAAGATCCCCTTTGTTATGGCATCTTCCCAAGGTTATAGTGTCTTAACTACCTTCTTCACACACAAAAAAAAAAAGAAAAAAAGGTAGTGCTGAAAAAGCAGGGTGGGTTTTTTGGGACATACTCTCATTTTACAACAATTGCAAGTTTTGCCTTAGGATGATCCCCAGGGAAGAGGGACAAGACAGTGGTGCAAAGTCACAAATTGGAACTGAAATATTTGTTCTAAAGTGTTTCACTTGTACAGCCAATACCACAGTTCTAAAAAAACCCTGCAACTTTATTGGTAAAGTAAGAGGAAGCAATAAAAAACACCAAGTATTTCCAAAATCCTGTGCCTTGGCAAATAGGCAGATGGCACCTGTATTTTCAAAGGCAGCAGATCACGCTGTATAATGAGAGGCTAGTCTTGATGGTCCAGGGTTAGACTAGTTTTAATTTAAAGGGAACTGTAATTGGTATCAAGAAAAATGAAATAAAAATCACTTTCCTAGTGCAGCAAGTATTTAACATATTATTACAACTTTAACAACAGTTTTCTCTCTAAGTATTGATCAATATAATATTGCTTAGAAGAGGGAAGACTTCTCCCTTGCTACCTCCATGCCACCAGCAAAACCATGTTACACTCAGCCCTGATCTCTCACATTCCAAGATGAGATCTTAGGTTTCCTATCAGGTACACAAACACCCCAGAGGAAAGAGAAATGTCAGTACTTACAAGTTCAGAGATGGAAAGCAAGCAATCATGTTACACATCCATAATAGAAATACGGCTGGGAAAGCAGAGAAACACCCCAGAAACACTGCTGCACTGGAGCAGAAAGGCTTCCTTTGGCCCACACCTGCACCTCAAGCCTGGGACACCTCCAACACCTGCAGCCAACTCTGTCTCCGAGGCAGAAATGCTTTCAGCAGCTGCAGATCCATACCTTGATCACTGCATCTCAGGGGATGCCGTTCCTAGGTTGGGTGTTTCTATTTGGTTTACAGCAGAGCCTCAGAGCTACGGATACTTCTTTATCAACCTGCCCTGTCTCCGAAACCCTCAGCAAACTCCAAATGCACACAGCAAAGGTCATTACTCTTGTAGCTGAGCCTAAACCTGGAAGATGATGCTCTCACCTAAAAGTCAAACCAGATGTTACACACAGTAACTACATCCAGGCATTGCTGGATGGCAGGTTACTTTGCAGTTATCCAGTGGTTAGACAGGTATGTTACCCACCAAGTTACTTACTTTTAGGATACTCAGCCACCAGATGTCCCTGCATGATGCTTGGCTTGGCGCACAGCAGTGGTTCATTTGCCCAAAGGAAGATGAGAGCCACATTCATTTCCTTTTGCACGACCTGTTTGAAAGAACTGTGTTTCAAACACCCAGTAGTCAAGTGATTAATAGCCTAACAAGGAATATTAATGTTATAATGCTAAAATTAATTCATATTTCCTAAAATATACCATCATTACAGCACTCTTATTTCGCTAAATGCTTTGAGAACTGCTAAAAATGAAAGAGACAGCCCTGTTGAAAGATGAAGTCACCTTCTCTAACATCTCTAGAAGTACATGATACCTGTACAACATATCCTAGAAATAACCAGTGGTTAAGCACATATGATTGCACTGGTCCTTTTGCTACCATACAGTCATTCAATTAAAACCCAGAGATAGGCACAGTTTTCTTTGTGCTACTATGAAAGTGCTGTATTTTCATGCTATTGTTACAATGCAATCATTATCTGTAGCTGGCAGTATTCATGCTGTTAATAAAGATTATAGTGATATAAAAGGAAATATCCCCATCAGTGCATCCACACGCAGAGCTGAGATCAGCACAAACCCTTAGCCGGTGGGTAAGGCTCTAAACACATCACTACATGTTTACCTACCAAATAAATAAAACATACAATTTCATCACAGCATAATATTGAAAGCTGAAACATCCACACCTCACTTAATAAGAAAACAAAACAAACATCCATGTATTAACACACTTTTTTTTGTAAAATACATATTTACCTAGGTGCATTTCAACAGGTTGCACTACTTACAGCTGATGGGAAGAAAGGAGAGCAAGGACCCACCTCCTTACTTTCCTAGCCGCTAACTAATTAATTACAACTCACTGGTGCATGCAATCACTTAAGCACGCACATGAAGACCAGAATCAGGGCTAGAATTTAGGAGCATTTTGTTCTCCATGATGGGGCTGCTCTGTGAGACCTGCAACACTCATCTGCCTGTTACGCACACAGCGGCACAGCCTTATTTATAGTTGCTCCTCAGGAAGCTGCAATTTGTATTTAAATACGTAATGACTGAATTACTCTTCAGTGCCTGTTCTTGAGAATAACAAAGTACACCAGCCAACCCCTGTGCCATCTAAAGCTGGAGCAAATACCAAGGAGTTGTTCAAAAGGCAGCCTGAATTGGAATGAAACCTGACCTTTATGCAGCAGAAAACAACTGTTTTGTTTATTTGAAGGATATTTCACTAATACCACAAAGCAGAATTCTTCTTCATTCTCATGCAGCTGTCTGCTGAGTATTAACGGGGCACACACCATCAGGCAGTGGTCAGGTGTGACACAGAAACTTGAAGTCATGCTTGGAAAGAAATCTGTAAAAACACAGCCACATTCTTTCACTACTAGTTTGTCCATCCTTCTCTTGAACAAAGCACTACCCAGAGTTACATTCACTTGGTGAACCTGAAAGTTCTTCCTTGCCCCCTCCGTGACAGCAGCCACCCCTCCACTCTCTCCCGCTGTGCATCTCCTACACCTGGCACTCAGTTCCTGGTTCCACATAATTAGTCTCTAATCTCTACCAGCTACATTATCACCTGCTCTGCCTACAAATCCCCGGCCCTCCCACCTTCACCAATTAGCAAGTTCTTACTTAATCCTTTCTAACATGGAGATGGGAAACATAATTTCTGTCAAGAAATTAACTCTTTCATGAAACGTCTCTCAGTTTGTTACATGCAAGTTGTGCCTGCAAATAAAACACCATAAATCCACGCAGCAAATCCTCGCAGGCTGAGGTCCAATGCTGCACTCTCTTTAGGGAACCAGTGACTTTAAGCAGAAGTACACCCTGCTCCACTCATGCATTACAATGCCTAATAATCCAATTTTAAAAGGTTATGTAAATTTAAATTAGATTACACTAAATGTCCTTGTTAACTAGTTTGTAACAGATCTATACAACACGGCATCCCAAGGACATTCTGTTTCCCCCAGTAAAATCCATAAATAATGGGATTGAGTAAAGAAGGGATGATCCTATTCATAATTTTTTGGTTCTACAAAGATGCTTCTTCTACCTAAACCCTCTGAAAGTGTGTGATTCATACACAACTTCAATGCAATAACAGAAAGCAGAGTTATACAACAACTGAAAAAAACACCCAACTTTGAGTACAGCTTGAACAAACAGGCTTGTTTTGCCTAAGAATGACAGTGGATGAAGTCATCAAGTATGTGAAAGTCTGCTGCAAAGAGATATGAACAGTCTGTCTTTGTCTCAAAGTACACAGAGCAGAGGGCTTAACATGCAGAAAAGATTCAACTTCAGGAAAAACAAAAGCAAAATGCAACTTTCTGATGGCAGAAGTGGTGAAAACTACTTTTTCCAGTAAGGAAACTGGGAGGTTTCTATCATAGGGAGTTTTGGAGAAAGTTTAAAGGATGTCAATCAGGGAAAGCCTTGCTTAGAGGTGCTGGTTTGCACTATTGCCCTAGAAAAAGAAGTAATCCTTCCAGATAGGCCGTTACAGGCTCCCCTGAAATTAAAATGCATCTTTTTCTACAGATCAGGTGTTTTCCTACTCTATTCTCCCTCAGAAAATAAGAGGGAAAATGCAATAAAAGGAAAATGTGATCCTGAGGGGAGAACATGTCCATTACAAAAAGAGAATTACTGAATCTAAAATATGCTGAGATTAAATATGTTGCTGTAGATACTCAAACAAAGTTTTTAAAAAAATGCACCGCAGAGTCAGAAGTGTTTTTCTCTGGTAGATTTTTTAACAATGGGCCTTAGCAATTTACATCATCAACTTGCAGAGTTCGCTCCGAGTACATCCCCAGCCTCCTAAACTTTTCACTAACAAAAGCACAGGTAGACTTTTACATCATTCTCTTGATTTTATACAGCTGCATATTTCAGAGCATCAACGGTTGTGAAATTTAGGTTCTGTATAACAAAGACAGACCTTACCTATTTCTGGAAATAATCTGGATTTACAAGATCAGGGATTAATTGTGTAATTTATGTTAAGTATAGTCTGAATGTAATTAAAATAAATCGGATTAGAAAACAGCGAATTCTTCTGATGGTCCATCTTTGTATTTTGGCTTTTTGATTGTCTATCTCAGGTGTCTGTTTTGTTTAGGTATCTCCAGAAATCTGCTTGATCACAGCCAGAATAAAAGTTTATGGTGAAATTGTATTGGTTTAGTAAGAGGGTGGCCGAGCCACGTGGCTTCCCGCCCCCTTCCTCTGCCGCGGGTCGCGGACAAAGAAAAAGAAGGCCCGCTTTTTAGTCCAAGTTAATTAACTTTATCTTTCCTTATTGGTGTGCACATCTACTTCTAGTGGAAATAATCCAAGGCCCGTGTCCTGTATGTGAAAGCCAAGCAGGACTGGATACCATCCACCGAGGTCACCAAGCCCATACTCCTATTTCCTTCTGGTTTATTCCCTACACTATCATCTCAGACACCATTCTCTCATTTAAAATATCTTGATGGGTAATTTCCAGATTTTAAAAGTATTTTATTTTCAGAATTGTTTCCCATATTGTTCATATATCTCCTAGCTAAATGATTCTTCACCCCATGATTTCTTTCTGTTAGCTTGTCTTAAACATGATAGTCATAATGATAGTGAAAAAGAGAAGCCACAGGCCTGTATCCAATAAAAGGGCTATTGTACAATTCAGCTACTATTTAAATGCCCTTAAGAGTTCCTTTTTGTCTCAGTTTTTAAAATCCATAAAACAAAGACAAAAACCCCGCACATGACTTCCATGCACAACTCACTAGATATATTTTTAATATCAACATTCCTCTTCTAACCCTTGTCAAAACTAGAGACAAGAGGGATAGAGAAAATTATATTCAAAAAGACTGTGAGACTTTGCTGCTGATCATAGCAACTTGTGAGTTTAGGACTACTTACTCATTTTTGTATGGATTGCAGGGAAAAGAGATGCACCTTACTCACACCCAACAAGCAGAGATATTGGGAAGTTACTGCCATTTGTATTTCAAGTACAAAACACGAAAAGCATGACAACAGTGACATCTTCACTTTACTGGGTTATATCCATCAACTCTCAGGCAAACATTGGAAAACCTGATTTGCATTCCTGGGTAGAAAGTTCCTGAAACCTTTTCCACCCGTGGTTGTGACACTGACCCAGGGGCCAGTTCTGAAATCCAGTAGCACTTGTCCAAACACACAGGGCGTGCTCAAGAGAGCTCTTGTACAAACAAACTCGAGTTACAGATTACTCATTTGTTCACCTACTCAGACAAGCTTAAGATACATATTTGATCTGAATCAGCTTTCAGCCATATTGCAAACTTCCATCAGTTTGGAGTTTTATGGGATAAATGATCACAACATCACTTACTGAATCAATAATATTAATACAAGACAGAACTTATTTTTCTTCAAAAAGAAGAAATTTTATGTTCCTCAACTAGGTACCAATTTTGGCAACACAGCCTCATGGTAACTGTGTTTCAGTTGTTGTGATTCTGTTTTCCTTATTTCCCTGTATTTATTGCCTGAAAAAAGAACACATCCCACATATTTACATCTCTGTCCTAGGGCTTCTAAGACATTGGAGATAAACCTGAGCAGACTCTGATGGAACAAGCCCTCCTCCTCAGTGTTTACCATTACTCAGGTCCCAGTTTCTTCCACCACAGAGCCAGGCACTGGGCTGGAAATGCAGAGTTAGGTCATAAATGCCTCCTGAGGCATTTGATCAGGGATTTTAATTGACAGAGATGCAACTACTATAGCAATGCAATTATTTCCATGGAAGTTGTAGAACTCTCTGAAAATGCACATAATTCTCTCATAAATTCCACAGAATTGTTCACAATGAATACAGAGGTACAATAACTTCTTCAAAATATTTTTATTTTAATCCAAAACATTTTCCATACAGCTGAATTGTAATCTTTTCTCACTTGTGAAGAGTTATACATCCTCTAAACAGATCTATGGCAATTTTACAAACATAATAATCCTCCATAGAAGTTTTTCCCTGCAAAAACTTAAATTTATGTATATAAAAGAGTGAGGGATAAGGATGAGAAGGGCAAACCTTGCCAGACGCTGGTTTCAGCAGGGACTTGAGCACTACATTGCTGTTCTCGAGAAATTTAGGAGGAAAGTTAATTCTAAGGGTTCAAGTTTATTTTCATCAAAGCCATAAACATTTTTATGATAAATTTCAGAGCTGAGCCTTACTTGAGCTTGGAAAGACAGGTAACAAATGCTTCAGTTTGCATGATGTAACACTCACCTGATATGCGGCAATAAAAAGGAGGCAGAAGATGTGTCAACTGGTCTCTATATGATTAATCTATGCAGATAAAACCATGTGTCATCTCCATGCCAGCTCCAGTGGCTTCCCATACTCCTACTCCTGCCACTCATGTTTAGTAGGGTTTATATTTCATCTGAGGCAAACTTTGCAGTTCTTTAGCAGCACAAAACAAACCTGCCATTTCTCCATGCTTCTGGAAGATGTTACAAATGGGGTTTTCTAAGAGGAAGGGAAGGGGGATGAACGTGACCTTATCCAAAAAGCCCTGCAGCTTTCCTTAGACATTGGAAAAAGTTGCCTTCATGTTTTCTTAAGGTAGAAGTATGTTAGTTTAACATGATGCCAGTCAAACTCTACAGGTTAAAAGGCCATAGTTTGTTTATCTTCAGTTCTGATATGAATCAGTCAAGAGATTGAAAAGCAGCTATCTGGACTTTGGGGGCAGGGCTTGAGATACAACAAATGAAATATCTGGAAAATTAAAACACATGCCCTACGATTATTTATTATCTGCCATTTGTTTTGACAATATTGTTAAATTGCCAATATTTTAAAGGCATGTATGAAGCATCCTAATATTTAAAGATTCAGAAGTCTATACCTTAAACCAGAAATAATTCAGTTTTAGCTCCAGTCCTCTCTCATCTTTTTATTTGAGAATTCATTGGAACTGGCATCACTAACCACAAAATACAGTAGGAAAATTGGAGGCTATGCAAGAAAAATCTGAATCTGATCTGCAAAGGATTAGTATTTTGTCACTTGTTTTTATTATACCATCCACTCCAGACAAATAGTGCATTCATAAATTACTATGTTTTAGAAATACTGGGGGCTAACTTCTATCCCCTCTCTAGATCAAAAGCATGTACAGGGGGAAAAAAAAAAAGCTTATGTTGGGTTTGCTATTTCTTCTAATAGTTACCCAGGAAGTTTTATGTTGGTTTTGTGGTTTTTTGCTATGCGCTTTTTTTTTTTAACCTTTTTCCTTTCTGAAATAGGATTTATGAACTCCTGTTCCAGAGTTCTGTGTGAAACCCCATCCTGGTTTTAATCAAGATAACACTGCCAAACTCACTAGGTACCATTTTTTGGTACAGGTGTTTCATGACATTTAGAACAAATTATAAAGAAAAACAGCAAATCTTTCAAAAAGCAATCAGAACTGAAATCATAGGACCCTTCAGACAGATGTGTTGTACACAGCACAGTTTGGCAAATTAAGTATGTAACTAAGAGTAGTTATTTCTGACCAAAGTCCTTGCTTTGAATAGGACACATCCATAATTTGACTTGTCCCTACCTGATGAATTCTCTCCCCCAAGGCTTGTGCCAGGTCTGATACCAGTCCATGTCCATAGGCCATGGCATGATCTGCTGTGTTCCACTGTGTGGGCCACAAACCAGCGCTTCCTCCCTAGCCTTTAATCAAGGCTGAGGCTTGTGAAGATGGTGACCATGGTTCATCAGCTGCTCCATGTGCACTCTCCTTCTCTCAAACAATTCTGCGTGGGCCTCACAGCCCCTTGAACGTCAACAGCTGCACTCACCCCAGCTAAGAAAACACATTTATCAACTCAGCTGCCACACAGAAACTTCTCCGTGAATCCTCAGTGACTGTGATGCTCAGGGTCCTGGAATGGAACGGTTACAACTCTAAACTGGTGGTACTGAAAAGATGAAAGGTACAGATCAAGAAAACCTTTTCACCATTGACACTGCTTCATTAACGAAGCTAAATAACCGATCTCCATTAACCATAACAGTTTGAAAACTGGGGGCCAGACACATCCAGAGGAAAATGAGTTCGCTGACCTGGCTAGTTCATTGAAGCATTTCCCCCTTCATGATGAGTATTAGTTTATTAGTGCCCGAGTTTAGTTGAAAACAGATGTTTCTGATTTTTTGAAGACAGCCTCACTCAGTGTCTCTGGCAGCCTGTATTTCCCTTCAGCCCTGGGTGTATGTGCAGTCTGGGAGTCAATTAAGCTACAGATCAGCTAGTAAAATTGTTCATAATTCATGATCTACACTGTTTGCGGAGCATAAGATTACATCACTCATTTGAGACACTGGAGAGCGCAATGTCTTCTTACATTTATATCAAACCTCTATTACCTAACAGCTCTTGACCTTTTCACCTGTCTGTAGCAGAAGGGGCTGTTGCCTTGTAAAGGAGGAACCTTTCCTACCTGTGAGAGAACCTTTCCAGGCAGTCAAACCAGCATAAACCCACCATAATTCCTTTACATTAACAGAACATTCACATTTTCACTCTGGTGGCCGAGAGACAGAAGTAAGTTAATGACATCTCAAAACTGGGCAAACCAACTGTCGAGCTTCCATTCTCAAATTCCAGACCACACCACATCTCAGGACACTCTCCTGCTCCGACTAGATGTGGCAGGACCTTTTGATACTGCAGGACAAGACATGAGGTACAGACTTCTGTTCACAAGGGTTTGTAGCAATAGGACGAGGGGTAATGGTCAAGCTAGAAAAGGGCAGATTCAGGTTGGACATTAGGAAAAAGTTGGGTTGTTCATCACTGAAACAGGTTGCCCAGAGAGGTGGTGGAGGCCCCATCCCTGGCAACATTCAAGGTCAGGCTTGATGGGGCTCTGGGAAACCTGACCTAGTTAGAGATGTCCCTGCTTATTGTTGGGGAGTTGGACTAGATGCCCTTTAGAGGTCCCTTCCAACCCAATACATTCTATGATTCTATGAAAACATACAACTTTTTTCCTCCTTGCTGCTGTACGCTTGCCTCATGCTGACCAGAGAGGAAATGACAACCAGATGCCCCTGTGACCCATCGTTTCCCCGAGGTGACCAAGCTGAGTGGAACATGTGGTCACCTCATTTGGGAAGGAGCCAAAGTCTGTTCTCTTTAATTGGCCAAATGGTCCCCTACAGCTGCAACAGATTAGGGACAAATTCTCTTCAAATAAAGCTGTGCTTTTTCTCTTTCCCTCCCCCCCCCGCCTCCTTTTATTTGGGGGGTGTTGGAGAGAAATCATGCCTGGAGAAACATGTGCACATACACACAAAAGTGAAGTTAATAAAAGTGTCAGGTAGGCAAACAAAATACCATTTATTATTAAACGGCAATAAAAGACCACATTGATGTGTACAAGGCATCAGGCGAGTGGGGAACTCAAGAGAGAGGGAGGGTGGTGGTGTCTCATGAATCATTGCAAAAGTTTACTCTGATCTTTAATACCAGACTCAGTGGCTTGGGAAGGGGGCATACATTTGTAATTTCAAGTCCTAAACCTTTTCTTTCCAATTCTACAGCAGTTCATGGCTGAAAGAATGAAATTGGCATGGCTCAAGCAACGAGTTGCTACAATGAGAAGCCGAAGCTGTGAGAGCCAGCTCAGAGGGGACTTTCATTTGGCTTGGTCTGTCCAGCCAGTGAGCTCGGTTAGCAGTTATCTTAAAGAATAAAAAGAATATTTTAAAGAACAGAATTTTCAAGATAAAGGCATCTTCAGGGCAGAAGCAGGTTGTTCATTTATCTAGAGATCCGCTATCTGAGACACTTCTGATGGAAGGGCTATATTTAGCAGCCATTCAGCTGGCAAATAAGTGCTCCGCTATTCATTTATAATCTCAAATTTTCATGAAACAAAGCTCATTTTCTTAGACTTCGTAGAGTTTTAATGTAATTTTTTTTTTTTCTCATGCTTCTTACCGTATTTTTCTTTCATTGCTTAGTCTTAATCTTGCATGTGGAAATTAACTCTTTAGGGTACATATGAACAGCATCCCAAGGAGATACCTTGGGGAAGAAGTTGCCAAGGGTTCTAGAGCACAAAACAGACTCCTTTGAATCCTCAGAACAAGCTTCTAAGATTTTAGAGATCTATTCACAAAGTTTGATGTAACATAAAGGTTGTCATTTATACTAAGGCTAAGGAAATGTTACCCTCTTTTACTGATGGCCTTCGGAGTGCAATACCAACACAGGATGTGAGAATATCCCTGTATCTATTCTACTCCTTTTGGAAGAAAGAAAAGAGAGTAAAATACATCACTCTTGCTACATGCTGTATTTAGTTAAGAAAAACTGTTTGCTATTCTATTTAGAGACTGATTTGAGAGCCCAGTGCCATCCAGGCGCACTTTATTATAGTCATTACATTAAACCTATCCACATATTACACAGACAAAATAGTTATATAATTATAGCAAATGTCCCAACTGAATTTTTCTAGGTACCTTCCACACCTCCTTCATGGATTAGAGCCCCTGAAGACAGGATCAACCGTTTGTAAGAAATAATTCAATTGGAGCAGTTGCTGTGCCTTAAATAATCATATATTAAAAGAAAAAAAATCTGCAGATAGATTTGTTGTTCATTTAACTGAAAACTCTGAAGTTGAGAACAAATACCTCTATGTGGGTCAGCAATACGAACATGTTCACCTCCTAGTAAGATTTGGAAGTGCTCAGAGATATGGACCTTGCTTGAAGACCTTTTTTACCCTCAAAAGATTAGATACAATGAGGAAGCTCCTCTTGCTTTGGGGTATCAGAGTGTTTTATCCTCCCAGTTCTTACTAATTAGCAGATTTGTTCATTTCCCCAAAAAATATCTTCTGAGGAGGAAGGGAATCAATGACCAGAGAAAGAGGAAATAAGTCATTGTGGAGATATTTTAGACTTGAAATACTTTCAAGAACCCCCACTAGTTTTCTCTGTCCACATAGAGGTATTTTGTTTTTCTTTCATTGCATACATCAGCATTAACCAGGTTTGCTCGTATCCATCTTAAGTACAAATACACACTAATAAACATTTTTAATTATTTCCTCCATTTATTTTAGAACAATGTACCATTTCCCCAGCCTGAGAATTGATCAGTTTTTACTATGTAGACATCATATAAAAACCAAATGAATGTAATGTATCACTAAATACAACCTTTTCCTCAGGCAGCAAAATGGTTTTACATCTCGGTTTTTCAAACAGGATGCCAAAGGGTCAAGCCCGGCACAAGCTCTTATCATTCTCAGGTTTCTACCACTCCGTAAGCAGGCACAGGAACATAAAGGGGACTCTCTGCCAGAAACACTTGCCTCACTGACTCAAACATGGTGAGACCCTTTGGACAAAATCCATAGGCTCACATATGCTGATATTTCCTTGTACTCAGCTAAACTCAAAGCATTTGATATTGGGAACAATGAGAAGGTCTTTGGTGGACATCCGTTTATCAAATCTACCATCATTCCTCTACTGTTGCCAAGCAGAACTTGTTCATATAGGCATTCATCTCATTAAAACATTAATTACATTCACTCTATATGTCCATCAGCAATTTGTCTAACACAAGACTGCATCATCCAGAAGCAAACAATCAAAAGCAAAATTCACAGGTGTGTACAACGCAGAAAATACTTCAGGGAATATTTTCCCTTCCTACTCCTGGTTTACTTACTGAACAGAACTGTTGGCAAAATCCAACTGAAACACGGGCAATTGAAAAATCTGGCTTTGAAGCTGCTGTAACAAACCTATTTCATACTGGTGTACAATCACAGTTTTCACAAAAGATGATGTGATAACGCACTGCCAGTTTATAATCTCATTACACATCATAAATACATCTGTCTTAAGTTTTCCCCAGGCTGAATAACTTGAACAGTAGTGTAGCTTTGTGCTACACCTTGTTTTGTTTTTTTTTTTTTTCCCCCTGTCCTGCAGCCCTGGCCACAAAATTCACGCTATGCTGTTTTACACTGAGGGTGGTGAGGCCCCAGCCCAGGTTGCCCAGAGAGGTGGTCAATGCCCCATCCCTGGAACCATTGCAGGGGAGGTTGGCCGGGGCTCTGAGCAACCTGCTCTAGTTGCAGATGTCCCTACTCACTGCAGGGGGGTTGGACGAGATGAGCTTTAAAGGTCCCTTCCCTCCCAAAACATTCTATTATTTCCTTTTTTAGTCCAGAAAACTAAGAGCTTTTCTACAAATTGTCTTGGACACATAACAATTCTCGGCCCATTTTTTGTTACAAGTAAAATCAATTTTACGCAAATACAATCTCACATTGGAAACACACATTTATATTTTTTTGATTATTTGAATGCAAAAATAGCCAACTTTTTGCTGGCACTATTGCATAAAATACACCTTGAATAATTCAGAGCATGTGAAAACTGACCTGTATTTGCCAATTAGACTCCAGTTCTAACTA
Source organism: Eurystomus gularis (assembly GCA_013400335.1). Classification (NCBI taxonomy): domain Eukaryota; kingdom Metazoa; phylum Chordata; class Aves; order Coraciiformes; family Coraciidae; genus Eurystomus; species Eurystomus gularis. Next base: position 2,480 of record VZZY01023848.1, on the reverse strand, counting down.
TTGTTATCTTTATTTTTAATAATTTTAAAACATATTTTTATAAAACTCGATTTATTTTTTTATATTGGATACAAGTATGGCACAGAGATGGTTTTCTTATGCTTTTTCGGCTGGTAAATCCATACTTTAACATTTGGCTCTGCAGTGCTGGATGTTAAGGTGCCTGTCTTAATAAATTGATAAATATGCTACCATAGTAATCAATATAGTCCTTACATTGCTAGCAATACTAGCCAGCCTGTGAGATTACAGAATCAGAGCATGGTAGGAGCTGGAAGGGACCTCTGGAAATCATCTCGTCTAACCTCCCTGCTCCTGCAGGTCACCCAGAGCAGGGTGCTTAGGAACACATTCAGGTGGGTTTGGAATCTCTCCAGAGAAGGAGACTCCACAACCTCTCTGGGCAGCCTGGGCCAGGCTCCACCACCCTCACAGCAAAGAAGTTTTTCCTCATGTTCAGATGGAACCTCCTGTGCTCCAGTTTGTGCCTGTTGTGCGGGTTCATCCATCATCATTTTATGCTGCTATCAGTTGCCTGATCACACAGGCCAACACTGAACTCAGCAACATCCCCTCAGATGTCTTCTTTCAGACAGTCCTGCCATAGGTTCCTGTGGGCCCAGCTCCTCCACTGCTCACTGTGGTGCCAGCATCACCTGCTGGACACAACAGACAGAGATGGCTCCCTCAGTGGCCCTTCACATGGAAGGACACCACTGAGAGAGTTCAGCAAGATGCAACCAGCCCCAAAAGAAGTCACACCCAACAGGAAGCTCTTCTGACTATTAGGCTCCTGGTTAAAATAGCCCCGGCCTTGCCCACCACCCCAACCACAACCACCTGGGTGAGGGCAGAGCCACAAAGACACAGGTGGGCCAGGTTCTGCCTCTGGAACATGAAGCCAATAGGAAAAACAAAACATTCTGCTAGGTTGTGACTCATTCACAGGTCAGCTCGAGCTCAGGGCCCACAAGTCAGGCCCCAGCACTTCAGTGCCTGTTGTCCCTTGTCCTGTTGCTGGGCACCACTGACAAGAGTCTGGCCCCATCCTCTTGCCCCCTGCCATTTAGTTATTGATCAGCATTGATCAGATCCCCTCTGAGTCTTCTCTTCTCCAGCTCAACATCTCCAGGGCTCTCAGCCTTCCTTGGGGCAGAGATGCTCCAACCCCTGCATCATGTCTGTAGCCTCTGCTGGACTCTCTCCAGTAGTTCCTTGCCTCTCTTAAACTGGGAGGCCAGAACTGGACATTCCTGAGATGTTTTTCATCCTGCTTCGTTCAATGGGCCCTGCGAATAATAATTCTGCTGCACAAAGGTTTTGGTCCTGCCAACACCCAGCTCCATGCCAGCTATGCTGTCCATTTTAGCAGGAGTCACACAGGACTCAGCTGAGTGCCCACTCATAGGCAGCTTCATATTTCACTGTTGTATAACCAGAACTGGCCATCATTCTTTTCTGGATCGATCCAGCCATGCAGACATGTTCCTCAGGGGATGAGGGGATGTCAGTGTGGGCAGCTATGAGGTAAGGGGTTATCTACTTCATTCCCCAGAACGAGGGATAAGCCAATAACCATTTGTTAAAGCACAGTTACCAGATTTCATAGAGCAAGTTGCTCATTGCAGTTGTTACTCTTCTTAGAAGAACATCACAAAACAAGACAGCCTGTAACTGAGGGTAACAATCCAACAGCCCAAACTCTACACAAAACTAGTACAATTCTTTCACACCTTGAAAGACTAAGGAATTCTGTCCAGTTCTGCTGACTCTTACCAGTGTTGTATGCTGTAACACTTGTCCTTCAAGCAGGCTCCTCTATAAATGTGGTTTCTCACCGAAAACGTGACAAAAATCTCTCTAGAGAATGTCATTCCTTTTCTGCAGAATTCACCAGTCTGTAACATTATATGGCCATGAAGTTTTGCAGTGAACTCCAGATCAATTGCAGCTCTTGACATTTATCTAACCTGAATGCTAGAAAATATACTTTTCAGTTTGATTCGTATCTCTTACCAGCTAAATGGATCAATAACACTTTTTTTTTCTCTTTTCAGGGAGAGAGGGTCTACACTTGACATCTTTTAAAGTTGGGCAGACAGTCTCATTCAAACTGCAATGCTCAGCAACCTCTGATGTTCTAGCAGCACCCAGCTGCTCTTCTATTGTTAAGGAATGGTTTAAATCTCTATTATAAACCCTTCTTTTTTTTTTTTATGAACGAGTTTAAAATGCAGCTGTAAAAATTGCTTTGGGATGAACCTTGGCATGCTGAGCTTACTGCTAGATTCTA